>WNWK01000732.1:85198-145198 GCA_009830355.1 Cherax destructor | reverse complement strand
ATTGAACCTGAAAGATTTTATTGTTAGTGGGAGGAGCAGATATACAGAATATATATATATATATATATATATATATATATATATATATATATATATATATATATATATATATATATATATATATATATATATATAGTTTGTTTTTAATTTCAAGTATTAGAAAAATATTTGCCCCTTTTTAACTTTTTTCCCAAAATTAAAAATAAATAAATTGTATAATGGAAATGTGTGGGTTAATTCAGCTTAATAATGGAGTTTGTTGCTCAAGTTCTCAACTATACAATTTCACATTTTCTGTTTCCACTTATTGCAGTAATGAATATTTTCGAAATAAAGATAATTATGATTATTATTATTATTATTATTATTATTATTATTATTATTATTATTATTATTAATGACATTATCATCTCAGAGTAATGAAGTTTTGTGTATATATATATATATATATATATATATATATATATATATATATATATATATATATATATCCATTGACTGAAAACATTTCTTTATATTGTGAACGCAGTTAACATAATTTTAAAATATATAAAAATGGAAAAGTATCGACATCGGCTAAAAATATTATGGTATCGTTGCCAGAGTATTATTCCCACCCTGACACGATACTCAGTCGTCTCCAAGTGTGGTAGAGGATACTTATGTAAACTTCATGTACATTTATTAGAGGAAACGTTTCGCCACTGGTGGTGAAACGTTTCCTCTGATAAATATCCTGCACTGTACATAAGTGTTTCTCCACACCGTGTGCTTATCACCATAACATTTCCCAGTCATCATCAGTTAACTGTGTTGAAATATTTCTCTTGTTTACTGTGTTGAAATATTTCTCTTGTTTACTGTGTTGAAATATTTCTCTTGTTTGCTGTGTTGAAATATTTCTCTTGTTTACTGTGTTGAAATATTTCTCTTGTTTACTGTGTTGAAATATTTCCCTTGTTTACTGTGTTGAAATATTTTCTTGTTTACTGTGTTGAAATATTTCTCTTGTTTACTGTGTTGAAATATTTCTCTTGTTTACTGTGTTGAAATATTTCTCTTGTTTACTGTGTTGAAATATTTCTCTTGTTTACTGTGTTGAAATATTTCTCTTGTTTACTGTGTTGAAATATTTCTCTTGTTTACTGTGTTGAAATATTTCTCTTGTTTACTGTGTTGAAATATTTATCTTATTTATCGCAGGGCCGAGTAATATTCTAGATTTAAATTACTAACTGATATTAATGTCAACCTTATTTAGGCCCTTGTTGTTGTTGTATGTTGTGAGAGTCGTCAGCTGGTCGTCAGGGCTGTCGTCCTGGAACGACTCTCTACCTCAGCTTCTCAGGTTGACTACTTTCACACTTTATTAGCCGCGACTTTTGCGGTGTCGGAGAAGTTGGGGAAATTGTTCACTCACGGTGGTGTTGATGCCCCCGAGATGGTTGTTCCAGCTCCTAGACCAGCTGCACTACTTTAAGAATAGCCTATATTTAACTGTCTATCACTGTCTCAGTGTACAGTTGTGTCTATATGTGTGTGTGTGTGTGTGTGTGTGTGTGTGTGTGTGTGTTTCTTCCTTCTTAAACGCCCTATAGCCCTGTCTACCCTTTCAATTCCCCTGGGTATTGTGTATGTTGTTATCCTATCTTCTCTGGTTCTTCTGTCCTCCAGTGTCGTTAGATTTATGTCCAGATCCATTCGTAGATTTTCCTTGTTCTCATCTCTTCTTATTTTCATCAGTTTTACGTCATCAGCAAACAGGGATATATCTGAATTAATCCCATCTGGAATGTCATTCACATAAACTAGAAACAGTACTGGTTCTAATACCGATCCTTACGGAACCCGCCTCTGTACCATCTCTCAGAATCCATGGTGATACCTTCTCAGGTCTCACTGCATTTGATGTATCTAGGTCAATCAAAAGTTTCTTTACCTCCTCTTGTGTCGTGTGGATGACATCCAGTACTTGTCGGTGTCTCCTGTTGTTTAGTCTCTCTGGTAATGTTTCAGTTTCTACTGAGACCTCCTCAAATCACTTTATAAGCACTTCACACGCTTTCTTGTTATTATTAGTGAGCTTCCTTCCTTCGTCAGTCGAATTACCTGGTCCTGTACTGTCGTCTTTCCTCTGATGTGGCTGTGAAGTAGTTTCGGTTGAGACTTGGAATTTGCTGCTCGGTCATGCTCAAATTGCCACAGCTTCTCTCCTCACTCTAACATACTCGTGTCTGGCCAACCTTCTCACTTCTCTATTCTCGTCTGTCCTTTTCTTGTTGCAGCTTACCCCACACTTTTACACTTTTGTTTGCCTCCCTGCGTCTCCGTTGAGCCAAGCGCTCTCTATCTCTTTGTTGTTTCTGCATCTTCTTCTTGATATGAAGGTCTACGCATCTTCCCTGCATTTTCCAGCAATGTGCTCTATAACATCCACTTCAGTTCTAATCCACTACATTCAAGAAATCGCTCAACTCATCAAAATTCCCACTTTTAAAGTCTGGCTTCTCACGCCCTTCACCTGCCGTGTTTCCCTCTACTTCTAGTTCCACCAGGTACGCCAAGTTCAGGTCTGCGTGGTCACCAGCATCCTGAGGTCTCTCGTATTCCATTTTACCTATGCCTGATGTACGTAGGGTGAAGACTAGGTCTAGTCTCACTGATTGATCATCTATCTTTCTCTCTCACTCTCTCTCTTGTTAAATCCTTAACCTGTTGACTCGAAAAGTTTTCTCTAATCACCTCTATCAGTTTAGCCCTCCTCGTTTCCGGTCCCCTTGCGGGTCCCATTTCTCCCAGTCTCTCTATGGCTGAAATCTCCCAATATAAGCAGCTTCACTTTAGCCCTAAATAGACTCCTGGTTGCTGCTGCTGCTGCTGCTGCTGCTGCTTGATCATGTCAGCCATTGTCTCTGGTTTTCTCCTCGTATCTATGCCGCGGTCTCTTGTTATGTGGGGGTTGTATATCACTCAACTGGCTACTGCTTTGGGCACCCCTATTCTTAAGTGAGAACCCATGGACAACCCCTTGACTCCTCTAGTCCAGGGTTCTCCAGCCAGGGGTGAGTGGAGCCTCAGCCGGGGGTGAGTGAAGCCTCAGCCAGGGGTGAGTGAAGCATCAGCCAGGGGTGAGTGAAGCCTCAGCCAGGGGTGAGTGGAGCCTCAGCCAGGGGTGAGTGGAGCCTCAGCCATGGGTGAGTGAAGCCTCAGCCAGGGGTGAGTGGAGCCTCAGCCAGGGGTGAGTGGAGCCTCAGCCAGAGGTGAGTGAAGCCTCAGCCAGGGGTGAGTGGAGCCTCAGCCAGGGGTGAGTGAACCCTCAGCCAGGGGTGAGTGGAGCCTCAGCCAGGGGTGAGTGAAGCCTCAGCCAGGGGTGAGTAGAGCCTCAGCCAGGGGTGAGTGAAGCCTCAGCCAGGGGTGAGTGAAGCCTCAGCCAGGGGTGAGTGAAGCCTCAGCCAGGGGTGAGTGGAGCCTCAGCCAGGGGTGAGTGGAGCCTCAGCCAGGGGTGAGTGAAGCCTCAGCCAGGGGTGAGTGGAGCTTACTCAGAAAGCTCCACCACCTCGCTGCTAGGACATACCCCCCTCCCTCCTCAGCTCCGAGACTAGTCTTGTTGCAAACCTTTGCACTTTAATTTCTCGACGTGATTGACCAGGTGTGGGTTCCAAACTGTGTGTGTGTGTGTATGTGTGTGTGTACTCACCTAATTGTGGTTGCAGGAGTCGAGACTCAGCTCCTGGCCCCGCCTCTTCACTGATCGCTACTGGGTCCTCTCTCTCCCTGCTCCATGAGCTTTATCATACCTTGTCTTAAAGCTATATATGGTTCGTGCCTCCACTACATCACTTGCTAGACTATTCCACTTCCTGACAACTCTATGGCTGAAGAAATACTTCCTAACATCCCTTTGACTCATCTGAGACTTCAACTTCCAATTGTGGCCCCTTGTTTCTGTGTCCCCTCTCTGGAACATCCTGTCTCTATCCACCTTGTCTATTCCATGCAGCATTTTGTATGTCGTTATCATGTCTCCCTTAACCCTCCTGTCCTCCCGTGTTGTCAGGCCGATTCCCTTAACCTTTCTTCGTAGGACAATCCCCTTAGCTCTGGAACTAACCTTGTCGCAAACCTTTGCACTTTGCACAGGTGTGGGTTCCAAACTGGTGCTGCATACTCCAGTATGGGCCTGACGTATACGGTGTACAGTGTCTTGAACGATTCCTTACTAAGATATCGGAACGCTATTCTTAGGTTTGCCAGTCGCCCGTATGCTGCAGCAGTTATCTGGTTGATGTGTGCTTCCGGAGACGTGCTCGGTGTTATACTCACCCCAAGATCTTTCTCCTTGGGCGAGGTTTACAGTCTTTGGCCACCTAGCCTATACTCTGTCTGCGGTCTTATTTGCCCTTCCCCGATCTTCAATACTTTGCACTTAGCGGGGTTAAATTCGAGAAGCCAGTTCCTGGCTGAGTGTGTGTGTGTGTGTGTGTATGTGTGTGTGTGTGTGTGTGTGTGTGTGTGTGTGTGTGTGTGTGTGTGTGTGTGTGATACAGTTTAGCATTATTTAACGAGTCTCTTTAAAAGGCTAACCTCTGACATTTTATCTTTTACTAACAATTAAATTTGTTAAAAATAATGATTGATAACATTGGTTACTGCTAAATAATAATAATAATAATAATAATAATAATAATAATAATAATAATAATAATAATAATAATAATAATAATAATAATAATAATAATAATAATAACAGTAGTAATAATAACAATAATAATAATAATAATATATCATTAACAACAGTCCACAGTTCTAATAAAGGTCCTGACAGCAAGATCAAAAAAATAGTGTTATTGTCAATAATAATAAGTGTTGGATCAGTGTGGTTGCCCGCTGCTGCCTCTCTCATTACGCATCACCGCCCTGTTTTGCGAAATTAAAAAAAAAAGAGAGAGAATAAAGCTAGGAAAAAAAAACACGGCCTCTGAACTCCCCGTCCTAAAAAAAAAAAAGGAGCAACGTACACAGCAACCAAAAACAAAAAAAAAGAAGTGTGGTCGGGCGCAAGATGCGTTTCCGGTCTGAGCTGATGCTGGTAGCGACCGCTAGCGGGCGCACGTTTCTCCCGTGAGGAGGGGGGAGAGGGGTGGTGGAAGGGGAGAGGTATATGGGGAGGGGGGGATGTTCACACACACACACATTACCACCGTCATTCGCCAGCCTCGTCTGAATTATCATCCTTCTGCGATGGGTGTGCGCGCGTGCGGGCGTGTCTGCGCCGGAGGCGACGTGGAGGTAAAACAAGGCAGAGAATTCTTTTCCTTAGTACACCGGAAGTGGCTCGAAGCGCGCTAATGCATTCACGTGACGCCCCGCGCGTGTACCGACCGACAGACAGACACACGCACACGCACAAACACAGACACAAATACACACAGAGACGAGCAGACAGGTGGGTGGGTCGGGTTGCTCGCTGGCTACCGTTCGCGTCTTGATGTTCGCGTATTTCGCTACTGTTACTGATGCTGTTAATATCACTGTTGATGTTATTGTTATTACTGTTGACGCTGTTATTATCACTGTTGATGTTTCTATTATTACTGTTGATGTTATTATTGTTGATGCTCTTATTATTACTGTTGATGTTATTATTGTTGATGCTCTTATTATTACTGTTGATGTTATTATTGTTGATGCTGTTATTATCACTGTTGATGTTCCTATTATTACTGTTGGTGTTATTACTGTTGATGCTGTTATTATCACTGTTGATGTTCCTATTATTACTATTGTTGATGCTCTTATTATCATTGTTGATGTTATTATTACTGTTAATGCTGTTACTGTCGATGTTATTACTTTTGATGTTAACACTGTTGATGCTCTTATTACTGTTGTTGATGCTCTTATTACTGTTGTTGATGCTCTTATTACTATTATTGATGGTCTTATTACTATTATTGATGCTCTTATTACCGTTGTTGATGCTCTTATTACCGTTGTTGATGCTCTTATTACCGTTGATGGTACTCTTATTACTGTTGTTGATGCTCTTATTACCGTTGTTGATGTTGGGTGGATCCTATAGTGTTGTGTGTGGATCCTCGAGTGTTGTGTGTGGATCCTCGAATGTTGTGTGTGGACCCTGTAGTGTTGTGTGTGTGCGGATCTTGTAGTGTTGCGTGTGTGGATTCTGCAGTGTTGTGTGTGGATCCTGCAGTGTTGTTTGTGTGGATTCTCTAGTGTTGTGTGTGTGTGTGTGTGGATCCTGCAGTGTTGTGTGCGTATCCTGCAGTGTTGTTTGTGTGGATCCTGTAGTGTTGTGTGTGTGCGGATCTTGTAGTGTTGCGTGTGTGGATTCTGCAGTGTTGTGTGTGGATCCTGCAGTGTTGTTTGTGTGGATTCTCTAGTGTTGTGTGTGTGTGTGGATCCTGCAGTGTTGTGTGCGGATCCTGCAGTGTTGTTTGTGTGGATCCTGTAGTGTTGTGTGTGTGCGGATCTTGTAGTGTTGCGTGTGTGGATCCTGCAGTGTTGTGTGTGGATCCTGCAGTGTTGTTTGTGTGGATCCTGTAGTGTTGTGTGTGTGTGTGGAACCTGAAGTGTTGTGTGCGGATCCTGTAGTGTTGTTTGTGTGGATCCTGTAGTGTTGTGTGTGTGTGTGTGTGTGTGGATCCTGCAGTGTTGTGTGTGGATCCTGCAGTGTTGTTTGTGTAGATCCTGTAGTATTGTGTGTGTGTGTGTGGATCCTGCAGTGTTGTGTGCAGATCCTGTAGTGTTGTGTGTGTGGATCCTGTAGTGTTGTGTGAGTGGATCCTGTAGTGTTGTGTGTGGATCCTGTAGTGTTGTTTGTGTGGATCCTGTAGTGTTGTGTGCGTGTGGATCCTGGAGTACTGTGTGTGTGGATCCTGGAGTGTTGTGTGTGGATCCTGGAGTGTTGTGTGCGGATCCTGTAGTGTTGTGTGTGTGGATGCTGTAGTGTTGTTTGTGTGGATCCTGTAGTGTTGTGTGCGTGTGGATCCTGGAGTATTGTGTGTGTGGATCCTGGAGTGTTGTGTGTGGATCCTGGAGTGTTGTGTGCGGATCCTGTAGTGTTGTGTGTGTGGATCCTGGAGTGTTGTGTGTGGATCCTGGAGTGTTGTGTGTGGATCCTGGAGTGTTGTGTGTGGATCCTGGAGTGTTGTGTGTGGATCCTGGAGTGTTGTGTGTGGATCCTGGAGTGTTGTGTGTGGATCCTGGAGTGTTGTGTGTGGATCCTGGAGTGTTGTGTGTGGATCCTGGAGTGTTGTGTGTGGATCCTGGAGTGTTGTGTGTGGATCCTGGAGTGTTGTGTGTGGATCCTGGAGTGTTGTGTGTGAATCCTGGAGTGTTGTGTGTGGATCCTGGAGTGTTGTGTGTGGATCCTGGAGTGTTGTGTGTGGATCCTGGAGTGTTGTGTGTGGATCCTGGAGTGTTGTGTGTGGATCCTGGAGTGTTGTGTGTGGATCCTAGAGTGTTGTGTAAGGATCCTGGAGTGTTGTGTGTGGGTCCTGGAGTGTTGTGTGTGGGTCCTGGAGTGTTGTGTGTGGATCCTGGAGTGTTGTGTGTGATCCTGGAGTGTTGTGTGTGGATCCTGGAGTGTTGTGTGTGGATCCTGGAGTGTTGTGTGTGGATCCTGGAGTGTTGTGTGTGGATCCTGGAGTGTTGTGTGTGGATCCTGGAGTGTTGTGTGTGGATCCTGGAGTGTTGTGTGTGGATCCTGGAGTGTTGTGTGTGGATCCTAGAGTGTTGTGTGTGGATCCTGGAGTGTTGTGTGTGGATCCTGGAGTGTTGTGTGTGGATCCTGGAGTGTTGTGTGTGGATCCTGGAGTGTTGTGTGTGGATCCTGGAGTGTTGTGTGTGGATCCTGGAGTGTTGTGTGTGTGTGAGTATTGGACTGTGGCTGCCTCAGTGAATTTTGTCGTATAGATTTCACATCAGGTCCTCCGCTGTTACCCTCCAGTCCATGAGGTGGGAAGGTGGCCGCGGTCTGTCTTGAAGACTTAACTTGTGTCTTCAAGACGCCTTTCTTGAAGACATACCTGTGTTTCTGTAGGCTGTTTCTGACGGCTGTGTTTGTGGTTTTGTTGTTCTGTTTTGGGAGTCATTAAACCAGTAATATATACCGTTATTAAACCAATAATAAAACACCGTCATTAAACCAGTAATAAAACACCGTCATTAAACCAATAATAAAACACTATTAATCCATTAATAAAACACCCTCATTAAACCGGTAATAAAATACCGTCATTAAACCAGTAATAAAACACCGTCATTAAATCAGTAATAAAACACCATCATTAAACCAGTAATAAAACATCAACATTAAACCAGTAATAAAAAAACCATCATTAAACCAGTAATAAAACACCATCATTAAACCATTAATAAAACATTATTAATCCATTAATAAAACACCCTCATTAAACCGGTAATAAAACACTACAAACCATCTTCCACTTTTATTATCGGAATTTCAGCATGATGTGTCCTGCGCTGCCAGACGGAAGTCGCTCCGGTTTTTCACGTGATTAGTGTTGGTTAATTAGTCGTAAATGAAGGTTAATTGTAGGTTAACCTAAGGTTAAATGTGACTAGTATTATTAGATGGGTCTGAAAAAGAATTTAAGTTGAATATGTGGCAGACTAGCAACTTTATTGTGACCCCCCCCCCTCGTAGCAACAGTAGCAGCAGCAACAGCAACCACAGAAACAACAGTAGCAACAGCAACAGCAACAACAACAGTGGCGTCCTGAAACAATGCCTGACAGACAGTCTTGTCAATTATATTAACAAGACGAAGAGGTTGTTGTGAGAGGCCTGTCTGGTGGCACTGTCCAGCAGTCTCTCTCTCTCTCTCTCTCTCTCTCTCTCTCTCTCTCTCTCTCTCTCTCACTGGTCAAGATATCCTCTTACTAACCTTGGCACTACAAGGCTGTCATGACATCTACCAACACTGGCAATCTGAGACAGCCAGGTAATGCCCTAATTTGGATAATTGAGAGGGATACGCTGTCTACCCACTCAGTCTGGATTGTGTTTCAAAGATCTAGATTAAATCCACGTTTGGTAGGTGAGCTTCCCCTTGTAATACCTGGAGTATAACTGGAGGGGATGAGGGTTTCGGGGATCAACGCCCCCGCGGCCCGGTCCGTGGCCAGGGCTCCGGTCCGTGAACGGCTTGTTAATTCCTTGTTATATACAGAATAAGAAAAAGGCCCAATACCGTGATTTGGGCAATTTTTTAGTCACTGTGTAACTAGTTAATAATCCATATTGGACCGAAACGTTGTCGTAAGTTTCAGTCTCCTGTACTCACCTATTTATAGCTGCAGGGGTCAATTCACAGCTCCTGGTCCCGCCTCTTCGCTGGTCGCCACTAGGTCTACTCTCTCTCCTTTCTCCATGAGCTTAGTGTACTTGTGTCCTTGTTATATAATAAAACTCAGTGTTTTATGTTCCCCTCCCCGCTGGACTGAAGGTTTGATACAGATGGTTTAGAAACATGAAACACCCGTCAGATCACATATAAAACTTAGTCACTACGTGTCAAAACCTACGTTCTTAAACCTAAGTAATCAGGAGACAATATTTCTTCTCTCTCTCTCTCTCTCTCTCTCTCTCTCTCTCTCTCTCTCTCTCTCTCTCTCTCTCTCTCTCTCTCTCTCTCTCTCTCTCTCTCTTTCCCTATTTATCCCCAACCTTTATTTTCACTGCTCTATCCTTCCACTCCTCATTCTTGACACCAGTCTTACCGACTAACTTAGTAAGAGCGCTCCTACAAGACATAAATAAATGTAAATAAAATAAATATAAATAAAAATAAATAAAAATAAATAAAATAAAATAAATAAATAAATGTAAAGCATAAATAAGATCATTTGTTTCAAAACTGACTGTTAGAAGATTTGTAAAAAAAAACATAAACTTGGTTCTTTCTTTGTCTTCGCCAAGCAACTCTTTGCTATCCGTAGCCACTCTATCTAACCTCAGTCTTCCTTCACCTTTCTTTTTTTCCTCTCTCCCTCCTTTTATCCCCTCCTCTTAACTTATATTTTCCTTCCTCTTAACACTTCCTCCAGCTTCCTCAACCCTCTCCCTGTTTTCATCTGCCTTCTTTCTTCCTCTTCCCTTATTCCCCTCCCCCCCCTCCTCTGCTCTCTCTCTCTCTTCCCTCCTCCCGTGTAATCCCAGCGGTTACACGGGGATTACCACCCAGGGATTGTATTAACATCTCCCCATAAATCCCAACCGTTGTGACTGCTGTCATACATCATTCCTTCTGACCTGTGTGTACTCACCTAATTGTGGTTGCAGGGGTCGAGACTCAGCTCCTGGCCCCGCCTCTTCGCTGTCCGCTACTGGGTCTCTGCTCTCCCTGCTCCATGAGCTTTATCATACCTTGTCTTAAAACTATGTATGGTTCGCCTCCACTATATCTTTCTCTAGACTATTCCACTTCCTGACTACTCTGTGGCTGAAGAAATGCTTCCTAACATCCCTTTGACTCATCTGAGTCTTCAGCTTCCAGTTGTGTCCCCTTGTTTCTGTGTTCCCTCTCTGAAACAACCTGTCACTGTCTACCTTGTCGATTCCCCGCAGTATTTTGTATGTAGTTATCATGTCTCCTCTGACCCTTCTTTTCTCCAGTGTTGTTAGTCCTATTTCCCTCAACCTTTCTTCATAAGACAGACCCCTGAGTTGTGGAACTAACCTAGTCGCAAACCTTTGCACTTTCTCTAGTTTCTTTACGTGCTTGACCAGGTGTGGGTTCCAGACTGGTGCTGCATATTCTAGTATGGGCCTGACGTACACGGTATACAGTGTCTTGAACGATTCCTTGTTAAGGTAACGGAACGCTAATCTTAGGTTTGCCAGTCGCCCATATGCTGCCGCAGTTATCTGGTTGATGTGTGCCTCCGGAGACGTACTTGGTGTTATATTCACTCCAAGGTCTTTCTCCTTTGCGGAGGTTTGTAGCCTTTGTCCGCCTAGCTTGTACTCTGTCAGCGGTCTTCTTTGCCCTTCTCCGATCTTCATGACTTTGCATTTGGTGGGATTGAATTCGAGAAGCCAGTTGCTAGACAGATGTCAAGCTTGTCCAGGTCTGTTTGAAGTCCTGCTTGGTCCTCTTCCGATGTGATTCTCCTCATTAATTTCACATCATCTGCGAACAGAGACACTTCTGAGTCTATCCCGTCCGTCATGTCATTTACATATACCAAGAATAACACTGGTCCTAAGACTGACCCCTACGGTACACCGCTCGTCACAGGCGCCCACTGTGATACCTCATCACGCACCATGACCCGTTGTTGCCTCCCTGTGAGGTATTTCCTGATCCATTCCAGTGCCCTTTCTGTTATACATGCTTGTTCTTCCAACTTCTTTACTAATCTCATGTGAGGAACTGTGGCGAAGGCCTTCCTGCAGTCCAGGAAAATGCAATCAACCCACCCCTCTCTCTCCTGCCTTACCTCTGTTACTTTATCATAGAACTCTAGGAGGTTTGTTACACAGGATTTGCCTTCCCGGAATCCATGCTGTCTGGTGTTTATTATCCTGTTCTGCTCGAGGTGTTCCACCATTCTTTTCCTGATGATTTTCTCCAGGACTTTGCACACTATACACGTAAGTGACACCGGTCTATAGTTTAGTGCCTCTTTTCTGTTTCCTTTTTTAAAGATGGGGACTACGTTGGCCTTCTTCCATACCTCAGGTAGCTGCCCATTTTCAAGGGATGTGTTGAATATTATGGTAAGTGTGTGTGTGTGTGTGTGTGTGTGTGTGTGTGTGTGTGTGTGTGTTGTGTGTGTGTGTGTGTGTGTGATGTGTGCACTCACCTAATTGTGGTTGCAGGGGTCGATACTCAGCTCCTGACCCCGCCTCTTCACTGATCGCTACTGGGTCCCCTCTCTCTCTTCTCCATGAGCTTTATCATACCTCGTCTTTAAGTTGTGTATGATTCCTGCCTCCACTACATCACTTGTTAGACTATTCCACTTCCTGACTACTCTATGGCTGAAGAAATACTTCCTAACATCCCTTTGACTCATCTGAGTCTTCAACTTCCAATTGTGACCCGTTGTTTCTGTGTCCCCTCTCTGGAACATCCTGTCTCTATCCACCTTGCCTATTCCACGCAGTATTTTGTATGTCGTTATCATGTCTTCCCTAACACTCCTGTCCCCCAGTGTTGTCAGGCCGATTTCCCTTAACCTTTCTTCTTAGGACATTCCCCTTAGCTCTGGAACTAACCTTGTCCCAAACCTTTGCACTTTCTCTAATTTCTTGACGTGCTTGACCAGGTGTGGGTTCCAAACTGGTGCTGCATACTCTAGTATGGGCCTGACGTACACGGTGTACAGTGTCTTGAACGATTCCTTACTAAGGTATCGGAACGTTATTCTCAGGTTTGCCAGTCGCCCATATGCTGTGTGTGTACTCACCTATTTGTGGTTGCAGGTGTGTGTGTGTGTGTGTACTTACCTATTTGTGGTTGGAGAGGTCGAGCTGTAACTCGACCCCTGCAACCTGGCTCCTGGCCCCCGCCTCTTCGCTGGTCGCTACTATGTCCATTCTCTCCCTGCTCCATGAAGCTTTATCGTATCTCTTCTTAAAGCAACGTATGAATCCTGCCTCCACTACATCTCACTCCACATTGTTCAACTTCTTGACAACTCTATGGCTGAAGAAAAACTTCCTAACATCCCTGTGACTCATCCGAGTCTTCAACTTCCAACTGTGACCCCTTGTTGCTGTGTCACATCTCTGAAACATTCTGTCGCTATCCACCTTGCCAATTCCTCTCAGTATTTTATATGTCGTTACCATGTCCCCCTCCCCATCTCTCCTGTCCTCCAGTGTCGTCAGGTTGATTTCCCTTAACCTCTCCTCGTAGGACATACCCCTTAGCTCCGGGAATTGTCTTGTTGCAAACCTTTGCACTTTCTCTAATTTCTTGACGTGTTTGACCAGATGTGGGTCCCATACTCCAATATGGGCCTGACGTACACGGTGTACAGAGTCTTGAACGATTCCTTACTGAGGTGTAGAAACGCTATTCTTAGGTTTACCAGGCGCCCATATGCTGCAGCAATTATTTGGTTGATGTGCACCTAAGGGAATATGCTTGGTATTATACTCACTCCAAGATCCTTTTTCTTGAGTAAGGTTTGTAGTCTTTGGCCCCCTAACCTGTACTCTGTCTGCGGTCTTCTTTGATCTTCCCTAATCTTCATGACCTTGTACAGGAGCCATTTGTTGGATCAGGCTTGCAGCCTGTCCAGATTTCTTTGTAGTTCTACCTGATCCTTATCCACTTGAATTCTACGCATTACCTTCACGTCGTCTGCAAACAGGGACACTTCTGAATCTGTCCCTTATGTCATGTCATTCACATATACCAGAAACTACACCGGTCCTAGGACTGACCCTTGTGGAACTCCACTCGTCACAGGCGCCCACTCTGACACCTCTTCACGTACCACCACTCGTTGTTTCCTTCATGTCAAGTATTCTCTGATCCATTGCAGTGCCTTTCCTGTTATTCCTGCCTGCTCCTCTAGCTTTTGCACTAATCTCTTGTGTGGAACAATATCGAAAGCCTACAGTCCAAGAAAATGCAATCTACCCATCTCTCTGTCTCTCTCTCCTGCCTTACTTCTGTAATCTTGTCGCAAAACTCCAATAGGTTTGTGACACAGGATTTTCCATCCCTGAAACCGTGCTGATTATCGTGTATAAGCTCATTCCTTTCTAGGTGTTCCACCAGTCTTTTCCTGATAATCTTCTCCATGACTTTGCATACTATATATGTCAGTGACACTGGTCTGTGGTTTAATGCCACCTGCCTGTCTCCTTTCTTAAAGACTGGGACTACATTTGCCGTCTTCCACACCTTGGTTAGTCGCCCTGTTTCGATAGATATTTTGAAGATTATTGTTAGTGGTACACACAGTGCCTCTGCTCTCTCTCTCAGGACACACGAAGAGATGGTCGGTCCCATCGCCTTTGAGGTATCTAGGTCACTTGTACTCACCTAGTTGTGGTTGCAGGGGTCAAGTCACAGCTCCTGGCCCCACCTCTTCACTGGCTGCTACTCGGTCACTCTACCCACTCCGTGAACTTTATCATACCTCTCTTTAAAGCTATGTATGGATCCTGCCTCCACTACATCACTTCCCAGACTATTCCACTTCCTGACAACTCTGTGACTGACGAAATACTTCCTAACATCCCTGTGGTTCATCTGAATCTTCAACTTCCAACTGATAATAATAACAATAATAATATTAATAATAAGTTTGTTTACAATACAGATCCATTCTGGTGCTGCATACTCCAAGATGGATTTCAAGTTTCGTGTATATAAAGCCGATTAATGTGAGCCTCCGGCGATGTGCTCGGCACTATGCTCACCCCAAGGGCTCTGCCCTTGAATGAGGCTTGCGGCCTCTATTCTTTACCCTTCCCTTTCCCCCTCACTAGTCTATACTCAGTTTCTGGTCTTCCTTCCCCCTTCCCAATTTTCATAACCGTGCATTTGCTAGTGGTGAATTCAAGTAGCCACTCTTATGACAGATCTTAGTTTGTCCAGGTCCATTTTGTTTCACTGTCCTCGTTAACTTTACATCATCTGTAAACAGTAATAAATCTGATCCTGTCTCTTCTGGTATATTATTTACATATACCAGAAACAGTACTGGTCTTAATAGATTCTTGTAGAACTCAGCCTATTACACCGCATCGTTCTTACAACTCTTACCGGACATTCATTCTGTCTCTTTCCACCGTTATTCTTGTCTGTCCATCAAGTTTGTGTCCTAGTCTTTTATGAAGTACAGCATTAAATGCCTTTTGCGGTCCAAGAATATGCAGTTCACTCTGCTGCCTCACTTCTGTTACTTTCATACAACTCCAACAGGTTGGTGAGATGAGAGTTGCCGTCGCTAAACCTGTCCTCATTATTGTTCTACTATGGTGACAACCCTTACTTTATCTTCATATTTCTGTTCTAGTCTCCCACTATTTGGTGGAGGGTTGTAGATCCCTCATATTACTGTGTCTGTATGTATGTGTGTACTCACCGATTTATACTTGCTAATTTACGTTTGCAGGGGTCGAATCCTGGTTCCTGCACTCCCCCTCTGTTAAGATTCATCGACCGTTCTAACTAGTTTTTGGCCTTTTTGTGCCCTATTATATTTACAGTTAAAACTAAGTGTGAAAGTCACGTCCGCATCCAGTTCATTCCATCTCTTGCTGCCTTGAACCAGAAAAAAAACTACTTCCTAACATCCCTGTATTTTTAACTTCCCTCTGTGTGTGCCCTTCTGTCGTTGTTCTTAGCTGTCTCACTGTTAAAAAAATCTGTCCTTACCCTCCTTACCAATTCCTCTGAGTATTTTATGCGTAGTAATAAGATGGTCTTCCTTGTCCTCCTCTCTTCCAGGACGGTCAGGCTCAATTTCCTTAGCCCCTCTTCATATTATTCTCCTCTGATCTCTAAGACAAGTCTAGTTGCAAACCTTTGCAAATTTTCAAGCTTTTGAAATATTCTTAATCAAGTGGGGTTCCAGGCAAGTGCTGCATATTGTAAAATGCTTCTGACCTACGTTGGGTACAAAGTTCTAAGACGATTCTCTCTTGAGATTCCTGAGAGCTACTCTGAGATCTGTTTGTATAGGCTGCAGAAGATTTATTTACTCTCCCTGTGATATGTTTGGTGAGATGTTTTCTCCTGGATCCTTTCCTTTCGTTAATACCTGTAATATCTCGCCTCCCGGTCTGTATTACGCCTCTGGTCTTCCCTCTTCTTCACAATATTTCATGACTTTGCACTCGTTGAGATCGAACTTCAGCAGCCACCTGCTTGACCACCAAGGTAACATATAAATCTCCCTGGATATTTATTTAACAGTTTGGCATCATCTGCAAACAGGCACACGTAGGGTTCGATCCCATAGGCAGGTCGTTTACATGTTTCAAAACACGTAGTGACGCCAACACTGGTCCGTAAGTACACTACTTTTCAATTCAATCCTACTTGACACTTCCTCCGGTACTGTCACTCTTTGTACTCACTGTTTCGGGTACTCTTTGATCCACTGTATGACTTCCCCTTTCATCCCTGCTTCCTGTGTGTGTGTGTGTGTACTCACCTAGTTGTGGTTGCAGGGGTCGATTCACAGCTCCTGACCCCGTGTGTGTGTGCGATCAAGAGTAACATCAACAAGGTCTAACAGCTACTCGCTGCATCAACCAACCATAAGTTCATCATAATTACGTCCTTCCCTCCACCCCCCCTCCACCCCTCCCTCCCCCTCCACCCCTCCCCTCCACTCCACTCCGCTTCTTAATCCCACACCGCCAAATTATGTTCTTTGATCTGATTATTAATATAGGCAACATTTTTTTTTCCTTTTTTTCCCCCGTCTTCAAATAATTTTCAGGCAGTGAGTATTTCGTTGGTAATAATAATAATAATGAGTGTGGATGAGTTCCCTCCCCCCCGCCACTAAACTGACGGGTCTGATGCCTACTTGATTCCAAATGTATTCTCGGCCGATGAAAGGGAAATCATTCATGGCGAAAATTGCGGATCCGTGTAATTTACTTGCCCTCAATCTCACCTTTCATTTTGGGGACATCTAATTTGATATTTTGGTAATGAAAGCCAGTACGGGAGCGGCGATGGGGGTTCCCATCTCATATATCTTCGCAAACATTCCGAATTCATCGTGTTTTATAAGCACCGAGCCATTGTTCGGCCAACATTCGTATTATTTATACATATATCACCATTTTTTATTTCTCATCAACTTTTTCTCCCTCAGATTTTCGGCCTCAGTGTCGTACTTTATATTTATTATTGATATAATTTTGGAGTGCGTGCAGCTGAAAGTGTTAGCATAAGTTTTGCTCGCACAACTGTGTTTCATTGATGCTGAGGCTCTTGAGCGATGCATTGTGGGCCAGAAAATTACAGAAGCCAGGAAAATCGTCTGAGTGCGGCCCCCCGCCGCCAGATTAAGGAGCACCACCAGCAGAAAAGGCGAGAAATTGTGACACGGTTTTCAATCTGCGTTTATTTGCCCTCCCTGGCAGCTGTCGACGCTATGTATCAACTGCCACCACGAATTATCCTCCCTGATACACTAACCCGATATAATCCGCTTGTCTATGACGAGGAAAAAAGAAGCGAATAGTTTCCTGACAATACTGTGTATCAGGACAGTGACCGACCTCCTCCCCCTCCCCCTTCCTTCCGTCCGCCCTCTACCCCCCCCCTCCCTCCTCGTTGATCTGCGGTGGGCGAAATGTCGGACGTTCACAGATTAAGAGCAAGTGACAAAAGACTGTCACTCGGGGCGTAAAACAGTTTCGGGCGGCGGTGTGAGGGGTGTTCACCCATCTGCAACGCTCTTACCGGGATTAGATCCCACTGTGACACGCCGCGTCCACATCCCTTATTCTCAGTTTTACCACTACGTTAAATCGCGTTTACTTAAAAATAAAACACCCATTTTTTTTCCCGAGTTTCCCGAAGCTAGCATCATGATTAAAAAGTTAAGGAAATTAGTTGAAATTACTTATATATATTTTTTTTTTTATCTCAGAGGAAGCGAAGGAGGGAGTAAATAGGTGAAATGAAGAGGTCGTCCTGGCCCCTCTGGCTGGCAACGTGTGAAAAACTAATGTTTACATTCTCGGCGGAATTCCATTTGAAGTTCAGTGAGTCATGAGGAGCAGCACTTAGGGCGGGGAGAGAAGTAGACCATTTAAGGCTCTGACAAATAATGTGCAGCACACCCTTCGTCTGATTTACATCTCTCAATGCCGCGCTCTGATGCCCTCGGGCCTTGTACAAGGCAATCAGATGGTCTTCCCTGAGCCTCTGCGTTGGCTGCCATTGTGAAGCTCGGGGCAAGAGGGTGGCTATCCACAAAGCTACAATTAAGGGATAATTGTAAATAGGGATTATGTTCCTACCTTTGGTTGAGGAACAGGCGAATTATGGAGCGAGCAAAGCCTGTATTTGAATATCAGCAGAATTACTAATGGTTCTGGGGAACCAGGTATATCTTTCCTGCTTTAATAACATAACCTATTTGTTCGTAAGTGTTATATACAAACCACCTCGTAGAATATATATATATATATATATATATATATATATATTATATATATATATATATATATTCAACACTAGGAAGAAATCAAATATTCTTCCTGATGCCTTTTATCCACTTCGAGGCTATAAGTCCCACAATTTGCACTAGAGTGGACCCATATATATATATATATATATATATATATATAATATATATATATATATATATATATATATATATATATATAATGTGATTATCACGTTCTTAAGGCAGAACCTGTCGATTTAGCTTATTCAACAAGGAATATTTTGGTAAACAAGACGAAATTTTATGATTTTCTTTACTTAAGTGCTAAAAACCAGCCGGAACTTGACGTTAATCTTAAATAATAGTGACTAAAGTCAGGCTAAACCCGGATAGGTTAGGTTAGGCAGTACATGATGTGATGTAAATAATTTAGAACGCCTACAAGTTAAAGAATGAGACACTTGTGGAACATTTTGGAATCTTTATCGAGGAAAAGTTTCGCCAGCCAGTGGCGTCTTCAGTCCAGTACAGAGAAGAACGATGAAAGATGAGTCCATCAGTCTTGAGAAAAGTACAGCATATGTTGAACAAGTATCTTGTTTTTCAGTATATTATGTAAATTATGCTCTCATTGCTGATGAAGGGCTCTTGATACGAGGAATTGAAATTTCCCCTGAGACAAACCGGAATACCTCCCATTCCTCGGGCGCAGTCAGTACTACCACTTTCAGGGTAATTACCCTATTTTAGGTTAATTATCCTATTATAGGGTAATTATCCTATTTTAGGGTAATCCGAACTGTACTTAGTATTATGCAGAGTAATCAGACATACCCACTGTGTGTGAGCACACAGACATACCCACTGTATGTGAGCACACGGACATACCCACTGTATGTGAGCACACGGACATACCCACTGTATGTGAGCACACGGACATACCCACTGTATGTGAGCACACGGACATACCCACTGTATGTGAGCACACGGACATACCCACTGTATGGGACACACGACATACCCACTGTATGTGAGCACACGGACATACCCACTGTATGTGAGCACACGGACATACCCACTGTGTGTGAGCACACAGACATACCCACTGTATGTGAGCACACGGACATACCCACTGTATGTGAGCACACGGACATACCCACTGTATGTGAGCACACAGACATACCCACTGTATGTGAGCACACGGACATACCCACTGTATGTGAGCACACGGACATACCCACTGTATGTGAGCACACGGACATACCCACTGTATGTGAGCACACGGACATACCCACTGTATGTGAGCACACAGACATACCCACTGTATGTGAGCACACGGACATACCCACTGTATGTGAGCACACGGACATACCCACTGTATGTGAGCACACGGACATACCCACTGTATGTGAGCACACGGACATACCCACTGTATGTGAGCACACGGACATACCCACTGTATGTGAGCACACGGACATACCCACTGTATGTGAGCACACGGACATACCCACTGTATGTGAGCACACGGACATACCCACTGTATGTAGCACGACTACCACTTGAGCAGGACATACCCACTGTATGTGAGCACACGGACATACCCACTGTATGTGAGCACACGGACATACCCACTGTATGTGAGCACACGGACTACCCTGTATGTGAGCACACATACCCACTGTATGTAGCACGGACATACCACTGTTGAGCAGACGACATACCCACTGTATGTGAGCACACGGACATACCCACTGTATGTGAGCACACGGACATACCCACTGTATGTGAGCACACGACATACCCACTGTATGTGAGCACACGGACATACCCACTGTATGTGAGCACACGGACATACCCACTGTATGTGAGAACACGGACATACCCACTGTATGTGAGCACACGGACATACCCACTGTTCCACTGTATGTGAGCACACAGACATACCCACTGTGTGAACACAGACATACCCACTGTGTGAACACAGACATACCCACTGTATGTGAGCACACGGACATACCCACTGTTCCACTGTATGTGAGCACACAGACATACCCACTGTGTGAACACAGACATACCCACTGTGTGAACACAGACATACCCACTGTGTGAACACAGACATACCCACTGTGTGAAGCACAGACATACCCACTGTGTGAACAGACATACCCTGTGACACGACATACCCACTGTGTGAACACAGACATACCCACTGTGTGAACACTGAGACGCATACCCACTGTGTGAACACAGACATACCCTGTGAAAAGACATACCCACTGTGTGAACACAGACACTACCCACTGTGTGAACACAGACATACCCACTGTGTGAACACAGACATACCCACTGTGTGAACACAGACATACCCACTTTTGAAAAGAACACAGGAAAACCCGTACCCACTGTGTGAACACAGACATACCCACTGTGTGAACACAGACATACCCACTGTGTGAACACAGACATACACCCAAAATAATGTGAACACAGACATACCCACTGTGTGAACACAGACATACCCACTGTGTGAACACAGACATACCCACTGTGTGAACACAGACATACCCACTGTGTGAACACAGACATACCCACTGTGTGAACACAGACATACCCACTGTGTGAACACAGACATACCCACTGTGTGAACACAGACATACCCACTGTGTGAACACAGACATACCCACTGTGTGAACACAGACATACCCACTGTGTGAACACAGACATACCCACTGTGTGAACACAGACATACCCACTGTGTGAACACAGACATACCCACTGTGTGAACACAGACATACCCACTGTGTGAACACAGACATACCCACTGTGTGAACACACATACCCACTGTGTGAACACAGACATACCCACTGTGTGAACACAGACATACCCACCAATATTAGAAACTGCCAGTCAGTATCAATCCACTAATTTCATTTTCATAAAATTAATAACTCTATTTACAGTACATTGTAATAAATGTTTAAGTATTAATTTAAGACAGAGTTAAATAATTACAGATGTTATCGTCAGAGATGACGTCTGTGAAAACATTATCAAGAAAAACACAAGTCACGATACTGTGGTTGCAACAAGTAACAATACTGTGGTTGCAACAAGTAACTACTGTGGTTGCAACAAGTAACTACTGTGGTTGCAACAAGTAACTACTGTGGTTGCAACAAGTCACAATACTGTGGTTGCAACAAGTAACAATACTGTGGTTGCAACAAGTAACAATACTGTGATTGCAACAAGTAACAATACTGTGGTTGCAACAAGTAACAATACTGTGGTTGCAACAAGTAACAATACTGTGGTTGCAACAAGTAACAATACTGTGGTTGCAACAAGTAACAATACTGTGGTTGCAACAAGTAATAATACTGTGGTTGCAACAAGTAACAATTCTGTGATTGCAACAAGTAACAATACTGTGGTTGCAACAAGTAACAATACTGGTTGCAACAAGTAACAATACTGGTTGCAACAAGTCACACTTACAAAAGGAACTCCATATGTCTTAACATCTTCTGTGGGATTTAAAGCCTATCGACCACACTATGGCCATTAAAGCCGCATGGTAACCTTTTCATCACCAGACAAGTATAATTTAATCCCTAAAATAGGAATTAAAGTAAACTTATAGCATATATACACTGAGAGAGCTACACCTCTTAGGGTATTCCTGGAGAGGGTTTCGGGGGTCAACGCCCCCGCGGCCCGGTCTGTGACCAGGCCTCGGTATATACATCCTGTGTAAGTGTAGATGTTTTTGAAGAAATATCTCTTAAATCTTCTGTTGTTTTTTTTTAAGGTTTTACAGAAGGTTGTATTAAAGAGGTCATGCTGATACAGTAATCGTATCACTGCACTAAATATGTTCATTTTTTTATTTTTTTTGATGGTACGAAAGAGTAATTATTAAGAATAATTCCACCGTAAATAATTATAGTTCACACTATCTCGTAATGAATTATTAACCCGACCAGAATACAGGCTAAGCTCTTATTCTCATTTATTTTGTTAAAAATAACCATAATTTCCACAGATTTATAATCACTAATTAACTTTAACCATTTTAATTCATTGTTTTTTTTTAATACTTTTGAAAACCTTTTACCAAACTTTTTTCCATTTCTGGAAGGTACACTGTGATTATATATATATATATATATATATATATATATATATATATATATATATATATATATATATATATATATATATATATATGTGTGTGTGTGTGTGTGTGTGTGTGTGTGTGTGTGTGTGTGTGTGTGTGTGTGTGTGTGTGTGTGTGTACTCACCTAATTGTGGTTGCAGGGTCGAGACTCAGCTCCTGGCCCCCGCCTCTTCGCTGTCCGCTACTGGGTCTCTGCTCTCCCTGCTCCATGAGCTTTATCATACCTTGTCTTAAAACTATGTATGGTTCCCGCCTCCACTATATCTTTCTCTAGACTATTCCACTTCCTGACTACTCTGTGGCTGAAGAAATGCTTCCTAACATCCCTTTGACTCATCTGAGTCTTCAGCTTCCAGTTGTGTCCCTTGTTTCTGTGTTCCCTCTCTGGAACATCCTGTCACTGTCTACCTTGTCGATTCCCCCCAGTATTTTGTATGTCGTTATCATGTCTCCTCTGACCCTTCTTTCCTTCAGTGTTGTTAGTCCTATTTCCCTCAACCTTTCTTCATAGGACAGACCCCTGAGTCGTGGAACTAACCTTGTCGCAAACCTTTGCATTTTCTCTAGTTTCTTTACGTGCTTGACCAGGTGTGGGTTCCAGACTGGTGCTGCATATTCTAGTATGGGCCTGACGTACACGGTGTACAGTGTCTTGAACGATTCTTTGTTAAGGTAACGGAACGCTAATCTTAGGTTTGCCAGTCGCCCATATGCTGCCCCAGTTATCTGGTTGATGTGTGCCTCCGGAGACGTGCTTGGCGTTATACTCACCCCAAGGTCTTTCTCCTTTGCGGAGGTTTGTAGCCTTTGTCCGCCTAGCCTGTACTCTGTCAGCGGTCTTCTTTGCCCTTCTCCGATCTTGACTTTGCATTTGGTGTGTACTCACCTAGTTGTACTCACCTAGTTGTGGTTGCAGGGGTCGAGTCAAAGCTCCTGGCCCCGCCTCTTCACTGGCCGCTACTGGGTCACTCTCCCTGCGCCATGAGCTTTATCATACCTCTGCTTAAAGCTATGTATAGAGCCTGCCTCCACTACATCGCTTCCTAAACTATTCCACTTCCCGACAACTCTGTGACTGAAGAAATACTTCCTAACATCTCTGTGATTCATCTGAGTCTTCAACTTCCATCTGTCTGTGTGTGTGTGTGTGTGTGTGTGTGTTGTTGTGTGTGTTGGTGTTTTTGGTGTGTGTGTGTGTGTGTGTGTTGTGTGTGTGTGTGTGTGTGTGTGTGTGTGTGTGTGTGTGTGTGTGTGTGTGTAGTTCTTGCACAAATTGTCAGGAATCTTGACAGACAAATGTGGCATCTATTGGCAGCAAATGAAGTCGAAAACGGGATTGGTGAGACCATGTGAATATAAGACGGCTGCCAGGGCTCCCATTAGCACCTCACTGTGCACCTTCCCCTGGTTCTTGGGGAGTGAAGGGGGGTTAGGGGATGAGTGATAGGGGGGAGAGTGGATGTAATGGTTTATGGAAATCATTCTAGAGTGAAGATTGGCTTCTTATGCGCTTACTCCACTTTAAACGCCACTTACGGGTTTTGTGCTATTCACATCTCTCCTGCGTGAGCAGGGGAAGCGCGTTCGGCTCACAACCGACAGAACCAGGGTTTGAAACCTGGGCGAGGTAGAACGTATGGGCGTTTCCTAACACTCATTCTTCAACTCGTACGTTTTGTAAACCATTGACGTCACTCTTAACACTTGCTGCCTGTGTTACCGAGCAGTAAATAGACACATACGAGTTAGTTACTGTTGTGGGCCCCATCCTGGGAAAGGAACTAAATTTCTTAATAGAAATATGCCGCTGCTTATTAAATAACCCTCCTGGGTTACTAATGTGAATAAAGTCTTCCGGTCGGTTCATAATGCGGATTATAACTCTTTAATGTTCGACAGTTTTTTCTAGTTTGTTCTAATTACTTCTCTATACTGCATGGAAAAAAATTGAAACATGCAAAACTACACTTTATGTTGAGAGATAAGAGAGAATGTCTTGTAAGTGACCTTCAGCAGAATCTTCAAGAATGGGATGCAATCCTGACTGAGGCCAAATTGGTAGCACAGAATATTGTATGCAAACCTTACAGGATGTGGCAAAGAACCTCGTTGTTAAGGATAAAATGTGTGAAGTCTAGAGGCTGTATCCACTAGATACAACTAGATTAATCATTAGTTTTTACAGAGGACATTGCAACCCAATTATGACCAATGTTTTTAAGTGGTGATAATTTTTTTCAGAATGTGTGTGCTGTGTACATTAACTATGTAAATTAAATGTAAAATATGAAGTGACTAGTATTTCTTTCTAGTGACGTAACAATGCTTAGTGAGGTCTGACAAAGACCCATTGCAACCTCTGTAATCCTGATTTTTGTTGTGTGGGTGCACAATAAACTAGCTGCTTAGGTGGCAAAACTACCTACTCTATTATTTCAGGTCTTATGTGCAAGTTTTGAGTAGCTGCAACTAATCTGAAACCTTTTTGGGGATTTTTTTTGGCAGTTCGACAATCTGAGTAATGATTCAGCTGCACAATTACAACGACACTACAGCAATAATAATCTAAAAAATGAAGATGCCTTCATCCTCAAGCAAATATATTCGACATACTTTAAGTTGGGATGCACATCAAAGTAATTATATTAAGTTGTGGTTAATAATAATAATAATAATAATAATAATAATAATAATAATAATAATAATAATAATAATAATATTAATAATAATAATAAGCTTTATTTCTACAAGTACAAGGTATACAGTCCTATCTGACATCAGTGACATACTACTATACAGAAAGCCGCTTGTTATGTAGAGCATTTCGGGCAAAATATGTCAATTTTGCCCCCTGGATGCTACCCACACCAGTCTACTAACACCCAGGTACCTATTTTACTGATGGGTCATCAGATACCTTATGGAAACACAGACCGTACCGGGGATTCGGTCTCCGGACCTCAGTGTGTGAGCTGAGAACACCCTTGTCACATATTTTTATGGTAACGTCCTCAGTGCTTGTTGTCACGTCTTGAACCACAACACATCGGTATTATATACCAGGTTTTCACTGAGTTACCTCAAAAAATACTTGATCTTAAACTTTCAGGTGTTTTTCATATTATCGTACTTGCATCTGTGGCTTCAGGTGAACGCTGTTCTTTTAGTGTGTTGAAGCGGGTGAAGTGTTATCACAGGACCACTATGAGACAGAGATATAAATGGGTCACCCTGATAAACATCAACTGTGACATTGGGCTGATGGACACTGTCACAAGTCAGTCCATCTATCATCATTTTATGAAGCAAGAGTCACATGTGCATGGTGCATCCCACAAAATCAGCACTCTTGAATGTCACTACTCGACGGCTCCGGATGGGCTACAAGTACTCACTTATTATGTGGTTGCAGAGATTGATTTACAGCTCCTGGCCCCGCCTCTTCACTGGTAGCTACTAGGTACACTCTCGACTTCAAGAGCCTTATCATGCCTCTTAAAGCTATGAATGGATCCTGCCTCTACCACTTCGCTCTCCAGATTCTTCCACTTCATGATAACTCTAAGGCTGAAGAAATACTTCATAACATCCCTATGACTCATCTGAGTTTAGGGATGTTACATCACCAGCTTATATACACATAAATAAACTTTACCAGATGGACTACTGTCACACCCTGTATCAGTATGTGCTGGAATGTGATCAAGTCTATGAATTCAGAGACAACTCACAAACGTTCAAGAAATGTCAATGTCTATGACATAATTATACAAATAACATGATAACCCAAGTTGTCAGCTTTCGCAGAAAAGAACCCAAGAAAAGCTTTAATAAAGTATCTAAAATTAGCCCTATTCACATTTGGTGTCATTTTGTTTTCATGTTCCCATTTCTTGGTGGCTGAGAGGCCTGGCTGGACCTCGGAGAGGGCTGCTGTCAGGTCAAACGTCGTATTAAATGAAAGGTCTACTGTTGTTGTATGTGTCTAATACAGCTGACAAGCATAATTTAACTGACTTTAGTCACGTGACTGCAAAACCTCAGTAATGGTGAGGATAATAAATTTTGTAGGATATAATCAAGGGAACACTATATACCGTAGGTTTAGCGCTTAAATGATAATAATTAGGTAATCAGACCCTCAGCCTCGTAGAACTATAGGCAAAGGACTGCGAGACTCGGGGACTGATTACCGCCTCCAGTTTCATCAGATTCAAATAACCTCTGTATTGAACTGATAAAGCCACTGGTTGGCGAAACGTCTCCAGATAAAGATACCCAGGTGTTGCACATGTATATAATTTCTTATCTTGTCAGTGTTGTATACCAAAGCTGTAATGATAAAAAAACATGTCCATGGCAAAACCAACTTAATATTGGACATTTTTTTTTAATTATCTCTAAACTCGCAAAAGGACCAGATCTCCATGATTGTCCGCTTCTCCTTATGTAATAACTGTAATGTCTGGTGCTGTTCCAAACATGCGTTCTGATAGCAATGGTGTTCTGAGATCAGCCGAAGTAACTAACTCCCTTAAACCTGTATGACCTCGTAAGGGTCATAATAGCATTGCTGCGGTCTTCATTAAAGACTAGGATACGGGGTTAGGAAGACTGGCTTTCTCCACGTTTTATCACAATTCAAGTTCCTTTATGGACACTAGCCAGGTAAGATGTTAGTTTCATTACTTAGCAGTCTATCTGCCTAAATATAATATCTATTTCCATTCAAGTATTTTAGTCCCTCATTGTTTCTACATTTTCTTTAGTAATTTACTACTACCGTGTTAATAATGTTTACCTCTGACCAGCTGTCATTTTCTATTTCGTGTATTATGATTATTATCATCATTATCAAAACTAAACGCTAAACCCACAAGGATCATACAGTGGCGCAGGGCAGGATGTGCTAAAGATGTAATATACATAAATAACAAAAAAGGCACAATACCGTGACTGGAACAATACACACACAACCCGCACATATAAAAGGAGAGGAGGTTACGACGACGTTTCGGTCCTACTTGGGCCATTTACAAAGTCACACTAACACGAAGGACAGTGTGACTTTGTAAATGGTCCAAGTCGGACCGAAACGTCGTCGTAAGCTCTTCTCCTTTTATATATACGGGCTGTGTGTGTGTATGTAATATACATTATGTATGCTTGTTGTATTGCATCACTTCCTATGCTATGTATTAATTTTATTACTGCTTGCGTGTATTTGTATGTATATCATCACTTCCTATGTTATTTACTCTTATTATATTTATTAGTGTTTGCATGTATTTCTTACCGCATCTTCTTTTTTTATATTTTCATGTTATGTCGCTGTGATAATGGTAGCCTAGGCGTGTCTCTCTTTTATTAAGTTAATTCGTTACCTGCATTTTGTATTTATAATTCCTGGAGTTACCTGAGAGTTTGACTAGATCTGCCTGTATTCCATTCCATGGGGATCACCAGGTCACCACGTGGAGAGAAGACATCACCAGGTCACCACGTGGGGAGAAGACATCACCTGATCACCACGTGGGGAGAAGACACCACCTGATCACCACGTGGGGGAGAAGACATCACCAGGTCACAACGTGGGGGAGAAGACATCACCAGGTCACCACGTGGGAAGAAGACACAACCAGGTCACCACGTGGGGAGAAGACATCACCTGATCACCACGTGGGGGAGAAGACATCACCAGGTCACCACGTGGGGGAGAAGACATCACCAGGTCACCACGTGGGGAGAAGACATCACCTGATCACCACGTGGGGGAGAAGACATCACCAGGTCACCACGTGGGGGAGAAGACATCACCAGGTCACCACGTGGGGGAGAAGACATCACCAGGTCACCACGTGGGGGAGAAGACATCACCAGGTCACCACGTGGGAGAAGACATCACCAGGTCACCACGTGGGGAGAAGACACCACCAGGTCACCACGTGGGAGAAGACATCACCTGATCACCACGTGGGGGAGAAGACATCACCAGGTCACCACGTGGGGGAGACATCACCAGGTCACCACGTGGGGAGAAGACATCACCTGATCACCACGTGGGGAGAAGACATCACCTGATCACCACGTGGAGGAGAAGACATCACCAGGTCACCACGTGGGGAGAAGACATCACCTGATCACCACGTGGGGAGAAGACATCACCAGGTCACCACGTGGGGGAGACATCACCAGGTCACCACGTGGGGAGAAGACATCACCTGATCACCACGTGGGGAGAAGACATCACCTGATCACCACGTGGGGGAGAAGACATCACCAGGTCACCACGTGGGGGAGAAGACATCACCAGGTCACCACGTGGGGGAGAAGACATCACCAGGTCACCACGTGGGGGAGAAGACATCACCAGGTCACCACGTGGGGGAGAAGACACCACCAGGTAACAACCTAGGGAAGAAAATATCACCAAATGCGACAACACACTGGTTAGGAGGAAGCCGAAGGGACGGATTGGCTGGCGAATACCAGTTGGAGAACAATCCACAGGTCAGACCGATGCTGAAGTTGACTCACACTTATAGAAAAAAAATAGGGAGATGCTTTGATGCCTGTGAGGGGCTCTTGATCCATGGAAGTGAAACTGCCCTCCGCTTGGATTGAATCCTATTACCTCCCATTCCCCATGCACTGTATGACCCCTACGGGTCTAGCAATTACCCTTAATAATAATAATAATAATACTAGAGAGGAAAATAGATGTAGGGCTTGTGGGTGTATTTGGATAATTGTTTGCCCACAATAGTGTTCACCAGGTTGGTTGGACACCAGAATTTTTATCAATATGCCTGAGTATGGATACTTAATATGTACACAGACATGCCATGTTGCTTGCTGTAGTCACTAGTTTATAGTATTACCTTTGTCCCTTATCTATATTATGTTTTAATTATAGGATTATAATCACCTTTTTAAACTCATGTTTCTTGGGTCATGGAAATTTATTATACTTTGAGTTTATATATAACATTATATATACTACTGTATTATTATAATCAAAACTAAGCGCTAAACCTATACATAGTGTACATATAAATGCCCAAATGGTTTGGGCATTTAGAGAGGTTGGAGCAAAATAGGATGACTAAGAGGGTAAGATTTGGAGGTGGGGGGTAAAGGTTTTGAGAGGTAGGGGCATGAACATTCAGCAGGCTTGTGTATCTTAGATTGAAGAAAAACGGTGTTTATGGCTTGACATGCTACTAGTGTTACAAGGTAACATCCATAAAGAGATTCAGGAATCCAGTTAACTATGATCCTGTATATTGCTGTGTGGGATGTCTTAAAATGTTCTTCACGTAAGTGCAGTCTAGTTGGTAAGTAGTAAAGTGGACAATTACTTAACACTAACTTAGAGCCCCCCAAACGGATTATAAGGAGCGCTAAGTCCGTAGGGATTATACAACGCTTGTGGGGGAGGGGAATGGAAGGTATTCAGGCTCAATTCAGAGAACTGGAGCACAGATAAAATTCCTTAGATCAAGAGCCCCTCACCAACATCAAGGAACCTCCCTTGTGGGGGGGGGGGCAAATAGAAACAACCAGGTACGTATTTTCTGGCATTTACACCAGAGGCTACAACTATCCTACGAACCAGTAATACTGGGGTTTTCTTTTCTCTTATCTGAGCCCTATTATTACTGTAATCAAAACCAAGCACTAAACCTACAAGGGTCATAAAGCATCTGAGCCCTATACTACTATTATTATTATACTTCCATATGTCCGTCTCTTCTGGGACATAACCTATTCTATTATTATTATAAAAAAATGAAGCTCTAAACCTACAAGGGTCATACAGCGCAGTAGGGTATCTACCTGGAGAGAGTTCCAGGGGTCAACGCCCCTGCGGCCCGGTCTGTGACCAGGCCCTATTCTAGTCCTATTACATTTTTTCAATTTCATAGAGCAGGTGATGGCATTATAATCATGGGGGAGCGCTAAACCCGTAGGATTATACAGCGCCTGTGGAGGGGATAGAAGGCATTCAGGCTCAATTCAGGGAACCAGAGCACAGATCCAATTCCCTAGATCAAGAGCCCCTCACCAGCGTCAAGGAACCTCCCTTGAGAGGGACAGGTGGTAGCAGCTTTTTTGTTTTGTTTACTCTGTCATATTGACTATGTATTTTATGTCCTGTTTTCCAACTAGGCTTGTGCTTCAGGTAACATCCTCTTTGACAGAACTGACAGCTGCAGTCTATCTCGCTGGTGGTAAACCCAGAGAGAGAGAGGGGGTCCAGATAGCTCAAAGTTCTTTGACTGAAAGCACGTCCTCTGCACTGAAGCACCCATTTAGAAACTGATGTAGGGAACCTCATAAGGAAATTGACGTAGTAAAATGAGGATAGATTGCCTCATTGCTGCTCATATTGGTAATTTCAGTGTGCACTCCATTCTTCAGGTGTTGTATGACCCTAATTACTGGGCTAAACGCTTCACTATAATAATCCAATCATATAGTCCTGCTTGAAGGGTTCTGGAAGGAGTGTGAAAAAAACAAAACATAAGAGGTAGTCTTGAAGCATCCAGCACACACATACGAGTGTGTTTAACCAAAGTGAACAAGGCATGTGCTCTTTGAAAATTGTGCTGTTGGTGTTTGAGCATGGAAATGTTTATCATGGGATTCAAGGAAATTGGCTAGGCAGACTGAATTTTGGTGGGGATTTTGAGGTAAGGAAGATCATTAAATCATTGATGTCCATTCTGTGTAATACTCTTCCGGCAAGACTGCTAGGGAGCGTGTGAATGTTTTTTCTTTAAGTTACCTGCAGTGGTAAGACAGTTGTGCTAGAAAGAGTTTTCTTTTATCTTGGTCCAAAACTTCAGTTTAGGAATTTATGAAAGTTGATGTACAAGACAGGTAAATTGCAAATACATTTTGTACATTGTAAGCAACCTGTGTACAACACATCAAAATTTTTGTGAATAATTTGTAATTAACAAAGTACATATGTATGTTCTATACAGTATGTACATACCGAACATGAATTATGGAATATGAAATAGATTCAAATAGGAATAACTTGTATATTTAAATATTCTTTTATTTTTCATACATAGTTGTGGCTCATACTTATTCACTTTGCAGTTTCTACATTTTGTACATATGTACAGCACAATATATATGTCGTGCCTAATAAGTAAAACTTGCGATTTTGGTTAAATAGCAACGCTCTTCTTGCTGAAAAAGGCAAGCGAAAATTTGTGTATGCAATAATTTCGCAAAAATCATTCTGAACCTAACGAAAAACATATTTCATTGTGTTTGTTCATTATTAAATTATTGTAAACTTATCTAAAATATATTTAGTTGAATTAGGCTAAATTAAACTTCACTTGTTATAATAAGGTTAGTTAAGTTTTCTAAGGTTCTTTTGGTACAAAATTAATTTTTACATTAACATAAATGAAAAAAAATATATCTTTAAAGATATGAGAAAATTTTAGAAAGGACTTAATTTTAAATGACTTCTTGCTAATTGACCAGTTTTACGTATTCAGCACTTTTCCCGGAAGTACGTTTATTCTCTTCTCTGAGAATGAAGGTCCTGTAAGATCCTGGGTGGTCATTTAGAAATGGAACAATAAAATAAAATCATGGAAGGAAGGCAGGGTAGGGTCGTTGCCGAAAGTTGAGGGTAAGACTTTGGGTCAGGACTTGGACTTCCAGCAAGTGTGCTGAGCATGTTAGATAGGTGAATGAGATGAATGGTTTGGACCTGAGCAGCTGTTGGAGTGTGTAGCAGGGTAATATTTGTGAAGGATCAGGAAACTGGTTAGAGACTTGAGTCTGGAAATGGGGTAATGTCACTTTAAGAGGTTTGGGATATTGGCAGTTTGGAGAATGTCAAACTGTCGTATCTGCATTGAAAAATGATTTAGATCGATGTGAGTGATTGAATGATGCCCAGTTTCTTCTTTGGTCACCCTGCCTTGGTAAGGCTGGACGGTTAAAAAAAATATACAGTGACCCCGGTTTCTTAAAATTCTTTCAGAATGCTTCGAGTGCTACCAAGAATTTGTTCCCAATAAGGACAAATGTAAATTAGATTATCGTTTCAGATCCCCAAAATACCTACAAGAGGTGTTACAAAATACACTTACATAAATGTTCAAGTTTGAGGTGAACAGAAACCGAGTTCACTGTACTATACAGTGGAACCCGGTTAGCACCAGAAATCGTGCACTTATGTAAGTATAATATTAAGTGCTTGTGGAATGTATTTTGGGAGTCTGAAATAGACTAGGTAAAGACATATTCTTAAGAGTAAATTCTTGGTAATGGTACTTAGCAGGCTTCTGCAATGAATTTTCTGTTAACTCAGGGTTCCACTGTAACTACTATATACAGTAGTACATATACAGTGGTCCCTGGTTCGGTCACTCAAACTCGAACATTTAAACTGTATTTGTAAGTGCTTTGCAAGTGTATTTGGGTCTGAAATAGCCAACCTACAGACATTATTTCTTAAGGAAGTAAATTGTTCGTAATGGCACTTGAGCAGCATTCTGGAAAGAATTTTTGTCAAAACCGAGGGTCCACTGTACAGTGGACCGGTTTCGCTGCTCCCAACTCCAACAATTATGTAAGTGTATTTTGTAAAGTGTATTTTTGGGGTCTAAAGGACTAATCTACTTTACTTATTCCTTATGAATAAATTCGTTCGAACGCATCAGAACAGCATTCTGGCATTTGCCGTTAACCAGGGTCCACTGTATATACATAGTAGCATACAGGGTACCTCGAGTTCGATGGTCCCAAATCTCCTTTATGTAAGTTTATTTTAAATGCTTTTGTAAGTATATTTTGGGTGTAAAAGGACTAGTCTATTTACATTATTCCTTGGGATGACTTGTTGGTAATGGCACTTGAACACATTTCGAACGAAAATATCGAACTCGAGGTTCACTGATATAAATACAGTGGTACCTCGATTATCGACTTAATTTGTTTCAGAAGGCTGTTTGAGTGCCAACAAAAGCAATTTGTTCCCATACGGAATAAGTAAGTTAGATAATCTGTTTCAGACCCCCACAATGTAGCACTACAAAGCACTAGAAATACACTTACATAATTGTTCGAGTTGGAGCTGCCCTAAGTCAGGTATCACTATACAGTGGTACCTCGAGTTACGAATTTTCGTTCGAGAATGCTGTTCAAGTGCCATTACCAAACGAATTTATCCCCATGGAATAATGTAAAATAGACTAGTCCTTTTACACCCCCAAAAATATACTTACAAAAGCATTTAAAAAAATAAACTTACATAAGGGCAATTTTGGGGACCATCGTAACTCGAGGTACCACTGTACAATGGACCCGGTGTTGTGATTTTTCGTTAGAATGCTGTTCAAGTGCCGTTACAAAAATTTATTCCCATAGAATAATGTAAATTAGTCTAGTCCTTCTAGACCCCAAAAATGCACTTACAAAAATACACTACATAATTGTTCATAGTTTGAGCATCACTGTATATATATATGTAAGTAAATTATACAGTGGACCTCATTTTCGTTGAACATTCTTTCAGAATGCTGTTTGAGTGCCATTACGCGAATTTGTTCCTATAAGGACAAATGTAAATTAGATTAGTCATTTCGAACCCCAAAATACACTTACAAAGCTCTTACAAAATACAGTGACCCGAGTTTCGTAAAACTTCCTCCTGAAGTCTGCTCAGTGCCATTACCGAGCAATTTACCCTTAAGAAAATGTCACGTAGGTTAGTCTATTTCAGACCCCATAAATACTTTTCCACAAGCACTTACAATATTATATTTACATAAATGTCGATTTCTGGGTTTGAAACTGGGGTCCACTGTACATTTACATAATTGTTCGAGTTTGAGGTGAACGAAAATCGAGGGTCCACTGTATATATAAATAAATAACAGTACATTATACTATTATGAAATTATTACTACAGTGGACCCCTGGCTAACAAACAAAATTCATTCCAGAAGCCTGCTCAAGTGCCATTACCGAACGAATTTACTTAAGAAATAATGTCACGTAGGTTAGTGTATTTCAGACCCCCAAAAATACACTTCCACAAGCACTTACAATATTATACTTACATAATTGTACGATTTCCGGGGAGTTCGTTAGCCGGGGGTCCACTGTAATTCTAATTCCCCTCTTTAATTTTTTTTGTGTTCACATAACTTGAACTATGTACTTTATCTCTTGTTGCATAACTTAACCTCATGGAATAGTATCATAATTTTCTTCTACCCTCAAGGTTCCTTGAGGCCAGTAAGGGACTCTTGATCTGAGAAATTGGATTTGTGCTCCCCCTTCCTTGAATTAAACCAGCATGCCTCCAGAGGCACTGTATGACCCTTATGGGTTTAGCACCCCCATGAATGTAATAAAAATCATCTCTACAGTTAATACAGAGTGAAAAGAAAATCTATAAAAATAATTCTGAAGATTAAAGAAAACTCCAGCCAATCTCCATCATTTTTATTTACAATGACATCTGAGAAGTCAGAAATTATTAAAATGAAATTTATAAATATAACAAGTACTGCAAACCCTCTATTTAATGGACTAATTGTGGGAGCAGGTGGTCAGTAATGGCAGTTGTAGTGGATAGAGTAAAGATTGTTCTGCCATGAATGTAACAATAATGAACAATTCTATGAGAAAAGAACTTTATCCACCGTTTCCAAATCTGTTTGCCCAATGGATTTTGTTCCATATTTCTGAAGTCCATTAAATGGTGGGTTTAATGTGCTTCAATATTTTCCACCATATTAAAATGGCATACATAACCAATTACAATATATCACAAAAAATGTAACAATGCATTTGGAGGGTTTATTAATAATCTGTTTGTTAAAAGAATAAGAACTCTTGGTGTTGTGTGAGTTGACTGTATAAAGTAAATGTTTAAAAACTCTAATAGGACACACTGCAGTAACTTTTTTTTTAACTCGTTCCACTTGCCACTTTGTTGGAAACCTACCATTCAGTGGTACCTCGAGTTACGATATTTTTTCTTTCGAGAATGCTGTTCAAGTGCCATTACCAAACGAATTTATCCCCATAAGGAATAATGTAAAATAGACTAGTCCTTTTACACCCCCAAAAATATACTTACAAAAGCATTTAAAAAAATAAACTTACATATTATTATTATTACAATCAAAAAAGAAGCGCTAAACCACAGGGGTTATACAGCATAAACTTACATAAAAGGGCGATTTTGGGGACCATCGTAACTCGAGGTACCACTGTACTTGCTATTCTGTGATTACCTACATTTGTAGTTACAAGATTAGACCTATGCTTATTGTGCCCACTATTCAGTGTTTAACAAAAAAATCTTATTTTTCCACTCTAGGTAACCATTTTGTATGTCTATAGTCTAGTTTATTTTATCTACATGTATTTTAGTTGGGTGTAGTGGGAAGGTGCTTACATGTGCATTTGTATTCATCTGGTTATCTGGGTTAAACTTGCTCTTGGGCACCAAATTTTCCCTTTTAATAGGTTTGGTTGACTCAGTACCTCTTTTGCCTCCTACATCACCTTCATGCATTTGATTTGTGTGTGGGGTGTGTGCATGTGCATGCATGCATGTGTGTTGGTGTGAGTGCATGCGTGTTGGTGTGCGTTGGCATCTTGGTAATATAGTACAGTGGACCCACGGATTTCGTACTGCTCCCAACTCAAACAATTATGTAAGTGTATTTTTGTAAGTGCTTTTGTAAGTATATTTTTGGGGGTCTAAACAGACTAATCTAATTTACATTTGTCCTTATGGGATTATTATTATTATAATCAAATAGAAGCGCTAAACCACAGGGGTTATCCTTATGGGAACAAATTCGTTCGGTAATGGCACTCGAACAGCATTCTGGAACGAATTATGGCCGATAACCAGGGGTCCACTGTATTATACTCATTCTAATTTGTGTATGTGATGGTACGATACATAAGAGGCAATTACTATGTTGTATTAAACTATTCCATAAAATCTTGAACTCAAAATAGATACAGTGGACCCTCGGTTAACGAATACCCCGGAATTCATACAATTATGTAAGTATAATATTGTAAGTGCATGTGGAAGTGTATTTTTGGGGGTCTGAAATAGACTAACCTACGTGACATTATTTCTTAAAGAAGTAAATTCGTTCGGTAATGGCACTTGAGCAGGCTTCTGGGATGAAGTTTTTTCGTTAACCGAGGGTCCACTGTATATAATATGTTAGTACAGTGGTACCTCTACTTACGAGCAGCTCCCAACTCGAACAATTATGTAAGTGTATTTTTGTAGGTGCTTTTGTAAGTATTTTTGGGGGTCTGAAATGGATTAACCTAATTTTCATTATTCCTTATGGGAAAAAATTCCTTCGGTATCGGCACTTGAATAGCCGACTGGAACGAATTTTGCTCGTAAGTAGAGGTACCACTGTATATATAATATCTTTATATTATTTTAATGCTGTACAGTTTTTTTTTAGTCTAAAATAACCAATAGACCAAAAAATTTAAATATTTAGGAAGTAAAATTAACAGTCTCTGAAATTAATTAGTCATATTTACAAGATATCAACAATTCAAATGGGTGATTTATTAATTTTAAGGCTTATCACCTGTAAGTGGGTCATTAAGGCTGCTTGAAAACATCAAAAACACTTAATTCCTAAAATAAAGATTAAATTAATCTCTCTAAAGATATAAACATCTAAGTATACTGGTAAAAACTCTGTGTACGTATTGTTAAAACCGAAAATACAAGTCATAAATAAAAAACACAATATTTGATATATGTGTATGAGCTGCCAGTATCTGGTCAAATTCCTAGGTGTGTAAACTGCATCATTTGAGGGTAAAATAATGTCACTGGATAAATAAATTGCCAGAATGTTTATTATTACTGTATTATAATCAAATAAAGCACTAAACTGTATATAAATCTTTTAAGAAGTATAGTATCTTATAAATGTATTGCTAGATTTATTCCTTTTATATATTTTTTACATGCCTCTAAACAGCAATATGATCAGTTGTCATCTATGAAAAAGTATTCCTGAGAAAATAAAGAGTATTTAGTACAAGTGTAGGAGGAAAATGAGCTCATTTGGCATGAGAGGCTGTATTAGCAGCTCTTCAGGAAATCATTGTACACTGTGAACAAACGATGTTACTAATTTTACCAAACGTTACTAAACTTAGTTGATTTTCTCAAAATTGTACAAAGAATACATTATGCTACATCTGAACCCTGCTATTCCAATCAAGCCATCACAGTCAATAAATTATTTTACTACAAAATTCTTTCAGAACTGTTAAAGAATATTTTTGTTAGCTGCATCAAAATGCCTTCCTCATGTAATTAAACCCTTTCATCCACTCTCTTTATTACACTTTGCTATATTTCCTTCCCTTTTCAAACTATTACAGTAAACCCCTTTTTCATCATGCTGTCTATATATATTTATACTACTATACTGTCGCAACGAGGAGAAGGCTGGAGGCAGTAGAGATGTCATGTCTGAGGTCAATGTGTGGTGTGAATATAATGCAGAGAATTTGGAGTTTGGAAATTAGGAGGAGGTGTGGGATTACCAAAACTATTATCCAGAGGGCTGAGGAGGGGTTGTTGAGGTGGTTCGGACATGTAGAGAGAATGGAACGAGACAGAATGACCTCGAGTGTATAAATCTGTAGTGGAGGAAAGGCGGGGTAGGGGTCGGCCTAGGAAAGGTTGGAGGGAGGGGGTAAAAGAGGTTTTGTGTGCGAGGGGCTTGGATTTCCAGCAAGCATGCGTGTGCGTATTTGATAGGAGTGAATGGAGACAAATGGTTTTTAAAACTTGACTTGCTGTTGGAGTGTGAGCAAGGTAACATTTATGAAGGGATTCAGGGAAACCGGCAGGCCGGACTTGAGTCCTGGAGATGGGAAGTACAGTGTCTGCACTCTGAAGGAGGGGTGTTAATGTTGCAGTTTTATAACTGTAGTGTAAAGCACCCCTCTAGCAAGACAGTGATGGAGTGAATGATGACGAAAGTTTTTCTTTTTCGGGCCACCCTGCCTTGGTGGGAATCGGCCGATGTGTTAATTAAAAAATATATATACAGTGGTACCTCGAGTTACGATATTTTTTTGTTCGAGAATGCTGTTCAAGTGCCATTACCAAACGAATTTATCCCCATAAGGAATAATGTAAAATAGACTAGTCCTTTTACACCCCCAAAAATATACTTACAAAAGCATTTAAAAAAATAAACTTACATAAAAGGGCGATTTTGGGGACCATCGTAACTCGAGGTACCACTGTATATACTGTACTTCCAAATTCTAAATGTTTTCACAGTATCAAACTATCTCCTTATACAGTATCCTCATTCCTTTCACTTTCCAACCATTGAATTGAAAACCAATTAGTTAAACTTACTTATACAATAAACTTTGTTTTTCCAAACAGAATGTCCAAGGTCATTTTCTACAGTCAGCCAGCATTTTCACAGCAAGGTTGTTGTAGTATATGCAATTCTCACTGTCATACATATTGAGATCATGCCTGCTTTGTCGTTTATTTTATCCAGTGCTTAAAGTGCATTGCAAGCTATCCAGAAATTTGGCTCCCTAATCCCATTGTCTTTTGTATATAACTTTGGTTACATTGCATTTCTAGTAAGCACAGACAAGTCAATTTTTGCTGGGTCCCAGGACACCAATGTTCAGAGCAATAAACACTTGGACTCAGTCAGTTATTCACAACCTACCAGTTTCCGTCAAGGACATTCCTTTCTCACTCTTTTTAGTACTACTTAACAATTGCAAAATTGCTGTCAACAAAGTTTTTCCAATTTAAAACACATCAAATTATTTTCTATCTAGCTACAATTGGGATTCTGGCCATCTACCCACCGTTACCGAGTTTGGGAAACTACATTCTCACAATTACAAATCAGACACATGATTCTCGTGCTGATACCACACAAAGAAATATTTGGCACCACTCTACGAGAACTGCCAGGTCACACTGTCAATACACCACATCTTAATAGATTGTCCTATCTATAGGCAAGCTAATAGGAATCGCTTCTGATATCTACATTGCCCTAGCACAAAGTAACCTCGCTGAAAGTCCCATCTTGTTAATAGATTCACTTGACTTATTTTAACAAAAGCTAACCTATTGCACCAACTTTGACTTCAATATATTTGCACTAATCTCTACCTCCACTAACGTGTTTCTTGTACCAACATCCAACCTGATGCAAGCAATGTCTACATTCTTAACCATCTCCATGTATCATAGTTTTGCACACAATTTTTCCATATGTTCTCTCACTGCCTTATTTCTCCATCAGAGTAGAAACCTTATTTCTTCATCAGGAGTAGAATCTTTCCTTAAAATTACAAGGCAACTTCTTATTCTATCAGTGCTGCATTTCAATTACAAAATATATTATACCCCTGTTTCCATCTTAAAGATTCCCATCATCACTGATGCCTCAGAAATGTAAACCCAACAATAAGGCTGTATGCTTGTATTAACATGTAACCTCAAAAATCCTCACCCAACCAGTTATTTATATTAAGATATCCCTATCATACAGAAATTATAAGTCAATTTATGGACATCTGATCCAGGTGATCTTATTTGACAATGAAATAATTATTACAAAGGATCAAGACATTGCATTGTATCCTGAAGTGATCATTTACTTAAAGTATTCTAACATTGGCAAACACTTTTCAGTGATATTTAGTATTTCTTCCCATGTGTGCCATTTAAATTTTATTATTTTAAATTTCCCATATTTTTTTCCTTGCTATATACAAGCTAACTGACAGAGGATTCAGCTTGCAACCAACAGGACTTGGGTTTTAATGCTTGACTAGATGTATGAGCAGGTGTCCTTGCTGCCCCTATTGACCTAGCAGTAAACAAATACTTAAGAGTAAGTTGACTGTTGTGGGCCTTATCCTTGGGAAACAGGACCTAAGGACTCCAACAAAGTCATAGTGTTAGGCTTCCTTGGGTTACCAGGGGTTATTACCCTCTGGGTATATAATCCAAAGACAGACTCTTATATTTATTCTAACTTTGTTGTCAAGTCAAAGGATATCTGTTTTGGCAATATCCAAACCAGCATTCAAATTACTCAAAATCTTTTTAAACACTTGTCATTTTTATTCTAACACTTTATTGTTTAAAGAACAGTAACTGGAGAATCTGATTAATATTCTGCAACTTCCATCATACTATCAGTGCATTACAAATATAAAGATGAAAACTTATAACGAAAGACTTGTTTAAAAATTTTAACGCTGTAGCACCCAACCTTAAAATTATGCAAACTATTGTACAGTAAAACCTCTAATTAACGGACTTCCATTTAACAGATTTTAGCAATTAGACAAAAATAATAGGCAGGACAAATGTTGGAAGCATTGGACATAATGGAAAAGTCCATAATTCTGGATTTTGTCCACAATGATAGTGTCCAGTTGCCTTCTGAATCATCAGACAAAGTCTGATAACTTTGATGTTTGTTCTGTTTTGACCAAAGCAGCTACATCTAGGACTTGTCTGTTTTCACTGTTTCCTGAGCCATAGGCTGCCTGAGCCAGTTTATTGTTTGTGCATACTTATGCATATACTCGTCATTCAGTCCCCAATTTTCTTTGGATTTAGTGTTTTTTGTGACTTTTTCAACACACAGTGGTCCCCCCGTACCCACAGGGGATACATTCCAAGACCTACCATGGATACCTGAAACTGTGGACAGTAGCGAACCCTATTAATCATTTTTTGGTTACACACATAAATGTGATAGTTTGATAAATTATGCAAAATAAGTCTAGAATTAGCATATTTTCACTGATTTTGCACTTTGGGGTCATTATTAAGCAAAATTAAGGGTTACGTATTTTTGGGGCACAGTAGACCGTGGATAACTGAAACCACAGATATCAAATCCGTGGATACGGGGGGGTTCTAATGTATTAAGTAAAGTGAAATTAACAATGGCTTCTAAAGCTAGTTAAGAGGTGCCATGAGCCAAAGTGTGATTCTCAGAGTTAAGCAGAAACTTGAACTAATAAAGAAGGTCGAGTCTGGCGTCTCAGTGGCACGGGTATGTAAGGAATATGATGTTAAGAAAGTGTCTAATATCAGTAGAAGCAAGGATATGCTTAGAGACTATGTTCTTAAGTACAGTGGTACCTCGAGTTACGATGGTCCCCAAAATCGCCCTTTTATGTAAGTTTATTTTTTTAAATGCTTTTGTAAGTATATTTTTGGGGGTGTAAAAGGACTAGTCTATTTTACATTATTCCTTATGGGGATAAATTCGTTTGGTAATGGCACTTGAACAGCATTCTCGAACGAAAAAATATCGTAATTCGAGGTACCACTGTATAATGTAGATGCTAGCTAAACTTTAGAATGAAAGTTATTGAGTCACCACTATCGATCATGGCACTTTACACCTCATCTCTACCACAAAAAGGGTAAGTAAAATTACTGCAAATTGTATACAGTACTATAAAATTACTATACAGCAACGTGCTGTAGTAATACAGGTTACAATACCTGTATTCTTAGTGTCCAGTTGTCTTCCGATTCGGAACTTTATCCGTTCGTGTTATGATCATGAAGAATTTATTTCATAATGCTGAAGTTTCAGACAGTTTAGCAATTGTCCAAAACTTATGAATTATGAAATTAATCATACACCCTCTCCCCCTTATTAGTCTGTTAATTAGAGGGTTTACTGTGCTGTATTTTCTAATGTTGATAAGGAACTTTAGCTACAGTTTATAACATTTATTTAAAAAAAAAAAAATTGCCATAAGTGGCCCCTTTAGTCTTAATACAGGGTAAGCTAAAGAAGGGTTTTATAATTTATAGTAGTTAAAGACAAATGATAAGTAGAGAGGATGAGGTGGGGCAGGTTGCAATAAGTAGGTATCACATCTGATCCTAATATGGGTGATAATCTGATGGCTTATAATTTAGAAACACTGAAGCTATGGGAGCTTTGTAAGATTACCATTAGTGGCAATTAAGGCAACTTGCATCCACTTTCACTCTGTTGGTCATTTTCATGGACTACTAATCAGGCCCTGCCTTATTTTATCATGTGTCCATAATAATCAAGTAGATGCATTCATTCATGGATTAATTTTCAAAGATTGAGCAATCTTCCCATATACTTTTCACCACCCCCACAAGGTATAATGTGTACTCCTGAGCTGGTGAAAATTCACTAATACATCTGTACCAAGTTTTTGATAGATTACAAAGTTAGCAGCTATTTTGATGGGTTGGTCATTAAATAGTTTAGCCACGTTGCTGACAGCATCCTCTACTGCTGGGGAAGTGGCATGCTTCCTGTGCTCTCATATAAAGTGTAAAGGAAATTGTAATACACTGAATGCATTTTGTTGTACTTTTATTTCTTCTCTAAGCACCGTGGACTAGAGATTCTGAAGAAGCCTATTACTACACCTCATTTTTGTCTTGACATTATGGTGGGAGAAGAACTGTAGATCATGTTTATCTGTAGGTTTTTGGTAATCCTTGAATGAAAGTTTTTTTACCTGTGTGTAGAATATTTAGAAAAGGTAGCTGGTCAAATTTTTCTTCTAGTGTGAATCTGATAGTAGGATTTAGAGTATTGATGATGCCAAGGATATCATGCACATTGAGATATTTGGGGTACAACGACCAAAACATCACCCACATACCACAACCATTTAATTGTCCTGGGAGTAATAGTTAAAATGCAGCCAGATTCCAAATCCTCCACATACATTAACTAAACTCTTGAAGAACCAACCCATTAAAATAGCCACTACCTCTTCTCCTATCAAAAACTTAGTGCAGAAGCATAAACGTGAATTTTCTATCAAAGCAGAAGTGTACATTATATTGTATTCAAGGTGTGATAAAAGTACAGGGTAAAAACTGCTTTATCTCTGAAAATTAGCATCTACAAATGTAAGATACACTTGCATCCAGGATGACTGCAACAATACATGGACAAGTGTGGACACTTGATGAAATGGAATAAGACCAGATTAGTCATGCATAAAAATTACTAAAAACAGGTAGAAATGGATAGAAGCTGCCATTTTTGTAGCTACCATCAACACAATCCTACAAAGATCTGAGAGCTTCGATGTTTTCAAACTTTTAACCAACAAATTATTACCCACATTAAGATCAACTGTCATGTAACATCCACTTACTGCAGCCTGCCCTGCCTCACTCTTGCTACTTGTCACTTGTCAACGATCACTACAAAAGATCTTTTTTTTTATCTTGCTTCGTATAAGGACTGAAGAAGCCACCTGTGGCAAAACATTTCCTTTAATTAATGTCCTGAATTGTGAATAAGTGTCCTCAACCAAAGCTTGTCAGTATCATCGTACCATTTATAACCCTGTATTTTTTAGTATTAGGAATGAACTTCTTGTACAAAATGAAGATAACTCAAATTTCACTTAAACTAATATCTATAATATAATTCATAACCCTAGCTGAATATTCAAAATAAGCTTTTACAAATAAGAAGACTGCATAAATGTTTCTGATGCTACATTGAGCGAGCATCTGCTGTGCTCTCAGGAACCTTCACAGTCATGCCTTTCAGTTTTTTCGTTAAACATACCTGACAACCCAAACGTGATCTGGAGGAAGATAAAAGATTTACATAAATATGATAAATGTAAAAATTACTGAATAACATGACACAATATGCACTGATATTCATACACTATAAACATTCCTGGAGTGACAGAAACTGTTTATATAGAAATAAGCTTTATACAATACTTACATCACTATCAGAAGTCACACTGTAGTATTGTGCATGTGAATAATAATGTTAATTTACTGATGTGATGAAAAAGGTACAATTAGTTGCTATGCACTCATTTTGACCTATACTTCCTTTTTCACTTGCTTGGTTCTACTGTCATTATCCTACATTTATTCTTTAATTATTATTCTTAATCCTTAAGCATATTAGGAATACTGTGCATTTTTTCTGAGTTCATCTTATTTCTAATTTTTCTTAATACATAAATTTTAAGGATCCCATATTATAACAAACTTTGACTGCAATTAAAAAAAATAAATCAGTTTTGTAAATACTGTAGTTCATTACCACATAACTTTCTTGGCAAACAAAAATGTTGGGGCCCAGTCCTTGGACCCATTATACAGTGGACCCTCGAGTTTCGTAAAAACTTCACTCCTGAAGTCTGCTCAAGTGCCATTACCGAACGAATTTACCCCCTTAAGAAAAAATGTCACGTAGGTTAGTCTATTTCAGACCCCCAAAAATACTTTTCCACAAGCACTTATAATATTATACTTACATAAATGTACGATTTCCGGGGTTTACGAAACTCGGGGGTCCACTGTATATATACAGTGGTACCTCGGTTAACGATGGTCCCCAAACTCGCCCTTTTATGTAAGTTTATTTTTTTAAATGCTTTTTTTAAGTATATTTTTGGGGGTCTAAAAGGACTAGTCTATTTTACATTATTCCTTATGGGGATAAATTCATTTGGTAATGACACTTGAACAGCATTCTGGAACGAAAAAATATCGTTAACCGAGGTACCACTGTTTATATATATATATATCAGTCAGTAGAAAGATAAGAGCCAAGAGCTGGAGCATGCCCTCCACAAACTATAAATATTTACAAATAAGTAATTACAGTACTGGTACTAACAATTGAGGGAAATCTACCCAATCACTAAAGAATATAAAAAAGAATTTATTGATGAATACATACCAATAATTTTCCGCATTCATGTACTGTACATCATAGTTGTGCTTTTCATTCACACTTAAGAGCATTTCAGGGTAAATTTATATATTACTATTTTATGCACAAGCTTGGTACCTCATAAGTCAGAGGCAAGTAGCAGTAATTTAAGAAGATAGGAGAATGAAGTCATAATGAATCACACTGAATCTGATATTTTTTATTGCAAGTGTCACAAGTGAATTGATTGAAACATTAATGAAAATTCCATTAGAGGGCTTATTAAATGTCACCATAATATTTTTATGAGAAATTTGGCCAAAAAAAAAAATGCCATTTATAGGATATGTGTATGTTGCACATACACAAGACATGCTGCCTCACTTTAATTTTATGTGAAGATATATTAAGATCAGCTACTCCATACAAATTACTACTATGGTTACTACGTATACAGTTTCATAATAAATTTCTGACAAAGCAAGAAACATTATTGGGTGTCTAACACAATGTCAATTACAAAGGCTTTTATAGCAAATGCATATATTATTTTTCATATGAAAACACAAACATTGTACTATAAATTGTAATTTCTGAAAATTCATGAAAATTATGATTCCTGGTCACAGACCGGGCCGCAGGGGTGTTGACCCCTGGAACTCTCTCCAGGTAATAGTATTGGACATCAGATCTGGAGATGCCTAAAATACTCAATTAAATACTGTGTTAAGCTACAAAGATGAGTACTGCATGATATGTATATGCCCATTAAAACTTTTCTAAGATTTACTTATGTAATTCAAGGGAAATTTAGTATGAATCAATTACAACTGTTTCAAAACAAACACTGATGCACAGGTGCAAGCTGATCCTAACTTACCTAATAAAAAAGATTTGGGGGTTCCAGTAGCAGTAGTAGAGGTAATAATAATAATTCACAAATTATTATTCTTGAGTGCTTGCTGTTTCAAGAAATTCACAAGAAATACTGAAATTTATATTTAAGAGTGACACAATACAGTAATCATCAGGAGCATAAGCTCTAAAAATGAGAGGTGCTTTCAGCTGAGATTTGAAAGCATGAAGAGATTCCTAACTCTTAACAAACACTGGCAACCTGTTGAACAATCTCAGGGTTCTGCAAGAAAAAGCTTTTTCAGCCTATGCTTTCTTCCCAACAGTATGAGGTTTAATCAGCATCTGAATATCCAAATTTTCCTGACCAACCATAGTTATAATCTTTTATATTATTATTATTTTCTTTCAACACACCAGTCATTTCCCACTGAGGTAAGGTGACCCAAAGGAGAGGAACGCTTTCACAATCATTCATTTAATCACTATCTTGCCAGACATGCACCTCTGAACCTCATCATCCCCAACCCTCCTTCAGAGAGCTAGCAATATACTTCCTACCTCCAGCACTCAAGTCCAGCTAACTAGTTTCTCTGAATACCTTCATAAATGTCACCTTGTTCCCATTCCAACAGCATGTCAAGTCATCAAAACCACTTGCCTCCACTCATTCCTATCTAATGTGCTCTCACTTATTTGTTTTAAACAAAATTGGATATATCAGTAGTGAGCTGCTAGACAATAGGAACAAAAGCTAGCTATGTTTCTGTCATATACCATCACGCAAGATGGGGCTCATACAAGGTGTTTAAATTTGTCAGCCTGAGCTGGGAGACTTCAGTGGGGCAATGAAGATAAACCTTTCATATATCCTGTCTGGCCTTGGGTCAGGATACCATCGAACATTCCAATAAGGGTTCATCAGCTACAGGAGATGTAAAGGTTTCCTTCTAGCACAGCTGGAATACTATCACTTGGGAACTGCCATCTCTCAGGATAGTCTATCCCATACACAGGAGAAATGGAATTCATGCTCACACAAGTCTGTTGGATTCCCAATCCTCTAGCACTTGAAACACCTTTATTCCCTCCCTCTAACCTTTCCTGGGATAACCCCTACCCCTCCTCCCCTCCACCACATATTTATATACCCTCGTATTCATCCTACTTCGCTTTAACCTTTAAATGTCCAAACACCTCAACAACCCCTCCTCAGCCCTTTGAATAATTTTGGTAACCCTATTATTAATTAATTAATTAATAAATAATAATAATATTTTTAACACACAGGCCATCTTCCAATGTAGTAAAGTGACCTGAAAAAGAAAATTTCACCATCATTCACTCAATCACTGTTATGCCAGAGGCATGTAGATACTACAGTTCAGATGCCCTTCCAAACTGCAAACATACCCATTTATAATTACTGTATTTCTTGTATGTACTGTATGCAAAGTCTAGATGTAAAATCTAGTGGGTAGACTCCCTCTTAGGATTGGATTAAAGAGGATAAACATAGCCCTTGAAAAACATGAACAAGGCATTACTGAATCACTCTGGCAACTTCAACAGGGTCTACTCTGTTTTCACCAGTAATGAGTAATAGCCTGCTAACTTTTGGAAGACAACCAGGAAACCCATTTTTTTTTATGTTTGCCTGAGCTTCAAGGAATGGCAAGCATAATTTGAGAGAGAACAGGTGGTGAAAAGAAACAACTCATTTCTACCAATGGAATCAAAAGGGAGGCTATTACCAAGTTAAGATCCTTGCCAGAACTCGAGCATTATTTTATTTTTTTAAATACAGTGGCCCCCCCGGTTTACGTAATTAATTCGTTCCAGAATGCTGTTCAAGTGCCGTTACCAAACGAATTTGTTGTTGAGGTGGTTCAGACATGTAGAGAGAATGGAACAAGACAGAATGACTTCGAGTGTATAAATTTGTAGTGGAGGGAAGGCGGGGTAGGGGTCGGCCTAGGAAAGGTTGGAGGGAGGGGGTAAAGGAGGTTTTGTGTGCGAGGGGCTTGGACTTCCAGCAAGCATGTGTGAGCGTATTTGATAGGTGTGAATGGAGACAAATGGTTTTTAATACTTGACGTGCTGTTGGAGTGTGAGCAAAGTAACATTTATGAAGGGATTCAGGGAAACCGGCAGGCCGGACTTGAGTCCTGGAGATGGGAAGTACAGTGTCTGCACTCTGAAGGAGGGATGTTAAATATTGCAGTTTTATAACTGTAGTGTAAAGCACCCCTCTGGCAAGACAGTGATGGAGTGAATGATGATGAAAGTTTTTCTTTTTCGGGCCACCCTGCCTTGGTGGGAATCGGCCAATGTGTTAATAAAAAAAAAAAAGGAATAATGCAAATTAGATTAGTCCTTTTAGACCCCCAAAAATACACTTACAAAAGCACTTACAAAAATACACTTACATAATTGTTCGAGTTTGGAGCTGTACGTAAACCGGGGGTCCACTGTATGAGCAATCTATCTACACCATGACAAGTTATTTCTTGCACAAATTGTTGTTTCGGAAAATACTGTATTAGTAAAATATAATACCCTCATTTTTGCTAGAATGAGGCATGCAAAGGCCAATCAGTAGTTAGTACTGAGTCATACGACACAGCTGTCTAATCACAGCAGTGGCCAGTACTTGGCCACTCATAGCAAACATTAACAAAAACATGCCATTTCCATATTTACATATAGCAAAGGAAGTTCTTCTCAGCATATTAAATTTAAATTTACCTTTTACAAAATAATTCCCCATATGTTTCCTCTTTAAGGGGGACTCCTTGTCGTGGTAAAGAGGCTATCGGTCTGAGGAGCTGGACCTCTTGGTCTTCTTCCTCAGACCGAACCTAATTACCCCCCAATCCCCCCTCCCATCTTCCCCATCCTCCCTTTTACCCTTTCCTCCTCCTCCTCCTCATCCCTCCCTTATTCCCTTCCCGTTTTCAGCCTTTGGGATTCTCTCCACAGGCATTCTGGTTCCTAGGTAGGGGGAAGGGTACCGTGGTCCATCCTATTCCATTGAGGTTCTTAGCGGTGGTGTAGTTTGCCGTGGAATCTGGATCGCCTGGGATGTCCCAATCCCTCTCCGATCTCCCGGGGGGTGGCTTTGGGTGTCTTTCGGGTGACGGGTATCTCTGGAGGCCACCTTTCGGATTCCGGGGGTGGTGGCCAAAGGAGGTATGCTTTGTGGCGGGTGTCCGGCCGCCCTCTCTTTTGTCCACCGAGGTGGCTCGGTGGATGTGAGGGTGCTATCCCAGATTGCTGGTTTACTGGCATGAAGGGTAGGGTATGGCACGGGTTCCATGCCACATCTGCAATACTTGCGGTGCTGAGGTCCTTGTGGGCAGGGAGGGAGATGCACGCCCCTTTCATTCCTCCTAGGAGCTATTCCTCCACATTCCCCCCTTTTTTTATTCTTTTTTTTTTCTTTTTATTTTCTTTTCTTCTTTCTTGTTTTTCTAAAAACAAAAAGAAAGAAGTAACCAAACCATGGACGTCCCACTCCGTGAACCTACTACTCCCAGGCCCCTTCCTGATACCGCACCCTGTTCTGACCCTGCCTCGTTCTTGGACCACTCTTCGGACACTTCCAATACCCCTGTACCTCTTGCTGGTGGCGGTTCGTCACCTGCTTCAGGTACCGGGGTTCCGACTGGCCCCTTTGATACATCTGACCTCTGCTCTTCTTTGACTATGCTTCCGGCTTCTCCCTCTACAGTGCGACAATTTTCGGGTTGCTCCCGTCCCACGTCGGACCAACTCCGGTCCCACATCTAAACGCCCAAGACCCTTACATGATGATACTTCGTCCCTTCATTCTCATTCAGCTCAGAAACGACCAGCTCATCACGCACTCCCCTTAAACACTTTGTTTCACACTACACAATGGACTAAGTTTTTTAATCTGAGACCGACTTCTTCTACTGCCCATCTTTCCAATCATAATACAGTATTGGTAAGGTGCTCCTATGCTATGTGGGTAAAGATATCTCCTTTCACGCTCTCAAGAGCGGCACACGCATCATCACGGTCCAGAATGCTAGCCAAGCTCGCGATCTTTCTCTCCTTACGACCATAGATGCTATTCCTGTCACTATTGAAAAACATCATTCTCTCAATTCTTGTAGTGGTACTGTCATTCTACCCCATACCATTGTCCAACAGAATTTCCAGACATGTGGTGGTGACATTCTGGAGCAGCTTGAGCTCCAAGACCTTCCTATCTTCAAAGTTGACACGTTTGTCCTCCCTGCCCGTCGGCGAAGACGATATCCTTGCAATATTGCTCGCTTAACATTTGACTGCCATAAACTTCCGCCCTCAGTCTAGATTGCAGGGACACCGTTTACAAGTTTGAAAGTTGACCCCTACACCGCAACAGTGTAGAAACTGCTGCCGTTTTGGTCATCCGTCAAAATATTGCAGGTCCATGGCCGAATGCCCAGTCTGTGGTGCCGACGACCATGCCAATTCTTTTTGTAGTCTACCTCCCTTTTGCCTTAATTGTCGTGAGGCTCACCCATCTTACTCTCGCCGTTGTCAAGTTTACTTAAATGAGCGTGAAATCCATTGTCTCAAAGAGGCGGAAGGCTTCCCATATGCTATGGCTGTCTCTCATCTACGCCTTCAAGGGAGACTTCCCCGTCTTTCCTATTCTCGCGTTGCTAAACGTCCCCCCCCCCTTCTGGGGTCCCAACTCCCGCAGCTTCATCTGTGGTCACCCCATCCTCAGTCACCCTTGTCTCGAATTCTTTTGCTGTCCTGGGCTCCGAGGTCCCTACCTCAGCACCCCATTCTGTTCTCGCCTCTTCCTCTACTCACTCGCACGGTTCTGTGTCTACACGCCCTCCTCCTTACCGCCCCTCTACTTCTCAGAAGTCCACCAAAAAATCCCCATTGTTAAACTCTCCTCTCACCCCTCCTTCCCTTCTCCAACCTGTACATTTTTCCTTCCCAGTTTCTGTGCCTGGTTCCTCACCTCCAACTAGTTCTGTTACGTGTGTGGAGGTTCATCCACATCCTTGTTTAATACCTTCATCCCCTGTCCCCTCTCAAGTTTCTCCCTCTACTGCCCCCTCCCAGGTCGCTTCCACTCCTGTCCCCTCCCAAGCCCCTTCGACAGTTTCCTCTTCCATTTCCTCACCCCCTAATTTAGTACAGTCCATAGTTTCCCTGATTGTTGCTCACCCTCCTCCTCCTTCCATCTCTAATGTAGTCCCACATCCTGCGTCTGTCCTTTGAAACGCTAGAAGCTATCTCGGAATATATTGCGGAGACTCGAACGTTGATGGACACCGCTCCACCTCCTGTTCCTCCTCCTCTCTCCTCTCCGTCTACACACCTCCTTCCTTCGCAGCATCCCAATCCTTCGCTGCTTACAAGTCTTCCGCTGCCTCCACACTTGGACTTTTCTAACCCTATTAGTCCATAGATACCTCTACCTTCGGCTTTCTTGTATCTTTCTCTTCATAAATCATGGCTTATTTACAGTAGAATATCCGTGGCCTCAGGGGTAACCGGGGTGAGCTTCAGGTGTTGCTCTCCCAGTTTTCCCCTGTTAGTGTTTGTTTACAAGAACCCAAATTACACTCCGCTGTTATCCATCCCTCCTCAGGCTATGATTTATTATATTCATCGGATCCCTTTTCCGATGGAACCTTTAATGAAAGTGCTCTTCTTATACGCACTGATATTCCATACTGTCAGCTCTTTGTTCATACTTCTCTGCATTACACTGCAGCCCGTATCCACTTGAATAAGTGGTATACACTTTGTTCTTTGTATCTCTCTCCTTCTCGGGCATTGTCTATCCCAGATGTTGCCTTTCTGGTTTCTTCCTTACCGCCACCCCTTCTGTTACTTGGCGATTTTAATGCCCACCATTTTCTCTGGGGGATCTCACTGTGACTCCCACAGCATTCAGTTGCAGGCTTTTCTTGCTTCTCTCCCCCTCCATGTTTTAAATACGGGTACTCCCACCCATTTTGATCCTTGAACTCATTCTTTCTCTTGCATCGATCTCTCTGTCTGCTCTTCCTCAACTGTCCTCGACTTCACCTGGTCTGTCCTCCTGGACTTGCATGACAGCGATCATTTTCCAATCATCCTTACTTCTCCTTCGTATTCTCCACCTCCTACGCTGGCAATTTGACCGAGGGTGGGACCTTTATGCACATTTTACTGCTTTTCATGAGGCTCCTTCCTCGTCCTCCATTGATGAGGTTTTACACCTCCTCTCGACCTCCGTCTTAACTGCAGCTTCACATTCTATACTCCAAACCTCGGGCAAGCATTCTCAGAAGTGCATGTCTTGGTGGTCTCCTGCTTGTGCTCGGGCAGTACGCTGAAGCGCTGTGTGGGGCAGGTACCGGTACAACAAAACCACAGAGAGACTCCTTGATTTTAAGCAGAAGAGGCAATTGCTCACCGTGTCATCCGTGACGCACTTGCTGGTGGGATTACGTTTCTACCATCACTTCAGCTTCCTCGATGAGTGCAGTCTGGAAAAAGGTATGGAAACTGAGTGGTAAATTCTCCCCCGACCCGGCTCCTGTTCTTCAGGTTGCTGGTGTCGATATAGCACACCCTCTTGCCGTTGCCACTGAAATTGGTAATCATCTGGTCCGTATTTCTCAGGGGCTCCATCTATGCCCCTCGTTCCTTTCTTCTAAGTCTGCCAGCGAGTTAGAGCCCTTAGACTTTTCTTCTCTCAGAGAAGAATCTTATAAATTTCCCCATAACCCTTCTGGAACTGGAGGCAACACTCTCCGCTTGCCGATCATCGGCAGCTGGGCCAGACGGCATACATATTCGTATGCTACAGCATTTACATCAGTCAGCCCTTGCAGTCCTCTTACGACTATTTAATCTTATTTGGTCACAAGGAGTTCTTCCCCAGCTGTGGAAATCTGCTATTGTTCTACCTTTCTGCAAACCAGGTACAGTGGACCCTTGAAAATCGTGATTAATCCGTTCCTGAGGCCGCCGATTTTCAAAATGGACGATTTTCAAAACCATTTTCCCCATAAGAAATAATGTAAATCAAATTAATCCGTTCCAGACATCCAAAAGTATTTAATTTTTTTTTTTACATAAAATGTACATTTATCTACACAGAAAACAATGAGCGAAGTATAAAACAGTAATAATTTGACACTTGGGGGGCTTAGATAGATTTATATGCACAAATGAATGAACTCTTATGTGACACTTACCCTTATTGAAGACTGATGTTGCTGGATGGAAGAGAGGGAGGAGGGGGAGGGAAGAGACCCTATTTTTGGAAGGGAATCCTTCCATAAGGAATTAAGTATCAAGTCCTTATCTGGGGTCACTTCCCTGCATGCCTGCTACACTCCCTCCTTGCATACATGCTATCCATCTGCTTCTCCCTGCATACATGCTACACTCCCCGCATACATGCTACCTCCCTGCATACATGCTACACTCCCTGCATACATGCTACACTCCTGCATACATGCTACACTCCTGCATACATGCTACACTCCCTGCATACATGCTACACTCCCTGCATACATGCTACCTCCCTGCATACATGCTACACTCCCTGCATACATGCTACACTCCCTGCATACATGCTACCTCCCTGCATACATGCTACACTCCTGCATACATGCTACACTCCCTGCACACATGCTACACTCCCTGCACACATGCTACACTCCCTGCACACATGCTACACTCCCTGCATACATGCTACACTCCCTGCATTCATGCTACCTCCCTGCATACCTGCTACACTCCCTGCATACCTGCTACACTCCCTGCATACCTGCTACACTCCCTGCATACCTGCTACACTCCCTGCATACCTGCTACACTCCCCGCATACCTGCTACCTCCCCGCATCCTGCTCACTCCCTGCATACATGCTACACTCCCCGCATACATGCTACACTCCCTGCATACATTTCTACACTCCCTCCCCAACATGCTACACTCCCTGCATACATGCTACTTTTCCCGCATACATGCTCCCCAACTCCCCCTGCATACATGTTACACCCCCTGCATCCCTGCTACACCCCCTGCATCCCTGTTACACTCCCTGCATCCCTGCTACACTCCCTGCATCCCTGCCCGCCCACACCCCCTGAAACATGCTACACTCCCTGCATACATGCTACACTCCCTGCATAATGTTACACTCCCTGCATACCTGCTACACTCCCTGCATACATGCTACACCCCCCCTGCATACCTGTTACATTCCCTGCATGCATGCCACTCCCTGCATGCCTGCAAACACTCTTAAACTCCATCGTTTTTCCCACTTTCACTATAATATTTTCATTATTTCTTTCTTCATTTCTACAGTGTTCCTCACTTTCTTTCCCAAAAGGGTGGCACTGGGAAAGCTTTTTTTGGGGCCCCATGGTAGTTTATTTAGTAGTCACACACAAATAATCAAGGCCCAAAAACAAGGGTTGTTAATAAATGTTTTGTATAAACTCCTGGGGTGATGTTCACTCAAGCGAAAACCATGCTAGACTGCGTGACAATGTGCGTGGGAGGTGCGTGGGGGGGCCCCCCTCGGCCCTTTTTGTATGTGCGCGGCACTTGTGGACAGGTCCCTTTGGTCGGCGAAAACTAAAACAACCCGCAAAAACTAAGACAAATTTTCCCTGAAAAAGTAGGAAAAAACCAAAATCGGGAAAACGGGGACAAGCAAAAACCAAGGGATGACTGTACTGCGTTTGGATACGTATTTTTAAATCCCTTTTGCTAAAACCACTCAGTTATCGCCATTTTTTTTGACCTTGAGAAGGCTTATGACACAACTTGGAGGTATAATTTTTTGGCCCAGGCCCACTCCTTGGGCCTCCATGGCAATCTACCTTTTTTTCTTAAGGCCTTCTTAACTGAAAGAAATTTCCGTGCCCGGGGGTTAGTAATGAGTTTTCCCCGGAGTTTACCCAAAACTGACAGTGCCCCCAGGGATTTTGGTTTCTGAGCACAACACTCTTTCCCTAGCTATAAATAATCTGGTATCTTTCTCCCATCCAATATTTGGTCATCGTTTTATGTTGATGACTGCTATAGCTTGTGGGTGCTGACTGTCACCTCATTGCATTTTCCCCTCCAGCATGCCATCAACCGGGTTTCCGACCCACCACTCATCAAATTCGTTTACTGGGCGTTCAGTGGTATCTGATCATCCATTGTACCTATAGGGGTTTGTATCCCAGAACGTGATATGGTCAGGTTTGTCGGCCTCCTGTTTGACCATCGATTGTCCGGGAAAACCCCTCACATTACCTCTCTGAAGGGACTTGTCTTAGCCGGCTGAACCTCCTTAAAACCCTAGAAATCTTTCAGGGGGAGCTGATCGTAGAACTCTCCTTCGCCTCCCCACTCACCCCTAATTTTATCAAAATTTCGATTATGGTGACCGGGATATTTTCCCGGCGGCCCCCCCTGCTTCTTTCCAGCCTTAATCCCATACATCACCAGGGTTGCTTTTATGGGGGTGCATTTCGTTCTTCCACTGTTGAGAGCCTTTTATGTAGAAGCAAACATTCAATCCTTGCCCGGGTCGTCGGATGCACATTGCATTCGCTATTATGTTCGTTTCTCATGACCCCCTTAATCCTTCCATGTATAGGATTGCCCAAATGTTAGTAGACGCTTGTTATTTGTTCGTCGCCCCCTTCGCCCCTTTTCTTTCGCCTACATTCACTCTTGTCTTCCCTTCAGCTACCCCCTTTTATACTATGTTCATGTGACATCACCCTTTTCCCCCTTCCCCCCTTGGGAAGTTCCTGATGTCCGTGTCTGTTCTATTTCTCTACCTTGCAAAAAAGCCCAACTACCTATGGGGGCTTCTCGCTTTTTTTTTCTAGACCACTTCCGTTCTCATTCCCATGCCATCTCAGTGTACACCGATGGTTCAGTCATCTGACGGTGTTGGATTCGCAGCAGTGTTTCCAGAAAAAGCATTGTACGGGGGCATCTTTTCCCTCGGCAAATATTTACAGCTGAATTGTATGCCATTTTTTGTGGAAATTTATCCATTTGCATCTATGCCTGTGTCACCATTTGTGGTCTTTTCAGACTCCCTTAGTGTTTTACAGGCTACCCATAAAATTGATACACCTTCCCCCCTAGTTCTTCGTATTCAACTTTGGTTACACCGTATCTTAGCAAGCAGAAAAAATTTTTTTTTTTGTTGGGTCCCTGGTAAATTTTGGACGTACGGGGCAATTAACAGGCAGACACTGCTGCGCGGTCAAAAATACATGACCTTCCAGTTTCAAAAAATTGTTCCATTCACGGACTATTTTCCGGTCATTGCTACCCACCTTCGCCCCCGTTGGCAACAACACGGGTCTGACCTGGTAAATAACAAACTTCATTCTATTAAAACCGAGTATGGGTTTTCCCTGGCCTTCTTCTTGTCACGAATGTTGAGGTTGGGGGACTACCTCCCCTTTCTTCGCATGGGCCACACTCGTTTTTACTCATGGGTATCTCATGGAGAGGCTCCCTGCCCCTCTCTGTGAGCATTGTCAGGTTCCAGTATCTGTTCGCCATATTCTTTTGGGACTCCCCCCCACTATCTACGAGCACGCAGAATTTACCTCCCCCCCGCCTTTTTCGCTCTGTTGCCGTTTCTTTTCCTTCCCTTCTTGCTGATGGGCCCTCCTTTAATCCTGACCCCTCTCGTTGATTTTTTTGACAGAAACTGACTTACTACACAAACTCTGAAGATTATCCCTTAGCGTTTTCCCCTAGTCCCTTCACCCGATCTTTTTTGCTACCCTCTATCCCTGCACTACCCACTACCCTTCTGCACTTCATCCCCTTTACTAATCATCCCTCTCCCTCTTACAACCCATTCTCCCTGCATCCTACCCTGACCAGCTGCGCTGTAAAACCCCCTTGGTTTAGTCGGCAACCACCCAGGGGGGTCTACCGCCCCGCCAAGGAGTGTAAAAAAAAAGCCTGCATTTGTTTTACATGATGGTAGGATTGCTGGTGTCTTTTTTTCTCATAAAATCAAAATTTCAGGTACGTCTTGCTACTTCTACTTACACTTAGGTCATGCTACGCAAACATGTACACGTTTATGTATACACACACATCTGAGTTTTCTTTGATTTTTTCTAAACAAACAAACAAAAACAAACAAACAAATTTTTTTTTCATTGCAGATTACATGGGTATCGGTAGTTACAATGTAAATTGAGTGGGGGAGCCACTGACATGCCATGGCATTAGGGGGAGCTTATTCAGTCCTTAAAAACTATGGTCTTTAATATTAGAGAAATTTATTGAGTTTATTCTAGTTAAAAAATTTTTTTCAAAATTACAATATGATGAAATTTTTCTGTTTAAATTATTATATAATGATATTAGATATTAGATTGTTACAATTTTTAAAATTCTTGAATGATAATATGGGTTGAAAATTATCTTAAGGAAAATAACATTGAGCATTTTTGACATTAACTTATAATATGAGTAGGGGGTAAATAATAGTAACATATTATTAAAAATTGAATTATCGTATAGGAAAGTAACAATGGGGCATTTTTCAAAATAGTTTATAATATGATCATTTAGTTTTGGGTAGTAGGTGGTTTTTGAGTTTTAGTCTTAAATTGATTTTCAGACAAGATTATCTTAATATTTACTGGTAATGAATTCCAGATTCTGGGGCCCTTTATGTGCATAGAATTTTTACATAGGTTGAAAGAACACGGGGTATATCAAAAAATGATCTGTGTCTTGTGTTGTGGTCATGGGGCCTATTAAAGTTGGTGAGGAGAGTTTTTACAGAGGGGTTTTTTATTTGAGTGTAAAGTTTTTATATATGTAGTAGGCACAAGAGTAATTTTGAATGTTCTTTACGGTGAGTAGTTTTTAGACTTTTGAATATTGGTGGAGTATGTTTTCTAAATGGGAATTTTTATCATTCTGACTGCGGCCTTTTGTTGTGTTATGAGTGGTCTAAGGTGATTTAACGTTGTTGATCCCCCACAGATTCCATAGGTGAGATACGGGTAGATAAGGGAAAGATATAGTGCAAGGAGAGCTGATTGAGGTACATAAAAGCGTATCTTTGATAATATGCCTACTGTCTTTGAGATTTTCTTGGAAATTTGTTGTATATTTTGTTTGGAATTTAAGGCTACTGTCAAGGTGGATTCCTAGGAATTTTCCCCCTGTGAGTCTTGGGATGGGTGCCCCTTGAGTGTTATGTTGTGGGAAAATTTGTGGCTTTGCTTTAAACTGTATGAAGTAGGTCTTGTCAGTATTGAGAGTAAAAGGGATTAGTGGGCATCCATGTTGATATTTTCTTTTAATTCCCGGGATTAACAGTGTTGGCCAGTATAACTGGATTTGGGTGGGGAGAAGACATATGTTGTGTCATCTGCAAATAAAATGGGTTTGAGTAGTTGTGATGCATTCGGTAGGTCATTTATGTAAATGAGGAATAGGAGGGCCCCAGGACACTTCCTTGAGGGATCCGACTGTAATTTGTTGTGTGGAAGAGTTCGCTCCATTTGTGTACACGTATTGGCTTCTGTTGGTGAGGTATGACTTTAGGTAGTTTTTAGTGGGTGCCCCCCCATACCATAGTGTGCTAATTTTGTGACAGTAAATCATGGTCGACTGTATCAAAAGCTTTGCGTAGATCAATGAAGATTCCCAGTGGGACTTCTTTTTTTCAATTTCTGTTTTATATTAACTCCAACATGTGCGTTATCTTAATAGTTCTTGTTCTTATTGCTTTTTCCTTTTTTATCCATGGGGAAGTGGAATAAGAATCTTTCCCCCGTAAGCCATGCGTGTTGTAAAAATCAACTAAAATGCCAGGAACAATGGGGTAGTAACCCCTTTTCCTGTATAAAAAACTAAAAAAAAAAGAAAAAAAACCGTCAAAGTGGGATGTTTGAATGTGCGTGGATGTTGTGCGAATGATAAGAAAGAGATGATTGTAGATGTTATGAATGAAAAAGCTGGGTGTCCTGGCTTTTAAATGAGACAAAGCTGAAGGGGTAGGGAGAGTTTCAGTGGGGGGAAATAAATGTGATTAGGTCAGGGGTTTCAAATAGAGTTAGAGCTAAAGTAGGAGTGGCAATAATGTTGAATAATCAGTTATGGCAGGTAAAAAGGGGAAAATAAATGTATAAATTCAAGGATTATGTGGAGTAAAATAAAAAGGGTTTGGGGTTTAAAAATGGGGTTTTAGTATGTGTTTATGCACCTGGAGAAGAGAGAAGTGTAGAGGAGAGAGAAATTTTGGGGGAAAAGTTGAGTGGGGGTAATTGTGGTTGGGGTCCCAAAAGCTAAAGTGGGTAAAAATGTTGTGGAGGGAGTAGTAGGTAAATTTGGGGTCCCCGGGGGAAATGTAAATGAGGAACCATTAATTGAGCTAATGTGTAGAAAGAGGTTTGGTAATAAGTACAGTAGAACGTCATTTGCCAGTTATGTTGCACGGGACGGGATTCACGATTTAAGATTTGCGACACATTATCATCTTACACGACGTAAAAATGATATTACACGGTTCGGCAGGAGGGGAAAAATTTTGAGCGCATGGTTATTTACTGCCTAAAATCCTCATGCTTTGAGGAAAAGGGGAATTTTTTTTTTTCCCTTTCCCGCAAAAAAGTTTATTCAGATACACGGGGCCAGGAGCTGAGTCTCGACCCCTGCAACCACAATTAGGGGAGTACAGTTACATACATTATCATAATAGCATATGTGAGAGAAACCCAGGATAACCCAAGTCAGTCCCAAAGGAAATACTGTCACTCTGACTTTTTGGGGTTTTCCTAGGTTTTCCATATGCTGCTATGTATGATAATCTTCGAACCGATCTGTGTATACCTGGGAAAAAACTTACTTACAGTTTGTGGGAAGGAAAAACAAAAAACCATTCCCACAAGCAGTCTTGTTACTACTACTGTTGTGGTTTTGCAGACACCACCCGCCTTACCCAGCCACCACGGACCCCACCATTGTCGTATTTCATA
>WNWK01000732.1:45401-85098 GCA_009830355.1 Cherax destructor | reverse complement strand
TTTAATGAAAGTGCTCTTCTTATACGCACTGATATTCCATACTGTCAGCTCTTTGTTCATACTTCTCTGCATTACACTGCAGCCCGTATCCACTTGAATAAGTGGTATACACTTTGTTCTTTGTATCTCTCTCCTTCTCGGGCATTGTCTATCCCAGATGTTGCCTTTCTGGTTTCTTCCTTACCGCCACCCCTTCTGTTACTTGGCGATTTTAATGCCCACCATTTTCTCTGGGGGATCTCACTGTGACTCCCACAGCATTCAGTTGCAGGCTTTTCTTGCTTCTCTCCCCCTCCATGTTTTAAATACGGGTACTCCCACCCATTTTGATCCTTGAACTCATTCTTTCTCTTGCATCGATCTCTCTGTCTGCTCTTCCTCAACTGTCCTCGACTTCACCTGGTCTGTCCTCCTGGACTTGCATGACAGCGATCATTTTCCAATCATCCTTACTTCTCCTTCGTATTCTCCACCTCCTCGTAGCCCACGCTGGCAATTTGACCGAGGGAATTGGGACCTTTATGCACATTTTACTGCTTTTCATGAGGCTCCTTCCTCGTCCTCCATTGATGAGGTTTTACACCTCCTCTCGACCTCCGTCTTAACTGCAGCTTCACATTCTATACTCCAAACCTCGGGCAAGCATTCTCAGAAGTGCATGTCTTGGTGGTCTCCTGCTTGTGCTCGGGCAGTACGCTTGAAACGCGCTGTGTGGGGCAGGTACCGGTACAACAAAACCACAGAGAGACTCCTTGATTTTAAGCAGAAGAGAGCAATTGCTCACCGTGTCATCCGTGACGCACTTGCTGGTGGGATTACGTTTCTACCATCACTTCAGCTTCCTCGATGAGTGCAGTCTGGAAAAAGGTATGGAAACTGAGTGGTAAATTCTCCCCCGACCCGGCTCCTGTTCTTCAGGTTGCTGGTGTCGATATAGCACACCCTCTTGCCGTTGCCACTGAAATTGGTAATCATCTGGTCCGTATTTCTCAGGGGCTCCATCTATGCCCCTCGTTCCTTTCTTCTAAGTCTGCCAGCAAGTTAGAGCCCTTAGACTTTTCTTCTCTCAGAGAAGAATCTTATAATGTCCCTATAACCCTTCTGGAACTGGAGGCAACACTCTCCGCTTGCCGATCATCGGCAGCTGGGCCAGACGGCATACATATTCGTATGCTACAGCATTTACATCAGTCAGCCCTTGCAGTCCTCTTACGACTATTTAATCTTATTTGGTCACAAGGAGTTCTTCCCCAGCTGTGGAAATCTGCTATTGTTCTACCTTTCTGCAAACCAGGTACAGTGGACCCTTGAAAATCGTGATTAATCCGTTCCTGAGAGGCCGCCGATTTTCAAAATGGACGATTTTCAAAACCATTTTCCCCATAAGAAATAATGTAAATCAAATTAATCCGTTCCAGACATCCAAAAGTATTTAATTTTTTTTTTTTTACATAAAATGTACATTTATCTACACAGAAAACAATGAGACGAAGTATAAAACAGTAATAATTTGACACTTGGGGGGGGGGCTTAGATAGATTTATATGCACAAATGAATGAACTCTTATGTGACACTTACCCTTATTGAAGACTGATGTTGCTGGATGGAAGAGAGGGAGGAGGGGAGAGGGAAGAGACCCTATTTTTTGGAAGGGGAATCCCCTTCCATAAGGAATTTAAGTATCAAGTCCTTATCTGGGGTCACTTCCCTGCATGCCTGCTACACTCCCTCCTTGCATACATGCTACACTCCCTGCATACATGCTATACTCCCTGCATACATGCTACACTCCCTGCATACATGCTACACTCCCTGCATACATGCTACACTCCCTGCATACATGCTACACTCCCTGCATACATGCTACACTCCCTGCATACATGCTACACTCCCTGCATACATGCTACACTCCTGCATACATGCTACACTCCCTGCATACATGCTACACTCCTGCACATGCTACACTCCCTGCTACATGCCTCCTGCATACATGCTACACTCCCTGCATACATGCTACACTCCCTGCACACATGCTACACTCCCTGCACACATGCTACACTCCCTGCACACATGCTACACTCCCTGCATACATGCTACACTCCCTGCATTCATGCTACACTCCCTGCATACCTGCTACACTCCCTGCATACCTGCTACACTCCCTGCATACCTGCTACACTCCCTGCATACCTGCTACACTCCCTGCATACCTGCTACACTCCCTGCATACATGCTACACTCCCCGCATACATGCTACACTCCCTGCATACATGCTACACTCCCTGCATACATGCTACACTCCCTGCATACATGCTACACTCCCTGCATTCATGCTACACTCCCTGCATTCATGCTACACTCCCTGCATTCATGCTACACTCCTGCATAACCTGCTACACTCCCTGCATACCTGCTACACTCCCTGCATACCTGCTACACTCCCTGCATACCTGCTACACTCCCTGCATACCTGCTACACTCCCTGCATACCTGCTACACTCCCTGCATACATGCTACACTCCCTGCATACATGCTACACTCCTGCATACATGCTACACTCCCTGCATACATGCTACACTCCTGCATACATGCTACACTCCCTGCATACATGCTACACTCCCTGCATACATGCTACACTCCCTGCATACATGCTACACTCCCTGCATGTCTGCTACACTCCCTGCATGTCTGCTACACTCTTAAACTCCATCGTCTTTCTCACTTTCTTTACCAAAGGACTGGCACTAGGAGCTTTCTTTGGGCCCATGGTAGCTTATTTAGTAGTCACACACAATAATCAAGGGCCAAAAACAATGAATTGTTAATAAATGTTTTGTATGAACTCCTGGGGTGATGTTCACTCAAGTATAAACAATGCTAGACTGCGTGACAATGTGCGTGGGTGGCGGGCCTACGGCCTTTGTATGTGCGCGGCACTGGTGTACAGGTTCCGTACCATCGGCAAAAACTGAAACAATGGGCGAAAACTGAGACAATTTTTCCACGAAAAAAGTGATCGAAAACTAAAATCGGTGAAAACTGAGACAATCGAAAACCAAGGGATGACTGTATAGGATAGTCGCTGATGTTAGTAGACACTTTTTATTTGTTCATCGTCCCTGTTTACTTCGTCCATTTTCTCTTCGCCTACATTCGCTCTTGTCTTCTCTTCATATACATATGCATATATATACGTATACATACATACATACCAGGTAAAGTGTACGGTAGGGTTATTATTGAAAGAATTAGAGGTTAGACAGAGTAGGATCGCAGATGAGAAAGGAGGTTTTAGAGTGGGTAGGGGATGTGTAGATCAAGTGTTTACATTGAAGCATATGTGTGAACAGTATTTAGATAAAGGTAGGGAAATTTTCATTGCATTTATGGATTTAGAAAAAGCATATGATAAAGTGGATAGGGTAGCAATGTGGCAGATGTTGCAAGTGTATGGAATAGGTAGTAAGTTACTGAATGCTGTAAAGAGTTTTTATGAGGATAGTGAGGCTCAGGTTAGGGTGTGTAGGAGAGAGGGAGATTACTTCCGGATAAAAGTAGGACTTGTACAGGGATGTGTGATGTCACCATGGTTGTTTAATATATTTATAGATAGGGTTGTAAAAGAAGTAAATGCTAGGGTGTTGGGGGAGGAGTGGGATTAAATTATGGGGAATCGAATACAAAATGGGAGTTGACACAGTTACTTTTTGCTGATGATACTGTGCTTATGGGAGATTCTAAAGAAAAGTTGCAAAGGTTAGTGGACGAGTTTGGGAGGGCGTGTAAAGGTAGAAAGTTGAAAGTGAACAAAGATAAGATGAGGGTATCAAATGATTTAGATAAAGAAAAATTGGATATCACATTGGAGAGAGGGAGTATGGAAGAAATGAATGTTTTCAGATATTTGGGAGTTGACTTGTCAATGGATGGGTTTATGAAGGATGAAGTTAACCATAGAATTGATGAAGAAAAAAAGGTGAGTGGTGCGTTGAGGTATCTGTGGAGACAAAAACGTTATCTAAAGAGGCAAAGAAGGGAAAGTATGAAAGTATAGTGGTACCAACACTCTTAAATGGGTGTGAAGCTTGGGTTGTAAGTGCTGCAGCGAGGAGGCGGCTGGAGGCAGTGGAGATGTCCTGTCTAAGGGCAATGTGTGGTGTAAATATTATGCAGAGAATTCGGAGTGTGGAAATTAGGAGGAGGTGTGGAGTTACTAAAAGTATTAGTCAGAGGGCTGAAGAGGGGTTGTTGAGGTGGTTTGGTCATTTAGAGAGAATGAAACAAAGTAGAATGACTCGGAGAGCGTATAAATCTGTAGGGGAAGATTGGAGGGAGGGGGTAAAGGTGGTTTTGTGGGTGAGGGGCTTGGACTTCCAGTAAGCAAAAGTGAGCGTGTTAGGAGTGAATGGAGACGAATGGTTTTTGGGACCTGACGAGCTGTTGGAGTGTGAGCAGGGTAATATTTGGCGAAGGGATTCAGGGAAACCAGTTAATTGATTTAGTTGGACCTGAGTCCTGGAAATGGGAAGTACAATGCCTGCACTTTAAAGGAAAGATTTGGGATAGTGGCAGTTTGGAGGGACTTCTAAACTGTCGTATCTGAGCTCTTCTGCAAAGACAGTGATTATGTATGAGTGAGGTGAAAGTGTTGAATGATGATGAAAGTATTTTCTTTTTGGGGAATTTCTTTCTTTTTGGGTCACCCTGCCTCGGTGGGAGACGGCCGACTTGTTGAAAAAAATATATATACAGTGGACCCCCGAGTTTCAGTCACCTCGGAAATCGAACAATTATGTAAGTGTAATATTGTAAGTGCTTTTGTAAGTGTATTTTTTGGGGGTCTGAAATGGACTAACCTACTTGACATTATTCCTTAAGGGAGTAAATTCGTTCGGTAATGGCACTTGAGCAGCCTTCTGGAATGAATTATGTCCGAAACTCGGGGGTCCACTGTATATATACAGTGGACCCCCGGAGTTCGTCATTAATTCGTTCCAGAATGCTGCTCAAGTGCCGTTATCGAACGAATTTGTTCCCATAAGGAATAATGTAAATTAGATTAGTCCTTTTAGACCCCCAAAAATACACTTACAAAAGCACTTACAAAAATACACTTACATAATTGTTAGAGTTTGGAGCAGTACGAACTCCGGAGGTCCACTGTATATACATACTATACAGTGGACCCTTGCTAGTCGAACACTCCAAACTCGCCCTTTTATGTAAGTTTATTATTGTAAGTGGTTTTATAAGTGTATTTTTGGGGGTCTGAAATGGACTAATCTAATTTACATCATTCCTTATGGGAATAAATTCGTTTGGTAACAGCACTTGAACAGCATTCTGGAATGAAGAATGTTCGAATAGCGAGGATCCACTGTATATATATACAGTGGAACCTCCACTTACGAGTGCCCCCACGTGTGAGTTTTTCCAGATACGAGCAGTCGCTCGGTCGATTTTTTGCTTCCAGATGCGAGTGAAATTTCCAGATGCGAGCGGGCCTCAAGGGAGGTTCTTCGACCCTGGTGAAGGGCTCTGTGCTCCAGTTCCCTAAATTAATAATAATAATTATTAGTATTATTATAATAAATGTTGAGTGAGTGTGTGGGGAGTTTTGAACCAAGTGAGAGAGTAATTGTGGTTGGGGATCTTAATGCTAAAGTGGGTAAAAATGTTGTGGATAGAGTTGTAGGTAAATTTGGGGTGCCAGGGGTAAATGTAAATGGAGAACCATTAATTGAGCTATGTCTAGAAAGAGGTTTGGTAATAAGTAATACATATTTTATGAAAAAGAGGATAAATAAATATACAAGGTATGATATACCACGTAAGGAAAGTAGTTTGTTGGATTATGTATTGGTGGATAAAAGGTTGATGAGTAGGCTTCAGGATGTACATGTTTATAGAGGGGCAACGGATATATCAGATCATTATTTGGTTGTAGCTACAGTTAGAGTAAAAGGTAGATGGGACAAAAAGAAAATGGCAACAGCAAGTAAGAGAGAGGTAAAAGTGTATAAACTAAGGGAGGAGGAAGTTAGGGTGAGATATAAGCAACTATTGGCAGAAAGGTGGGCTAGTGCAAGTAGGAGTAGTGGGGGGGTTGAAGAGAGTTGGGATAGTTTTAAAAATGCAGTATTAGAATGTGGGGCAGAAATTTGTGGCTATAGGAGGGTGGGTGCAGGAGGAAAGAGGAGCGAGTGGTGGAATGAAGAAGTAAAGGGTGTGATAAAAGAGAAAAAGGTAGCTTATGAGAGGTTTTACAAAACAGAAGTGTTAATAGAAGAGCAGAGTATATGGAGAGTAAAAGAAAGGTGAAGAGAGTGGTGAGAGAGTGCAAAAGAAGAGCGGATGAAAGAATGGGAGAGGCTCTGTCAAGAAATTTTGCTGAAAACAAGAAAAATTTTGGAGTGAGATAAACAAGGTAAGAAAGCCTAGGGAACGAATGGATTTGTCAGTTAAAAACAGAGTAGGGAGTTAGTAGATGGGGAACTGGAGGTATTGGGTAGATGGCGGAATATTTTGAGGAACTTTTAAATGTCGATGAAAAAGGGAGGTGGTAATTTCATGTACTGGCCAGGAGGTACAACATCGTTTAGGAGTGAAGAAGAGCAGGATGTGAGTGTGGGGAGGTGCGTGAGGCATTACGTAGAATGAAAGGGGTAAAGCAGCTGGAATTGACGGAATCATGACAGAAATGTTAAAAGCAGGGGGGATATAGTGCTGGAGTGGTTGGTATTTTTGTTTAATAAATGTATGAAAGAGGGAAGGTACCTAGGGATTGGCAGAGAGCATGTATAGTTCCTTTATATAAAGGGAAGGGGATAAAAGAGAGTGTAAAAATTATAGGGAATAAGTTTACCGAGTATACCAGGTAAAGTGTATGGCAGGGTTATTATTGAAAGAATTAGAGGTAAGACAGAGAGTAGGATTGCAGATGAGCAAGGAGGCTTTAGAGTGGGTAGGGGATGTGTAGATCAAGTGTTTACAGTGAAGCATATATGTGAACAGCATTTAGATAAATGTAGAGAAGTTTTTATTGCATTTATGGATTTAGAAAAGGCATATGACAGAGTGGATAGGGGAGCAATGTTGCAAGTGTATGGAATAGGTAGTAAGTTACTGAAGGCTGTAAAGAGTTTTTATGAGGATAGTGAGGCTCAGGTTAGGGTGTGTAGGAGAGAGGGAGATTACTTCCCGGTAAAAGTAGGTCTTAGACAGGGATGTGTAATGTCACCATGGTTGTTTAATATATTTATAGATGGGGTTGTAAAAGAAGTAAATGCTAGGGTGTTGGGGAGAGGGGTGGGATTAAATTATGGAGAATTAAATGCAAATTGGGAGTTGACACAGTTACTTTTTGCTGATGATACTGTGCTTATGGGAGATTCTAAAGAAAAGTTGCAAAGGTTAGTGGACGAGTTTGGGAGAGTGTGTAAAGGTAGAAAGTTAAAAGTGAACAGAGATAAGAGTAAGGTGATGAGGGTATCAAACGATTTAAATAAAGAAAAATTGGATATCACATTGGAGAGAGGGATTATGGAAGAAGTAAATGTTTTCAGATATTTGGGAGTTGATGTGTCAGCGGATGGGTTTATGAAGGATGAGGTTAACCATAGAATTGATGAAGGAAAAAAGGCGAGTGGTGCATTAAGGTATCTGTGGAGACAAAAAACGTTATCCATGGAGGCAAAGAAGGGAATGTACGAAAGTATAGTGGTACCAACACTCTTATATGGGTGTGAAGCATGGGTTGCAAATGCTGCAGCGAGGAGGAGGCTGGAGGCAGTGGAGATGTCCTGTCTAAGGGCAATGTGTGGTGTAAATATTATGCAGAAAATTCGGAATGTGGAAATTAGGAGAAGGTGTGGAGTTACTAAAAGTATTTGTCAGAGGGCTGAAGAGGGTTTGTTGAGGTGGTTTGGTCATTTAGAGAGAATGGATCAAAGTAGAATGACTTGGAGAGCGTATAAATCTGTAGGGACGGAAGGCGGGGTAGGGGTCGTCCTAGAAAAGGTTGGAGGGAAGGGGTAAAGGAGGTTTTGTGGGCGAGGGCTTGGACTTCCAGCAAGCATGTGTGAGCGTGTTAGATAGGAGTGAATGGAGACGAATGGTTTTTGGGACATGACGATCTGTTGGAGTGTGAGCAGGGTAACATTTTGTGAAGGGATTCAGGGAAACCAGTTAATTGATTTAGTTGGACTTGAGTCCTGGAAATGGGAAGTACAATGCCTGCACTTTAAAGGAGGGGTCTGAGATAGTGACAGCTGGGAGGGATTTTTCTCAGCTGTCGTATCTGAGCTCCTCTGCAAAGACAGTGATTATGTATGAGTGTGGTGAAAGTGTTGAATGATGATGAAAGTATTTTCTTTTTGGGGATTTTCTTTCTTTTTGGGTCACCCTGCCTCGGTGGGAGACGGCCGACTTGTTGAAAAAAAAAAAAAAAAATTATTTTCTCAGTTGTTTGTTGGGATACCTTATTGAAACTTAGGAAATGTATGATGGAAAGATGCTTCTTAACGTACAACAAAAATGAAAGAAATCGGACCATAAATAACGGAGTTCACTTCAGAGTTATTAGCCATCCCTTAGCAGTATTTTTGTATGGTTTTTATGGTTGTATTCTCGTTTTTCTGGTCTCATTTGATAGAATGGAAGATATATTACAGAAATAGATATGATTTTGATTGGTTTCACAACGAAAAGTACCTTGAAATTGAGCTCAAAGTAGCAGAAATGTTCGATTCTTTGGCGAGTAAATAAATGACTGCCACCGTCCAATACCTGTCCGACTGGGCCATTCAAATACACAAGTCATGATTGACATTATTTATACAATTACAGTGGTACCTCGGTTAACGATATTTTTTTGTTCCAGAATGCTGTTCAAGTGCCATTACCAAACGAATTTATCCCCACAAGGAATAATGTAAAATAGACTAGTCCTTTTAGACCCCCAAAAGTACACTTACAAAAGCATTTAAAAAAATAAACTTACATAAAAGGGCGAATTTGGGGACCATCGTTAACCGAGGTACCACTGTATTACAATAATGCAGAAGTCTGCATAACAGTAAATCTTCTATTTTTTGTGTGAATAAAAATTCCAAATGGTAAGCAAGAGTATTATTATAGGAATACGTAGGTACTACTAAATAATAAAAATATTAATAATAATAATAATAATAATAATATACGTATACAATAGTATAATAATTATATAATAATATATATTTTTTTTTTCAACAAGTCGGCCGTCTCCCACCGAGGCAGGGTGACCCAAAAAGAAAGAAAATCCCCAAAAAGAAAATACTTTCATCATCATTCAACACTTTCACCACACTCATACATAATCACTGTCTTTGCAGAGGAGCTCAGATACGACAGCTGAGAATAGTCCCTCCCAGCTGTCACTATCTCAGACCCCTCCTTTAAAGTGCAGGCATTGTACTTCCCATTTCCAGGACTCAAGTCCAACTAAATCAATTAACTGGTTTCCCTGAATCCCTTCACAAAATGTTACCCTGCTCACACTCCAACAGATCGTAATATAAATTATTATAATAATACGTACATACTAATAATAATAAATAATACTATAATAATTATAATAATACTACGTATAAGTGAGTTTGAGAATGCCACTACAAGATAGCAGTACGTGTATCAAAACAACACTCAGACTGTGTATGCTTCAACTTGCGGTGGAGATAATTCTCGTGATTTGCTTGTGTTTCGTGCAGTTATTTTGCAGAATTTCTTGTTTCTAACCATGGGTCCTAAGAAAGCAAGTGCAAAGGACAGTGCTGAGAAGAAAAAGAGGATGATTTCCATGGAATTAAAGCATTAGGAGTGTACCAATTAAGAGTGTACCAATTATGAGTGTACCATTAAGAGTGTACCATTAAAAGTGTAGCAATTAAGAGTGTAGCAATTAAGCGATAGAAAAAGGACGAAACGAAATGAACTCCTGACAGCATACAACGCTGTGCCCAGCATATCTTCTCCAAGGTAAATGCTGTATTACTTGATAATTTTTATTATGTACATGTATTATTATTATTGTTTTCCTTATGAAACTATGTACGTAGTGTATGTAGTCAAGCAGGAATGGCAGCTGTGGTGGCCCTATACACCCCCAACAACCACAATGGCCGCTGTGTGGTCGCTGCACACTACCACTAATCACATATGTAATGACAAATTTCATTCATTCTAGTGTATATATCATGTTTCTATGTTATTAATATTGTTTATTATGTCATATTAGATGAATTGTGATAGATAAATAAGCTGTATAGATATTAGCGAAATATTGAAGTATCTTGCCATGCCTACTGAGAGCTGGAACGGATTAATTGCATTTCAATTAATTTAAATGAGGAAAATTGACTCTACAAACGAGCAAATCGAGATGCGAGCAAGGTCACGGAACGGATTAAACTCATAAGCGGAGGTTCCACTGTATATATATACAGTGGTACCCCGAGTTTCAAACTTTCTTCATTCCAGAATGCTGTTCAAGTGCTGTTACCGAACGAATTTGTTCCCATAAGGAATAACGTTGGTGGATGAATTTGGTAAGGTATGTAAAAGAAGAAAATTGAAAGTGAAAATAGGAAAGAGTAAGGTGATGAGGATAACAAAAAGATTAGGTGACGAAAGATTGGATATCAGATTGGAGGGAGAGAGTATGGAGGAGGTGAATGTATTCAGATATTTGGGAGTGGACATAGAATTGATGAGGGGAAAAGGGTGAGTGGAGCACTTCGGAGTCTGTGGAAACAAAGAACTTTGTCCATGGAAGTAAAGAGGGGAATGTATGAGAGTATAGTTATACCAACACTCTTATATGGGTGTGAAGCATGGGTGATGAATGTTGCAACGAGGAGAAGGCTGGAGGCAGTGGAGATGTCATGTCTGAGGTCAACGTATAGTGTGAATATAATGCAGAGAATTCGGAGTTTGGAAATTAGGAGGAGGTGCGGGATTACCAAAACTATTATCCAGAGAGCTGAGGAGGGGTTGTTGAGGTGGTTCGGACATGTAGAGAGAATGGAACGAGACAGAATGACCTCGAGTGTATAAATCTGTAGTGGAAGGAAGGCGGGGTAGGGGTCGGCCTAGGAAAGGTTGGAGGGAGGGGGTAAAAGAGGTTTTGTGTGCGAGGGGCTTGGATTTCCAGCAAGCATGCGTGTGCGTATTTGATAGGAGTGAATGGAGACAAATGGTTTTTAATACTTGACGTGCTGTTGGAGTGTGAGCAAAGTAACATTTATGAAGGGATTCAGGGAAACCGGCAGGCCGGACTTGAGTCCTGGAGATGGGAAGTACAGTGTCTGCACTCTGAAGGAGGGGTGTTAATGTATGCAGTTTTATAATTGTAGTGTAAAGCACCCCTCTGGCAAGACAGTGATGGAGTGAATGATGACGAAAGTTTTTCTTTTTCGGGCCACCCTGCCTTGGTGGGAATCGGCCAATGTGTTAATAAAAAAAAAATAATAGATTAGTCCATTTCAGACCCCCAAAAATACACTTTCAAAAGCACTTACAATAATAAACTTACATAATAGGTCAAGTTGGGAGAGTTCGAAACTCGGGGTTCCACTGTACTATATATAATTTTTTTTAACACATCAGCCGTTTCCCACTGAGGCAGGGTGACCCAAAAAGAAAGAAAAATACAAAAAGAAAAAAAAAACTTTCATCATTCAACACTTTCACCATCATTCATACATAATCACTGTCTTTGCAGAGGCACTCAGATATGACAGTTTAGATGTCACTCAAAACAGCCAATATCCCAAACCCCTCCTTTAAAGTGCAGGCATTGTACTTCCCACTTACAGGACTCAAGTCCGTCTAACCGGTCTCGTTGAATCCCTTCACAAAATATTACCCTGTTCATGCTCCAACAGCTCGTCAGGTCCCAAAAACCATTCGTCTCCATTCACTCCTATCTAACACGCTCACACATGCATGCTGCATGTCCAAGCCCTTTGCACACAAAACTTCCTTTACCCCCTCCCTCTATCCATATCCTACCAAGGCAGGGGTGACCTCCCCCAAAATAAAAAAAATTCACCATCATTCACACATAATCACTATCTTTGCAGAAGCGCACAGATATGACAGTTCAGATGTCACTCCAAACAGCAAATATCCCATACCCCGCCTTTAAAGTGTAGGCATTGTACTTCCCACCTCCAGGACTCAAGTCTGGCAAACCGGTTTCCCTGAAACCCTTCACAAAATATTACCATGCTCACACTCCAACACATACGTTTATACAGTAAAGGGTTGTAATAACTTAAAAGAAAAAAAACATTCCTTAGCAAAGACTATATACCTCAGCACAATACATTTCTGACTAAACTGTTATGTGAATTATTAATTCATACAACTTCAAAAAAATATTTGAGGAATTATACAGATTTAGCACTTAATTTGACTCTATTATTATTATTGAGGAATGCTGTAGTTAATTTTTTTATGGCACAAAGTGTATGATGAACAGCACTTACTTTGGATTTTAATCCAGGTACCCAATCCAGATTTGTATTTACAGAAACATATTATAATATGCAATCTCAAAAAAATAATAATAATAATCATATTGAAAAATAAACATTTATTTGTTAGAATACATTTACCTGCATTTATTTGTTAGAAATGCATTTACAGCATTTACCTGCCAAAATAAAATGACGTATTTTTTCTCAGAGGTGATTACATTTTGTCCACCACATTACCACCTAACCTACTTATATACTGCAGTATACACCAGTAACTATCCTTTCGAGTTATTTACAGAAAAATAAAATGTTGAATGTTTTGGCTAGATGAAGAAATACGAAGGCAAGTGGCAGTGAGTATTGCAACAGCTAGCCTGTTTCATTCACAACTCATTAATGAGTTTCTAAAAAAATCAATATTTTACATTTGCTGTGGCATATAGGCACTTTAGTCAACTATTCAGTCAAATAGAATATGGTACAGTGAACCCCCAGTGTTAGTGATTTATTCGTTCCAGAATGCTGTTCAAGTGCCGTTACCAAACGAATTTGTTCCCATAAGGAATAATGTAAATTAGACTTGTCCTTTTAGACCCCCAAATATACACTTAAAAAGCACTTACAAAAATACACTTGCATAATTGTTTGAGTTTGGAGCATCACGAACACTGGGGGTCCACTGTACTATACAACCTCTTTTGGAGAAATGTGACCTGGAGCAGTTGATTCTGATTAAAAAAAACTACTCATATGGCCACAGTATAATATGTACAGTAATATAATATAATACAGTAATATGCCACAGTATAATATGTATTTGCACACTTAGAAAGTGTGCAAATACATATTATACTGTTTGTGCCACACACACTAAAAGTTGACTAGACTTTTTATTGAGCAGAACTTCAATCGCTGTATAACCCCAAGTGTGTTAGTGCTTCCCTATGAATTAAATAATAACTTATTAACAAGGAGGATGGCATATGCACTCTCCTCCAAACATTCCTATCCTTACATAACTTCACACACACTTCTCTACTGACATCACAGAGTAGTTTATAAACACCTATAGTAACAATAATGTGCACAATATTTTGTCTTTAGAAATTAATACACGAGTTCTTCACTTTGAGAAAGTACAGTATGTATATTGTTAATTTCTGTTCAGGATATTTATCTATCTCAGTGACCAGACACAACTGGTCTGCATGAAATTCAGACATACTACTGGTAAATTATAAACTAGAAAGAATCTAAATTCTTAAAATTTTCCACCATTGTAAGCTTGTTAAGATTAAACCCATGTGGCTATGGGTCCATTATCAGATTCCTTGTGATTAAAAGGAATCCAGTTCTATGTATGTCCAAGCATCTGAGAAAACACTCAAAGTTGATGCTGACCTTAATTTCAAAACACATTGCCCACCAATTTTACTAAACACCGTAATCAAAATTCATGAATTCTCAGATTACCAGCCTACTATTGTGGTTTATTTTCATACATAAATTATGCTGCACTAACTGAGCAAATATCAGTCAACATAAATTTATAAATGTTATAAAATATATTCCAATTTTACAGGTTTTGTAAATTAAAAAATAAAATAAATTTAAATGTTTTCAAGGACACAGCTGTTTACCATGCCTAATGAATGAACATTTCTTTTTAAGAAAAAAATAAGCATCCCTGTAACCCATAAGATACAAGCTCTCCAAAACCTCCGCTGGTGGGGGTAACATGGCTTGGACCAATCTCGCCACATTGGTTAATGTTAAAGCCAAGTGCTCATTAGAAATATTTACATACACTGGTCTTTTTGAATTACTTTTTGGACAAATGTCTGTTAAGCTGTCAAATGGGCTTATAGTGATGGCTGGCTTCTGGATCACAGGAAGGTTATTGGTAAAACATCCATCCATGTATTTAGTTCCCCGGAAGAGTGGGAATTTAAAACCAGAATAAAGTGGGATGAAGCATGAACACAGGAGACACTGAATGAGCTCCTCTCTTGATTCCCAATTGGACACCAATACATTTTCCTTATTGGTAACCTTAGTGATTGATACAAATAGTCTACCACTGGCCTTGGTATGAGCATCAGGAGGTAAAGCTTCTAAGGCTAATCTTAAGTAGTCTTCAATATTAAAGTTGGGGTTAAAGGGACCCATTGCCCATTTTTGAGCATGAGCTGCTGTTTCAAAGAAGCCAGATTTTATAATTTCTACTGGCACACTGCACACCAAACAAGCTGCCAGAAGAGCACCAGCAGATGCTCCAGCCATATTTGCCCTCTCAAAAAGACCTGGCCAGTGATGATGCAGACATGTAGCAGCACCAAGTTCGTAAATGCCCAAGAAGCCAGAGCCAGACAGCGACACACAAACTCCCCTAAAATATACCAACAGCCTTCAGTTTAAGTTTTTGCTTTCAGTCTTTTTAACATTAAAAGTGTCATGTACATATATATATTACAGTAAGAAAAAAAAATTCTTTTTAATATGCTAATAAAATTTATATACATACATGGATTCCTTGCATTAAATAAGTATGTTTTCCAAGTTACAGGGCTATGACCTTTAAATGGAAAAAATGAAAGAACTTTATTGACTGTTCAAAATTTGCATGTAATCCACAGTAAAGAATTAAAATAAATTACAAGGTTATCATACAGTATTCATCTTTTGCATCTGAGCTTCCTAAACTTCCTTAGAAAGTGCAAAGTATCTGTATACCCATAATGATAATACTGATTAAGTACATATGGAGGTGGAGGCATTAGAGTTCTATACAGGCGTACTACATTAGCATAAGAGAGATTCATGCCATGGTTTGCCCACTTCAGCTGTCCCAAACCGTTGTGTTCTTTAGGAGATATATCTGCATATCCACTATAGGGACTAATAGAAATATTATTAGAACCAACTACTGGTTGTTTGTTAGTGTAACCACCATCCATGTATCTTTCACCATATAATTTGGGCGGGTGTATTCCAGAGAAGCCCAAGATGAAACACGAGCATCGCAGTGTCTGAATAAGATCTTCTCGAGACTCCCACTCAGAGAATATCACATTAGACATGTCGTGAACCCGAGTAACTGACACATAAAGTCTGCCACTTGCTCTGATGTGAGCATCTGAGGGTAATGACTCCAGTCCTGCATTCAAATAATCTTCAAATTTAAATCCTGGGGTAAAGACTCCCATTTTCCATTTGCGGGCCTCAACTGCAGTGCGGAGAAAGCCATTCCTAACACCATTAAGAGGCACATCACACACCACTGATGCTCCAAGCAAGGCTCCTGCTGATGCTCCAGCAATAACAGCACTGTGTAAGAATCTTGGAGAGTATATTTTTAGACAGTCCAGTGCTCCAATAACGTACACTCCTAAGAAGCCACATCCAGACAGCGATACACATCGATTCCTAAAATATGATGAAGGAATTTTGTACCTAATGGGTTAAGCTTTTTAAACTACAACTGAATTAAGAGTTTTGCTATAAAAATGTCTAAAGCTGGATATCTGAGGAACTTGATTACAGATGAAAATTAAAGCAGTTCTCATCTAACAAAGTTACTTCTTAACAGAAATGAACCTTAAATGGGATACATTAAGGGTAAAACTATTTAGTGAATGTAAGATGTTTAATGAATTGCTATGACATCATTAAATCAGCCAGGCTCAGATGAGTGCTACTGCTTGACTCCTGGGAAAGGGTACACACTCAGAATTTCTGAGCCTTAGTTCAATCATGGGCCATGTGAAGCTTTCTTATTTGTTTTCCCATATTCTAACATAAGTTTAAGAGGAAGACTAATACCATAGAAATAAAAATTGATGTTATATTCTGAGGCAGGTCGCATGACCATAGCATTAATTATAGCTTTTGCTAACACATAAACTACAGTAAATTTGAGCTTTGTTTTTATATTTTAGACCCAAAAATTTTCCACTTGATCATAATGGACCTCTATGAAACAGATATCAGATCAAACTGATAAAGCCTCGGCAAATCCCCTGCAAGGTGAATGGCAAAACTATCAATGCAGCAGACTGTATCACATGGCATCCAGTCAATCTTACCATCAATGAAGCAGACCAAGTCTACTTCATTGCAGGTTTATCCAGACTGGCTTGTGTCCAAAACAAGTCTGTTTTCATTGTTCCTGGGCAGCAGGGCCAGTGACTCATCCTGCGTCAGTTTGTTATATCCTACATGTGTGCTCATGTAGTATTGTAATTTGTTCTTCTTGTGTTTGTAAGGGCCACTGACAGCTTATGCTGTATTGAGCCCTGCTTCCCAATGTATGGAGAAGATATATTGCCCAAAGCTAGGCCATAAAAGAAAAGAGAACAGGCATCCCTTTGTAAATAGAAACAGAAACTGGAAGTTCCCAATTATATCAGGTACACCTCCTTGCCAAGCCCCAGCACAGAAACACCCACACTTCAGTAATTGGCTTCCCACCAAGACCATTAAAGAATTACAGTGGTACCTCGACTTACGATGGTCCCCAAACTCACCCTTGTATGTAAGTTTATTTTTTTAAATGCTTTTGTAAGTGTAATTTTGGGGGTCTAAAAGGACTAGTCTATTTTACAACATTTCTTAAGGAGATAAATTCGTTTGGTAATGACACTTGAACAGCATTCTGGAATGAAAAAATATCGTAAGTCGAGGTACCACTGTATTTGCACAGCAGAAAAATGGAGCTGACTAAAATTAAGCCGATGACAGGTGCCTCTCCTGTAACATGCCCAGCAGGAAAAGTAACATGAAGACAAGCATCCCAGAGAGAACAGGGAAAATTTGTCACTGATGCTCGGGCGAGAGCAAGACGAGAGCGAGACGTTCACACTTGACAAAGGCTGGTGCAGAAGACTTATGATCTGGTCTCCAATTTTCGGTACATGTACATTATTTTTTGTTACATTATTATAATACAGTGAACCCCCGGAAATCGAACATTCTTCGTTCCAGAATGCTGTTCAAGTGCTGTTACCGAACGCATTTATTCCCATAAGGAATAATGTAAATTAGATTAGTCCATTTCAGACCCCCGAAAATACACTTACAAAAGCACTTACAATAATAAACTTACATAATAGGTCGAATTGGGAAGTGTTCGATTTCCGGGGGTCCACTGTACAGTGGAACCCCGGTTAACGAACACCCCGGAAATCATGCAATTATGTAAGTATAATATTGTAAGTGTTTGTGGAAGTGTATTTTTTGGGGTCTGAAATAGACTAACGTAAATGACATTTTTTCTTAAGGAAGTAAATTCGTTCGGTAATGGCACTTGAGCAGGCTTCTGCAATGAATTTTTTTCGTTAACTGGGGTTATTAACAATGGCCTCTAAAGCAAGTGATGATGCCAAGAAGCATGTGAACTTGAGTGTTAAGCAGAACTTAAATTAATAAGGAAGGTGATCACTTACACACAAAGGATTTTTGACAAAACAGACATCTTCTCCCCTATTGATCCATTTTAACAGAGGTTTCACTAGATCTACTGGTAACTCAGTTTCTATAATGGAGTCACTGAGTAAATATGTTTTACCTAATGAAGATTTGCCTAAGAACAGGTTTCCAGGAATGTAACTCATTTGCTAAATGAGTACTTCCTGTAATTAAGGAATACTGAAAATATCAGACATTGACACTTCACTTAAAAAAACTTGCAAAGATACTATAATCTGTACCCATAAAATATCAGATTATGAAAATTTGCAGATGCATCCATACTACACTCCCATTCACCTATATGCTCCTTTAATCTCCTGCTTTATCCTTGACCATAAATTAAATAAACAAGAAAGCCCACACTGTTAGACGGAAATTTATTTGTTGTTTGTATCCACTGTCTTGCAAACTCAGTGTGTTTTATTGTCAGAGGGCAGTCCCAAATCTACACACTGCTGTAACAGATTACAGTGGACCCCCGCCTGACGAGCACCCCGGAAATCATACAATTATGTAAGTATAATATTGTAAGTGCTTGTGGAAGTGTATTTTTGGGGATCTGAAATAGACTAACCTACGTGACATTATTTCTTAAGGAAGTAAATTCGTTCGGTAATGGCACTTGAGCAGGCTTCTGGAATGAATTTTGCTCGTTAGGCGGGGGTCCACTGTACTAGCATGTGAGATATAGAAGAGACTCAATGAAACAAACAGAAACACTTTGCCAACATCTGTGGTCCAAAACTCTTAAACCTTCTATCAGTAGGTATAGCTGGAAATATTGCCAGAACAAGGTTTGACATCTTCAAGAAAATAAACAAGTTTCTGTAGAAAGTGCCAAATCAGCCAGGTTATGATGGCTTTCTAGACTTGAAGGTCTGGGGAAGCAACAGTCTGGTTAATCAGGCATCCAATAGGGAACTCTGATCTGAGGCCAGATTACAGAAGTAGAACTCTCAAAACCTGTCACAAGTATATCACCAGTATGTGATATTTATGGTATTGTAATTTTTTAACTAGTACTCAAAATAAAGATAAGCTTCATTTCTATTCTAAATTACATAATTTAATTTATACTCTCACAGCAAGTAGCACAGGGATACAAGAACAAAAAGTCTTTGACAATTTAACTTTTATGATTGGCAAACACAGCACCTTAATGATGCTGACAAAATGCTCATCTAAAATGTCTTTCAAACAATATTTGGTTGTTTTATTCAGCCAGCACTGCTATCCTATCCCTTACTTATGTGTCCAAAAAATGATATACAGACCAATCTGATACATTCCAGGCTTATCAACTTTTAATTTAATCACAACCTAATAATTCAAGGTTTCATTACTTCCCATGAATGCTCTACACTATTCACAAAAAACCTTGTCAGTTGCTTGTAGCATTTATATTCAGAAAAAGCAACTTTAGACTACTCACTTTTATAAAAATAGTTTTAATCATATATTGCATATACGTATACAGTGGTACCTCGAGTTACGAGCTTAATTCGTTCCAGAAGGCTGTTCGAGTGCCGATACCGAACGAATTTGTTCCCTTAAGGAATAATGTAAATTAGATTAATCCATTTCAGACCCCCAAAAATACACTTACAAAAGCACTTACAAAAATACACTTACATAATTGTTCGAGTTGGGAGCAGTACGAAAACCGAGGGTCCACTGTAGTACAGTGGACCCCCGAGTAACGAACACCCGGGAAATCGTACAATTATGTAAGTATAATATTGTAAGTGCTTGTGGAAGTGTATTTTTGGGGGTCTGAAATAGACTAATCTACGTGACATTATTCCTTAAGGGAGTAAATTCGTTCGGTAATGGCACTTGAGCAGGCTTCTGGAAGGAAGTTTTTACGTTACTCGGGGGTCCACTATATGTATATGTACAGTGGACCCCCGAGTAACGTAAAAACTTCATTCCAGAAGCCTGCTCAAGTATTACCGAACAAATTTACTCCCTTAACCCTTTGGGGGTCGGTGCCGTACTAGTACGTTTTACGAGCAGGGGTTGGTGCCGTACTAGTACGCCCAAATTCTAGCGGCCTCAATTTAAGCAGAAAACGTCTGGTAGGCATACATATGAAAGAATGGGTCTGTGTGGTCAGTGTGCGCAGTATAAAAAAAATCCTGCAGTACACACTGCATAATGAGAGAAAAAAAACTCTGACCGTTTTTTTCGATTAAAAACGCGACTTTGCAGTCGATTTTCGTATGGTATTTATTGATGTATTCTCGTTTTCTTGGTCTCATTTGATAGAATGGAATATATATTACAGAAATAGAGATGATTTTGATTGGTATGACAATGACAAGTACCTTGAAATTGAGCTCAAAGTAGCGAAAATGTTCGATTTTTGACGATGTTCAAGAGTAAACAAATCACACCATGCCTCCAATACACATCAACTGGCGAGTCTTATATTCATGCACAAGTGCTCTGATATTATTTATACCATTTTTACAATGATGCAGTTGTATACATAACAGTAAATCTTCTATTTTTTGTGAGAATAAAAATTCAAAATGAAAAGCAAAAGTAATGGAACAGGGGCCTGGAGACGTGACTAATGAACAGAGAACATGTTATTTTAGTGCCAGGAATGTCTGCCTTGTTTACTCTGGACCCTATTTTGAAATTGGCATAGTTTGAAATTTGTGTGAAATTGGAAAATTGCCATTTTCTGACCACTATTTTGGGTAGATGAAATTCGTAAATAGGCGGTTTCTTGTACTCAATCGATAGAAGAAATAGAGTTCTAGCGAAATAGCTATAATTTTTGGAGACTGATACATTGGAATTTGTCGAAAATAGGGCTCAAAGTGGGCAAAATCGCCGATGCGTAAGTGTCATGGCTACCGCTAACTTCGCGAAAGCATAATTTCGTTAGTTTTCGATCAAATTTCATACTTTTGGTGGCGTTATGATTGGAAAAAGATTCTCTATCATTTCATAAGAAAAAATTAATTTTTTTTTTTTCCAAAAAATTTTCGACCCCAGGAACACTTTCCTGAGAAGGCCTGCCGACCCCCAAAGGGTTAAGGAATAATGTAATGTAGGTTAGTCTATTTCAGACCCCCAAAAATACACTTCCACAAGCACTTACAATATTATACTTACTGTATATAATTGTACAATTTCCGGGGTGTTCGTTACTCGGGGGTCCACTGTATACTCATTAAAGTCACATTTTAAAGTGTAATATTGTAGTACATGGATACATCCACAAACCAAACATAAAACATGCCATGCACACAGCTAATGGGTATACATATACTATGATGAATGAAAGAAATATTTTGTTAGACTCGAGACTTGCAGTGTACGTAATGCATTCCCTAAAAGTACAGTGGTACCCAGAGTTTCGTACAGCTCCCAACTCGAACAATTATGCAAGTGTATTATTGTAAGTGCTTTTGTAAGAGTATTTTTGGGGGTCTGAAACAGACTAATCTAATTTACATTATTCCTTAAGGAACAAATTCATTCAGTAACAGCACTCGAACAGCCTTCTGGAACGAATTATGGCTGAAACTCGGGGTACCACTGTATGTATATGGAAATGATTTGATTTAAAGACTACTGTCTGTATTGACAGCAGTGCCTTTAAATATTTTGTGCTTGTATTTTGTATTTTTTTTCACATATTCCCATGTAAATACAGTGCATATAGCAAAATAGTCTTGTGATCTTGTCATATAGCATATGAGTAAAAATGACTTCACATGATTTTTAGAATATTTCACTATCGTGTTAAATAGCTTCGTTGTTTCAATGTGTAAATAGTAACTATTGCAACAGTTCCAAAAGTGATAAGTGCAATCTAATCTTTCATTGTCTCACTCTGTACCTCATTACCTTGTACTTCACCTTGTCCTTGTGTACCACATGATTTTTAGGATATTTCACTCTACAGCGGGACCGACCCTTTCAGGGTTGGTCCCGCTGTAACACGGCTTTGAAGCTGGTGTTGGTCCCATAATACAACGCCGTGAGCTCAGCTCACTCAGATAAGCTGTGTGTAGTAAATTTGGGCCTATGAGAGAATGGGTCTATGCAGTAAGTGTGCACCATATAAAAAAATCCAGCAGCACACAGTGCATAATGAGAAAAAAACTGTGACCATGTTTTTGGTTTAAAACAGCGACTTTGCGGTGTATTTTCATATAGTTTTTATGGTTATACATATTCTCAGTTCCTTGGTCTCATTTGATAGAATGGAAGATATAAGTATTACAGAAATAGAGTTGATTTTGATTGGTTTCAGGATTGAAAGTAGCTTGAAATTGAGCTCAAAGTAGTGGAAATGTTCGAATTTTGTTGATCTTCCAGAGTACACAAATGATGTTACTTGACAATATGCGTCCAACTGCCCAATCTAATACACATTTAAGAATGCACTGACATTATTTATACAATTATTACAATAATGCAGTAGTCTACATAACTGTAAATATTCCATTTTTTTTGTGTGAATAAAAATTCAAAATGGAAAGCAAGCATAATATAAGAGGGGCCTAGAGACTTGACTAATGGACAGAGAACATGTTATTTTAGTGCCAGGAATGTCTGCATTGCTTATTCTGGACCATATTTTGAAATTGGCCTTTCTTGAATTTTGTGTGAAACTGGACAAATTACCAATTTCTGATCACTTTATTGGGTAGTTTAAATAGGTGAATAGGGAAGTTTCTTGTAGTACTCACTCAATAGAATGGAAGGCATACTAGTGAAATAGCTAAGAATTTGATCAACTGAAACAATGAAATTGGCCTAAAATCAGACTCAAAGTGGATGAAATCACCAATGCGTAAATATTGCTGATACAGCAAAATTAGCAAAAGCATAATTTCATTAGTTTTCCATCAAATTTTGTACTTATTGTTTTATTACCTTCAGAAAAAGATTCTCTACTATTTAATTTTTTTTTTTAACTTTTGCAACCCTGAGAGCATGGGTCGCAACCCTGAAAGGGTTTTAAATAGCTTCATTGTTTCAATGTGTAAATAGAAGCTATATCAACAGTTCTGAAAGTGATAAGTTCAATCTAATCTTTCATTAACTCACTCTGTACCCCAGTATCTTGTACTCCACCCTGTCCATGTGTATCTGGGTTGCATTACAAATTTCTCATTGCCACCAGGTTTTTTCTAATTTATTCTAATGAAGGTCATAGTTTTTTTTCTAATAATTTATTCTAATGACGGTCATATGTCTGAATGTTTAATTATATTTATGATAACATGTATACTCTACTTACATAGCAAGACCAAACAGGGCAACTATTTACAAAATAAGCAATAGTCAGACTTTTGCAATTTATTAACCATTTAACTGTTGCCTGTGGGGTCTTTCTTTCCGCCCTTTCCCCACCAATCCTCTTGAGGTCTGCTTTTATATAATTTTGTTTTGTATATTTCTTTGAAATATGTTTTGTAAATCTATGGGATAAGCAATTATATATACAGTATTTTAGGAGTCAAAATGCCAAGGAATTGTATGAAATTTAGAGGATTTTAAGGTAAGGGTAGGCATAAAATTAATGATAAAAAAATAATTGAAGACAGTAACAGTTAAAAGAGGAGTAAAGAGATGCAACATATGGTATTACAAAAAGTGACAATACATACACATATAGTGCCAAGTGCAAGGAATAACAATGACAGTAAATATGTCTTGTAAATAACCCAATATTATAATGTCAGCAAAAAAACCTTGCCCCTACCATGTCTTACACAAATTTAACTTTGAATGACAAAAAAATTTCAATAACCTTAACTTTAATATTTTGTCATCTTCCCTTTGACTTTATTGATTTCTTGTATGCACCTGGCCATCGAGTCTTCTAAGGATAAAACATAATCAATATCCATAGTGATCCACATCTTCATCAGTTCCTCCTTCAACTTTGCCACAGACGAGGTGCCGGACTTCTTTAGACTGTTCTTCATTTTGTGCCACACATTTTCTATTGAATTTAAGTCTGGGCTATTACCAGACCAGTCAGGCACATTAATACTGTTATCACAAACAACTTTTTAATTATTCTGAATGTGCAACAGGATGCCTGACTTCTTTAGACTGTTCTTCATTTTGTACCACACATTTTCTATTGAATTTAAGTCTGGGCTATTACCAGACCAGTCAGGCACATTAATACTGTTATCACAAACAACTTTTTAATTATTCTGAATGTGCAACAGGATTATTATTATTATACTGGAAAAAACTGCAGCCATGAATGTCTAATTGCATTTTCAGATTGCCCTGTAGTACCTCAACATACTGCATCCCATTCACTGTTTTGTTTTGAAGAAGGAAGAACAGGCCTGCCCTTCCCTTCACACTACTGAAAGCACCTACACTAATATAGTCAAAGCATTTAACGCTTTTCTCTGGATACTTGGGGTCACACCTGTTGCTACCGCAGAGGCAATGAACTAGCCCTGGTGTACCATGGATGCCAATAAAATTGGATTCATCACTAAATATCACCTCTTTCCACTGCTCTGGATCCCAAAGCTTGCATTTATTACAAAAAAAAAGTCCTTGATGACAGCAGTTTTACAGCTGCACTCCACGAGAGAAGATGCCAGTCTTTCTGCAGCCTTTTGTGTGTGGTCCTCTCCAACATGTCTCTGAACAGATTTGGGTGGGTGTTCTTTAATACGGATGACGAAACTGCAGGGTTCTGGGGGTCACTATTCTTTTCAGAAATCAATCTGTCTCTATTGAGGTGTTCTTAAGTCAGCCAAGAATTTGTTCAGAAGAGCAAACTACAGTGGCAGGCAAGTCATGTGACCTCTGGAGATGCTTAATAGCAAACTCATATCACCCTGCCATTTCCTTCATGGAGATGTTCTCTTCCCTCAAGGAAAACAAACGAGCTCTCTCTTCCTTAGAAAGTAACTCCCAGGCATATTCACAGCATAATAAAAAACAAAATAACACATTGGAGCGAGTGAAACCAAAAATCCACCAATAAGTCACGAAAAATGACCACTCACTGCCACTGTTGCATATGTACCAAGGATGCTGCCTCACACTCCAGGCATGTACACACCTACCAAATGCACTAAACGTAAACAAAATGCAGTGGATGATATACACTAGCAAAATATCTTGCCCCTTTTGATCCTTGCTAAGTCTGGATGCAGGGGGCAAGGTTTTTTGCTGACACTGTAGAGTACACAGCAAAAACAGGGATTCACAGAATGGTCACATGTGTCTCTCATTCATATTAACATCTTTTCCAATACTAGTATCATAACTCTTGTCTCAAGTTGAGGAAACACAAGACTGTCAACAGGAAAGAGCAAGTGCCACACTGCAGTGCCATCCACTGGCACACTTTTTTTTTTTTTTTTTGAAGTACAACATATAAAGTTTTGTCTACGCAAAATTTCAGTGATATATTCCCAAGCTAGTAACCCCTTCTCCTGTATATATTACTAAATGTAAAATGGGAAACTTTCGTTTTTCATTTTGGGCCACCCCACTTCGGTGGGAAACGGCCGACGTGTTGAAAGAAGAAGAATAAATAATAAATTAGAATTAAATAATAAAATATTAATTAATAAATAAATAATAATAATAATAAATAAATATTAATTATTAATAATAAATTATTAATTATTTATAAGGGATTATACCACAGTACAGTATATAATACAGTGGAACCTCGGTTTTCGTATGCCCTAGTTTGTATGTAAAACTATAGTTATCTCTATAAATGTATTTTTTGTTAATATTTCCCATAAGAAATAATGTAAATACAATTGATTCGTTCCAGACACCCAAAAATATTAACAAAAAATACATTTTATAGAGAATAACTATAGTTTTACATACAAACTAGGGCATACGAAAACCAAGGTTCGTACTGTATGGTAAATAAATACTGTACAGACATTAGTTTAGTCAATAAATTACACACATCTTACATGGGAAAATAAAAATGCTTGTGAATACAGTACAATCAGAATAATTAGGATACTAATAGTCTGAGTGGTGCTCAACAGAACCATTGAGAGGTAGGAAATGTTGCAATGTTTTTATGCTAAAATACATAAACATTGGCAATTAAAATGTTTGGAAAAACTCTACATATAAACACAAAAATATAAAAAGCTAAGCAAGGTGGGATCATACCTTCCCTAACAGGTGCTGTTATGGTAAAGTGATATTAGTAAAATTCATCCAAGGAACAGGAATGAAACCAGGCTGGCTAATTTATCAATATACTGTACTGTACTCCCTCAGTGTTCATGAGGAATGCATTCCATGAGCTCTTGAATGATGAATTTCATGGATATGAAACTTACTAAGTACAGTGGTCCCTCGGTTTTTGCCGAAAATTCATTCCAGAATGCTGCTCAAGTGCCATTACCAAACTAATTTACTTCCTTAAGAAATAATGTCACGTAGGTTAGTCAATTTCAGACCCCCAAAAATACACTTGCAACAGCACTTACGAAAATACACTTACATAAATGTTCGAGTTTGGAGATGCACGAAAACCGAGGGACCACTGTATTTTAATGAAAAAAATATGGAAGAAATCATGACCTCCATGCTCTCTGCACCCAGATATATCATTATTCTAACATTCTGTACTATTATAAATCAGTTGTAGTTAAAACTTTAGCTAACTTGGGAAACATACTAGCAAAAGGGAATATAATAACACCATACTACTGTAAGCAAGTCATAGTTCTGGGAACCAAGGTCACAGATAATATCACAATACAACACTTGTCACAGCTGTGTCCAAGCCTGCAGATAATGGCATACTGTAACACCATACTCAAGTCACAGATCCAAAAACCCAGCCTGATGACAGGCAACTGAATACACTAAGACAAACCTTGCATATCAACAAATTCCCAAATGTGAAACTCCTGGATACTGAGGGAGTACAATACAGTCTTATCTTTTACACGTATATCATTAAGAGATATCCTTATAAAATTTTCATTCTCAAAATAAATATTGTGCACACTTACGTATCTGTGAGCCCATAAGCAAGATCCAGCATATCCAGTTCTTCATCAGTACACGGCTCTTCTATTAAATCAAAGTCCTCCTTTTTAAAGATCAGATGACATGTAGAACAAGCCAGAGTACCTTCACATGCACCTGGCAATGTATTACAGTAAGCATTATTAGGAAATATTAGTTGCCACAAATGTGTTGTGGGGTTCTTTTCATAGATTTGGTAATATTAACAGACGATGAGCTTGGGTTTTGGTAGCGTTTAATGAGGCGTTGGATATATGGGAGCTGAGAGCCTATGCCTGTGTGTCTGTCCTGCACTGAGTCTCGGTGGTAACTGAACACTAGGCCGCCTGGCGCTGAGGCATTCAAAAGGCAGGCCTATCATTGGCTGATGCCAGATCACATGGGCAGAGGTTGGAAATCACGTGAACAGCCGTGATGCCGCCGTTATAAGTACAACCCGTACAGCTCGGGCATGCTACGTATGGCGTCTCGACATACAACTACACAAACTAAGGACAACAGGCAACAACTTTCAGCTGATTCTATACAATGTCAAAGTACACAACAGTTAACATTATACTTCACATGGATATTATCTTGACTGAACAATCTACATTACTATATGATGCATCTTGATACTTGGGAATTAATTAAATGAGCTCATTCTAGAAAATCATGATAAAAGAGATAAAAAAATTAATTTGTTCGATCGAACTGTCTTCATGTGATCTACGAATTCTGAGGAAATAAATTACAAGAAGATAGTGATTAACAGACAAGGTAGATATGGTGCACACAAATCTATACTGTTAATTCTCAGAACTCGGAGAGAACGTGAACACACAAAAAAAAATTTGAGTGATACTAAGTAGATATTATAACACACAGTTAAACGCTTACTACATATTTATCTATACAGGTAGTTTACACTTAACCCCAACTCTGCTAGGGTGAGATTGATATAGGCTGTATAATTATCATCTCTGGGTGGATCAAACTCTGTTACAATAGGTAACTCAACTTCTGATTGAGGAGGATCTACACTGGTATCTACAAATGATACTTGAGGACTTCTCAACACTTGGCGTGTACGTAGGGAATAACGACATTCAGGTATAACTTCATCCCAGGTTACACTATTGGGATTGATGGTAGCTCTCAAAACATCAAGGACTTTCTTATTAGTTCTTTCTGCTAACCCATTACTGGCAGGATGGTGCGGAACAATGGTTGATTTTGTAATCTTGTAAAGTTTACACAAGTTTTCTAGGATCTCATTACAAAATTCACCTCCATTATCTGTTATGAGGGACTTAGGAGTGGTATGTCTACAGATTATACGTTCCTTAAACGCTTTAGCTACTGTCCCGGCAGTCTTATCTGGGATAGGAACTAACTCACAAAATCTGGTAAAGTGATCGACCATCACACACAGATGTTTGTTTCCACTGAGGGAACATTGGAAGTTGGTCAACAGATCTAGGGCTGATGCCAGATCACATGGGCAGAGGTTGGAAATCACGTGAACAGCCGTGATGCCGCCGTTATAAGTACAACCCGTACACAAACTATTTTTTTTTTTTATTAACACATCGGCCGATTCCCACCAAAACAGGGTGGCCCGAAAAAGAAAAACTTTCATCATCATTCACTACATCACTGTCTTCCCAGAGGGGTGCTTTACACTACAGTTATAAAACTGCAACATTAACACCCCTCCTTCAGATTGCAGACACTGTACTTCCCATCTCCAGGACTCAAGTCCGGCCTGCCGGTTTCCCTGAATCCCTTCATAAATGTTACTTTCTCACACTCCAACAGCACGTCAAGTATTAAAACTATTTGTCTCCATTCACTCCTATCAAATACGCTCACACATGCTTGCTGGAAGTCCAAGCCCTCGCACACAAAACCTCCTTTACCCCTCCCTCCAACCTTTCCTAGGCCGACCCCTACCCCGCCTTCCCTCCACTACAGATTTATACACTCGAAGTCATTCTGTCTCGTTCCATTCTCTCTACATGTCCAAACCACCTCAACAACCCCTCCTCAGCTCTCTGGATAATAGTTTTGGTAATCCCGCACCTCCTCCTAATTTCCAAACTCCGAATTCTCTGCATTATATTCACACTACACGTTGACCTCAGACATGACATCTCCACTGCCTCCAGCCTTCTCCTCGTTGCAACATTCATCACCCATGCTTCACACCCATATATGAGTGTTGGTATAACTATACTCTCATACATTCCCTTCTTTACTTCCATGGACAAAGTTCTTTGTCTCCACAGACTCCGAAGTGCTCCACTCACCCTTTTCCCCTCATCAATTCTATGATTCACCTCATCCTTCATAGACCCATCTGCTGACATGTCCACTCCCAAATATCTGAATACATTCACCTCCTCCATACTCTCTCCCTCCAATCTGATATCCAATCTTTCGTCACCTAATCTTTTTGTTATCCTCATCACCTTACTCTTTCCTATATTCACTTTCAATTTTCTTCTTTTACACACCCTACCAAATTTATCCACCAACCTGGTAGGGTGCATGGTATAAAATACCAACACAAGATAAAAAAAGGAGACAAATGCTGTATAATGCGATCTTTTACTGACAATGCTTTGCCCATACAGTGGGCTTTGCAAGTCTGTTTGTGACCTGATAAAGCCCACTATGTGGGCAAAATACTGTCAAAAAAGGATGGCATTATAGTACTGCATTTGTCTCTTTCCCTGGTTATACTTGACATAATTAACAGAATTTTACTTTCTGCTTAGTGTTACTAACTTATAATTGTGCCATATGTGACTCACTAGTACAGTACAGTACATATAACTGCAATAGTTTATCTAATAGCATACAGGAAAATGGGTAAATAAGGGTGCTTGTTCATCTCTCATATGCATGCATAAATATTTTCACATGTCTAATAGTAACTTTGAAATAGAATGCCAAACAGTTCTGTAAAATGAATGACAATAATATGATTGGCAAAAAAATTATATTTAGACTTAGAATTTGTAATAAACTATATAGAGGATGAACTGTCAATTTACTAAAAAAAAAATGGGGTGGGGGAGTTTTTGAATACAAAAAGGGGCAAATAAATTAAATAAAAATTTAAAAATAAAACAGAGAGAGAGAATTGTTTGCATAATATCAAGGTTCTAAGACTTTCAATGATACTTATTCCACCAGTAAACAAAACCAGCCAATACATAGAATAAAAAAAAAGACCTACATAGTAATAAAACTATCCAAAAGCCTGCACAATTTTCTCCAATTCAGCTAATTTTATTTCAATATTTGTACCAACTTCTCTCAATATCATCATTTAACCTCCCAAGAGTGACTTCTCCATACTTGCAACACCAGACTCTGTCCTTTTCACAAGCCCCTTTTACTACTTATCACACTATACACACATGCCACATCACCATGCATACAGCCGGGTCACCACATGGACAAGACCCAGGCTGGGACTATGCCAGAGAATCAAACAGGAACTATGTATACAATATCCACTTGGTACTTACACAGGGCAACTGTAAGTGTGGGCTGACCAAACTGCATCACACTTACCAAAGCCTTCAAGGTCCAGGTCATTATTAACAGCAATGTCCAGGAGGTTGTCCCCTTCCTTTCCCTTTATGGTGAATTTTGTCCCATCCACTTTCTCGTACGTTACCTCAAGCCTGTTAAGGTATGGTAAACTCGACATAAATTATGTTAATTTCATAAATAGCCTTCAGTGTTACTGCTCACACTTATTTTTCTACATTTCAATTATACAAGTTTAAAAGTTATTTCTTTTGCTGAATAGATGAACTTATTTTTCGCAGGGAAAGGGAAGAGGGACATGGAAGAAAAAAGGAAGCAGGTTTTGATATTTACAGAGCACTTAGACCTATGAGATCATAAAAGTAGACTGGCATAAAAAAAAAACCATGGCACAAATACTTCTTCTCTTATGCCAAATCTAAGGGAAAAACAATATCCAGTGTTGGGCCCCTGCTTAGGCGGGATGGGACATACACAGATGACAGCCAAGAAATGAGTGAGATAGTATTAAAGTCCCAGTATGACTCAGTGTTCAGCGAGCCGCTGCCCAGACTAAGGGTCGACAATCCAAATGAATTCTTTATGAACGAAACCCAAAATTTGGTCATCTCAAAAATCTCGGATATTATCCTAACTCCACAAGACTTGGAAAAGGCAATGACATACCCATGCACTCTGCCCCAGGCCCAGACTCATGGAACTCCATGTTCATCAAGAATTGCAAGAAGCCCCTATCGCGTGCCTTCAGCATTCTATGGAGAGGGAGCATGGACACAAGGGTCATCCCATACACACTAAAAACAACAGACATAGCCCCACTCTACAAGGGTGGCAGTAAAGCAATTGCAAGGAACTACAGCCAGATAACACTAACATCCCATATCATAAAAATCTTTGAGAGGGTTCTAAGAAGCAAGACTGCCAACCACCTAGATACCCATCAATTACACAACCCAGGGCAACATGGCTTTAGAGCAGGTCGCTCCTACCTGTCCCAGCTCCTGGACCACTATGACAAGGTCCTGGATGTTGTTGAGGATAAACAAAATACAGATGTAGTATACACAGACTTTGCAAAAGCTTTCAACAAGTGTGACCATGGCGTAATAGCACACAAAATGCGTGATAAAGGAATAACAGGAAAAGTTGGTAGTAAACAGAGTAAAGTCCCAGGCAGCCACAGTGAAAAGCTCTGTTCCACAAGGCACAGTACTCGCTCCCATTCTATTCCTCATCCTCATTTCTGACAGAGATGTAAGCCATAGCTCCGTGTCTTACTTTGCGGATGACACCCGGATTGCCATGGCAGTGACCTCCATCAAAGACACTGCAAGACTCCAAGCGGACATCAACCAAATCTTCAAATGGGCTACTCAAAACAATATGAAGTTCAACGAGGAGAAATTTCAACTACAGTACTCATATATGGAAAACTTGAGGAAATAAAAAATGTATCAGGGTATATGACAAATTCTAACCATACAATAGAGCAAAAAAGAAATGTGAAGGACCTGGGAGTGATAATGTCAGAGGATCTCGCCTTCAAAGACCACAACAATGTATCTACCTCATCGGCTAGGAAAATGATAGGATTGATAATGAGAACCTTCAAAACTAGGGACGCCAAGCCCATGACTGCTGTACACTAACGGCCACCTTCAAGGCTGGAGACATTGCAGACCTGGAGAGCGTACAAAGAACTTTCACAGCACACACAAGTACAATAAGGCACCTAAATTACTGGGAATAGTTGAAAGTCTTTGATCTGTATTCCCTGGAATGCAGGCAAGAGAGATACATAGTAATATACACTTGGAAGGTCCTGGAGGGATTGGTTCCAAACCTGCACACGAAAATCACTCCCTACGAAAGCAAAAGACTCGGCAGGAGATGCAACATTCTCCCGATGAAAAGCAGGGGCGCCACGAGTACATTGAGAGACAACACAATAAGTGTCCGGGGCCCAAGACTGTTCAACTGCCTCCCAGCGTCCATAAGGGGGATTACCAATAGACCCCTGGCTGTCCTCAAGAAGGCACTGGACAGGCACCTAAAGTCAGTACCTGACCAGCCGGGCTGTGGTTCATACGTCAGTTTGCATGCGGCCGGCAGTAACAGCCTGGTTGATCAGACCCTGATCCACCACAAAGCCTGGTCTCAGACCGAGTCGCGGGGGCGTTGACCCCCTAAACCCTCTCTAGGTAAACAGGTAAACGCGTGGGGCTTGAACTTACAGGAAGTGAGTTGTAAAATCCAGGCCAGCGTGTAAGCCACTGGGCCAACTGGCTACAATAAAATTCATCCAACTAGTTATATTTATACACCATAGAGAGGTTAGCATGGGTCCCACTGTGACCAGAATTGCAAGTTTTTACAGATGAATCTCCTGCCAGAGTAGCAATAACAAACTCTAGCTCAAGTCCCCTCAAAGCAGTCATCATGACTCACGAAATTGTAATAACACAACTGAGTCATGATGACGGCTTTGAGGGGACTTGAGCTAGAGTTCGTCACGCTTGCAGGAGATTCATCTGTAAAAATTTGCATTTGTGGTTACGGTGGGACCCATGCTAGCCTCCCTATGGTGTATAAATATACCTAGTTGGATGAACCTTATTGCAGCCAGCTGGCCCAGCGGCTTACGTTCTGGCCTGGAGTTTCACGACTCGCTTTCCAAGAGTTCAAGCCCCACCCGTACCCTGGTTAGTTTGCAATCATGTTATTATGATTTCATGAGTCACATAGACTGGCATACTATGTTAAAGCTAATATTAAAAGACTCCCTAAAATTCATGTAAGACTCAGCAGACTTTGTGCGCGTTGGGTATAGCATTGAGAATCGGCACTTTATCTAACAGGTAAACCTATTACGCATTGCATGGAGAAAATTTGAGGATCAGGCACACGACATGGTAATGATTGAGGTGTCAGAGATATCTGACATGAGGACAACGAGTCATGGTACATGATGAGGTGTCAGCTAGGCACCTGTACAGCGGTTCCACAGGTCAGTCAGACCTTGCTGTTAATGGCATAATGAAAGGATAGACTCAGAAGTGTCCCTGTTTGCAGATGTGAAGTTAATGAGAAGAATTAAATCAGTCATGGATCAGGCAGGACTACAAAGAGACTTGGACAGGCTACAAGCCTGGTCCAGTAACTGGCTCCTTGAATTTAACCCCGCCAAATGCAAAGTCATGAAGATCGGGAAAGGGCAAAGAAGACCGCAGACAGAATATAGGCTAGGTGTCCAAAGACTGCAAACCTCACTCAAGGAAAAAGATCCTGTGGTGAGTATAATACCGAGCACATATCCTGAGGCACACATCAGTCAGAAAACTGCTGCAGCATACGGGTGTCCGTCTGGCAAACCTAAGAATAGCGTTCCGATACCTCACTAAGGAATCGTTCAAGACTCTGTACACCATATACGTCAGGCCCATACTGGAGTATGCAGCACCAGTTTGAAACCCACACCTGGTCAAGCACGTCAAGAAACTAGAGAAAGTGCAAAGGTTTGCAACAAGACTAGTCCCAGAGCTAAGGGAATTGTCCTACGAAGAAAGGTTAAGAGAAGTCGGCCTGATGACACTGGAGGACAGGAGGGTTAGGGGAGACATGATAACGACATATAAAATACTGTGAGGAATAGATAAGGTAGACAGAGACAGGATGTTCCAGAGATGGGACACAGAAACAAGGGGTCACAATTGGAAGTTGAAGACTCCTATGAGTCAAAGGGATGTTAGGAAGTATTTCTTCAGTCACAGTTGTCAGGAAGTGGAATAGCCTAGAAAGTGACGTAGTGGAGGCAGGAACCATACATATTTTTAAGACGAAGTTTGATAAAGCTCATGGAGCAGGGAGAGAGAGGACCTAGTAGCAATCAGTGAAGAGGTGGGGCCAGGAGCTATGCCTCTACCCTTGCAACCACAAATAGGTGAGTACACAAACACACACACACACACACACACACGAGGCAACTGGGGTTCCACAGGGGTCAGTCTTAGGACCGGTGCTGTTTCTGGTATATGTGAGCGACATGACGGAAGGAATAGACTCAGAAATGTCCCTGTTTGCAAATGATGTGAAGTTGATTAAAATAATTCAATCAGACGAGAAAAAGGCAGAACTACAAAGGGATTTGGACAGGCTGCAGGCCTGGTCCAGAAACTGGCACCTGAAGTTCAACCCCACCAAGTGCAAAGTCATGAACATTGGGGAAGGGCAAAGAAGACCACAGACGGAGTATAGTCTAGGGAGCCAGAGACTACAAACCTCACTCAAGAAAAACGCTCTTGGGGTGAGTATAACACCAGGCACATCTCCTGAGGTGCACATCAACCAAATAACTGCTGCAGCATATGGGCACCTAGCAAATCTAAGAATAGCATTCCGACAACTCAACAAGGAATCGTTTAGGACCCTGTACACCGTGTATGTCAGGCCTATATTGGAGTATGCAGCACCACTTTGAAACCCACACCTAGCCAAGCATGTAAGGAAATTAGAAAAAGTGCTAAAGTTTGCAACATGACTAGTCCCGGAGCTAAGGGGCATGTCCTACGAGGAGAGGTTAAGGGAAATCGACCTGACAACACTGGAGGACAGGAGAGATGGGGGGATATGATAACGACACATAAAATACTGAGAGGAATTGACAAGGTGGACAGAGACAGGAAGTTCCAGCGATGGGACACAGTAACAAAGGGTCACAATTGGAAGTTGAAGACTCAGATGAATCACAGGGATGTTAGGAAGTATTTCTTCAGCCACAGAGTTGTCAGGAAGTGGAATAGTCTGGGAAATGATGTAGTGGAAGCAGGATCCATACATAGCTTTAAGAAGAGGTATGATAAAGCTAATGGAGCAGGAAGAGTGACCTAGTAGTGACCAGTGAAGAGGTGGGGCCAGGAGCTGTGAATCGACCCCTGCAACCACAACTAGGTGAGTACACACACACACAAGGGCAAGAGCACCTGTGGGTGAGGCAAGTGCCCCCTATCCTCAAACCAGAAAGAATTTTCTCATATTTAGGATTCTTGTGAAAAGAGGACCAATCATCCATGACCTGTCAAACCCTAAATAACTGTTTGCTCATAAGAGATGAAAGGAAATGATGGAGATGGGGAGGGGAAAGAGAGGAGGGGAAAAGTGAGGCATGGAGAGAGGGAAAGGGAGGGGGGAAAGTGTGAGGAAGTGAGAGAGGATGAGAGGTGAAGAAGAGATTAGGGAAGGAAGAGGGAGAGAGTGAGGTGAGGAGCCAGAAGAAAAGTGGTACATGTAGTTGGCTAGCACAACAGCAGCACAAGTTGCTGTGTCATGTTACAGTGTCCTTGTCAACTAATAAAAAAAAACTGTTCACAGTTCATTTTTACATGTCTGTTTATTTCTTTAGGCTAGCTTCACTCAAATATATTACAATAAATACTGTATAAATAATTGTATACATTATTATATTGCATTCACAAAAAGACCAAAACTTGGGCAGGTCATTCAGCTTAGCTAGAGAGAGAGACAAGTGGTAAGTAATGATGACTTGACTTAAAGTACCTCCCTCCCTCCCTCCCTCCTCATTCCTCCTCCTCATACCATCTCCTCCCTCATTCACTATCCTTGCCCCAACTTCTACACAGAGGAAGAGGTAGCCAGGCTGTAGATAGTTGCAAGAGAATTCCTTAATATCACTTCTGTCTTTGCTCTCTAGAATAGTAATTATGTATTTAGTAACTTAAAACTGTGTCTTCTCATTATGGCAACATCATAGTAAAATGATGAAATCAAGGTTTATTTTGGATCATCACCTGCAATATATGTCCCATCACTCCCATGAGACTAATTTGGAAACTTTAAAACACAGGCAAAAAAAGAAAGAAAAAAAAGACGATCTATTAAAATAGATAAGACTTTCTGGTTGAAAGAGAAATGTGAACAGCGATAAGAGGAAAAATGTCCTCTTAGGGTACAAGAATCTGTACTTGAAAGAATAGATAAAGAAGTTTTTAGTAAGTAAACCCTCTATATGATGGATTAATTAGGGTAGCGGGTGGTCAATAATGGCAGTTGCAGTGGATAGAGAAGAGACTGTTTTGCAATGGTTGTTACTAGTATAACGAACAATTTCATAACCGACAGATTTTGTCTCTTGTTTTCAAATAAATTGACCCAGTGAATTTTGTTCCTTATTACCAAAGTCTGTTATGTGAAGGTCCGTTATATGGAGGGTTTACTGTATCTTCAATAGAAATGACAATAGGCCAAAGATATAAATTAAGAAAAAATGGAGCCAAAGGGATACTGAGAATTTTTTCTTTAGAAATAGAGTAGGAGAAAAACTGAATATATTGAAAGTAGTGGTAATACATACAACCATTGAAAATTTTAAAATTATATGATGAACTTGTTAATGAAGACAGGACAACATGAGCATAGCTCTGCTCCTGTAGCTACAAACAGGTAATTGCATTGCTAGTACAGTGGACCCTCGGTTTTCGTTCACCTCCAGACTCGAACAATTATGTAAGTGTATTTTCGTAAGTGCTTTTGTAAGTGTATTTTTGGGGGTCTGAAATGACTAATCTAATTTACATTTGTCCTTATGGAAACAAATTTGTTCGGTAACGGCACTCAAACAGCATTCTGGAAAGAATTTTCAACAAAAACCGAGGGTACAGTGGACCCCCGCCTAACAAGCAAAATTCATTCCAGAAGCCTGCTCAAGTGCCATTACTGAACAAATTTACTTCCTTAAGAAATAATGTCATGTAGGTTAGTCTATTTCAGACCCCCAAAAATACACTTCCACAAGCACTTACAATATTATACTTACATAATTGTACGATTTCCGGGGTGCTCGTTAGGCGGGGTCCACTGTATTTCTAAATTTTCTGGAACTTGTTAAACACCTACTTGTTCAATAGCCACTAGTAAGTGCTCTTAGTACGGCTGCCAGTTCAGTAGTTGTTAATTTTGGGCACCTAGCTTGCTGGTTCAATATCCTTGGCCTCTTCATTTATGAACTTATGCAATGCAGCACTGAAGTTGGGATATTCATATACGTACAACTAAGAACATAAGAATGGAGGAACACTGCAGAAGGCCTACTGGCCCATATGAGGCAGGTCCTTATCAAACCACCACTACCCAAAGCTACCCAAGAATTTACTCCCGTACCCACGACACCAATCAAACCCAGCCCCTCCCACTCATATATTTGTCCAATCTCTTTTTAAAGCTACCCAAGGTCTTAGCCTCGATCACCCTACACGGAAGATTGTTCCACGCATCTTATCTACTTGAACATATACTGTCCCATAAAGTATTTTTTTAAAAAAGCACTCAGTATACTGGCAGGCCTATACAGTATTATATATGATAGACTCGCAAAATTGTAACAACACAACTGTAAACAACTTGCTGAACAGACTGGGGTTGAAACTTGTGACAAGCCAGTCCTAAAAACTAGCAGGCCAGTACTGTCCACAGTTCCATGCTGTTATAGTGGGTTTGAATCCCCCTTTATTCAACGAGTTGTTTATAATCATGCCGTTACAATTTTGAGTCATTCGTAGTGAATTTGAGGGGAATGAGGTAGAGCTTGCCAGTCATATTTGTGAGATTTCTCATTAGAAAACTTGCATCTGTGGCAATTTACACTATGTATGATAATTGTACTCATGTGTACCTGTGCCTAAATAAACTTACTGACTTATTGCTAGTTTCTGGACTGGCCTGCCTGGCTTTGTACCTCACATTTAGTAAGTTATATAAAAGATGCTTGATACAGTGGTAGTGTAAGCAAGTTAGTTTATTTAGGTACAGATACACTTAAGTACAATTATCATATATAGTGCAAATTACCTAGGATAATCCAAAAAAGTCAGTGACTTATTTCCAGAATTGAATCCCAGCTAAGGTGAACATATGAGCAAATCAACACCTGCCGCACGTTACCTTGCAGTAAATATATACTACAGTGGAACCCCGGTTTTCGCCTGGTCCAGATATCGTACAATTCGGATTTCGACCATTTTTTTCGGAAATTTTTACCCCAGGTTTCGTACAACCTCTCAGAAATCATCCATACCAGATGCGTCTGCCTGAAGGGGTGGTTGCCGGGCGGAGAGAAAACATTAGTAATACTAATACTAATCACTCTTGGGCACATTAAATGTCTTATTTTACGTTAATATAGACATTTTCATTAATTCATTTATGATATTTTCTTCAAAATTATATAAGAAACACGTTACATAGCATATAAACATGCACATGCTATGTTTATATGCTATGGAGGGGTGGTTGCCAGGCGGAGGGAAAACATTACGTAATACAGTGGACCCCCACAAATCGGCCGGCTCGATTTTCAATCGCTTTTTTCGGCCCAATTTTCTCCCGATTATTGGCCGTTCCAAGATTATCAGCCCGCGTACCAGACCTGTCCGCCTGCCCACACTTGCATGCCTCCCCGCGCAGGTGTCGTGAGCCAGTCTAGCTTTGTTTATCATTGAGTGAACATTACCCAGCGCGCTCATTCAAACATTTCACAATAAATTTATTGTGTTTATTGCTTGTTTAGTGATTGTCACTGTGAAATAAGTCACCATGAATCCAAAGAAGTTTCCTAGTGGCACCCCTGTGGTAAAGAAAGTGAGGAACACCATAGAATTGAAGGAGATAGTAGAAAAATATGAGGAGATTTGTTCAAAGTGGAATGATGTGGAAAGTTTTGTTGAAAAATATCACCCTGAGCAAGCTGAAATAAGCCATCTCTGCAACAAGTTCAGTGACAGAGCCATATTGCACTTCAGGAACATGTTAAAGAGGCACCAGAAACAGAGGACTGTGGACAGTTATTTTGTGAGACAGGGGTCCAGTGATTCTCAAGCTGGTCCTAGTGGCATTAAAAGACAAAGAAGGGAAGTAACCACAGAGAGAGACTTGTTACCTGAAGTCATTTTGGAGGGGGATTCCCCTTCCAAACACTAAGCCCTCTCTCACTCCTCCTCCCTATCTTCCAGATGCCAGCAAGTCTCTTCAATAAAGGTAAGTAAATGTTATTTTAAATGTAAATTTATTATTGTTTTTTGTATGTAAAACTATAGTTAATCTTTAAAAAGATTTTTTTATTTTT
>WNWK01000732.1:0-45301 GCA_009830355.1 Cherax destructor | reverse complement strand
TCTGGTATTTTGAGCTCAGTTTCAAGCCATTTCCAGTACTAAAACCAATCAAAATCATCTCTATATCTGTAATATATCTATCTTCCATTCTATCAAATGAGACCAAGAAATCGCAAATACAACTATACAAAGTATACGAAAAAACACTGCAAAGTCGCTGTTTTAATCAAAAATTGCAGTTTCAGTTTTTTTTCTCTCATTATGCACTGTGTGCTGCAGGATTTGTTTTATGTGGTGCACACTTACCAAATAGATGTATTCTCTCATATCTAGGACCAAATTTGCCACTCAAAGCTTATCTGAGTGAGCTGAGCTCATGACGTAGAACTACGGTTTGGACCCTGAACTCAAAGCCGTAGAACTATGGCACGGACCCTGAGAGTTAATATAGACATTTTCATTAATCCATCTATGATATTTTCTTAAAAATTATATAAAAAATGTGTTACATAGCATATAAACATGCAATGTTTATATGCTATGGAGGATGTGTCGGTGGAGAAAAAACATTACGTTTTCTCTGGTCCAGCACCAGAGAAAACATGTATGAATCTGCGTTGGCCCAGTCACCCCCCTTAATACATAACGCTTTTGTTTACAATTCTCGGCATGAATTATTCATTACTTCTCCCTTTGTTTATGATGGCATCTAAAGGTAGTTGTTAGAAACGATTAAACTCAAGTGAACATGGTACGTATGTCGATGGTAATAATATGGCTCTGGGCCGCATTAAATATCATGTAGCTATGTAGGTAGGTGTAGGTATGTAGCCCAGGCAGACTGCATACCTACATCTACCGGCTACCTACACCTGACTTCCTACAAATACATGTAAGTACTACTCACCTCTCACCCTACAAATATTTTAAGGTAAGTAATGAATGTACTGTGTATTTATTTTACTTTTTATTGTGTTTTTTAATGCCTAGTTCTATTACTAACTTAATATAAGTTAGTGTAAACTTGACAACCCTACGCCTGTTGTGGAATCTATTGTGGCTTAGGGGTAGTCCATGGGGTTGGATGTGAGTGGCCAGGATGTGGAAGAGTTGGTGGACGACCACAGGGAAGAGCTAACCACTGAAGAGCTGCAACACTATAGTTATTCTCTATAAAATTTATTTTTTGTTAATATTTTTGGGTGTCTGGAAAGGATTAATTGGATTTACATTATTTCTTATGGGATATATTACTTCGGTTTTCATCCATTTCGGATTTCAACCGACCTTCTGGAACGGATTAAGGACGAAAACCGAGGTTCCACTGTACTTAGTAGTTAATCGACTCATAATAATAAGGATCTTTATTTCTACACATATATGTACAATGTATACAGGCCTAGCTGACATCAATGACATACTACAATATAGAAAGCCCCTTGTTATGCAGAGCACTTTAGGCAAATTAGGTCAATATTGCTCCCAGGATATCCTAGAGTATACCTGGAGGGAATTCCAAGGGTCAACACCCCGCGGCCCGGTCCATGACTACACGTCGCAGTGGAACAGGGCCAGATCAACCAGGTTGTTACTGCAATCAGTACCTGACCAGCCCAGCTGGTCAGGTACTGATTTTAGGTGCAACCCACACCAGTCAACTAACACCCAGGTACCTATTTTACTGACAGGTGAGTGAACATGGACAGCAGGTGCCTTAAGGAAACACGTCCAAATATTTCCACCCATACCAGGGATCAAACCATGGACCTCAGTGTGTGAGCTGAGTGCACTAGCATTCAAGCTACAGGGCAACTATGGGTGGTATAAGCCACATTGCTTGACTCTCGTTGGTTATCCTGGGTTATTAACCCTCCTAGGGTTATCCTAGATTATTAACCCTCCTAGGGTTATCCTAGGTAATTTACACTATGTATGGTAATTGTACTTATGTGTACCTGTGCCTAATAAACTTAGTTATTTGTGTATTTTGCCTTTTTGTTCTTTACTTGGGTTACTAATCCAAATAGTCGTTATCCAGCTGTAGTAATGCAGAATTATCTTTGATGAATTAGACACATGTGCAACACTTGGGTATCTTTAATGAGGAAACGTTTCGCCACACAGTGGCTTCATCAGTCCATACAAAGGAGAACGGTGAAGAACAGGAGTTTGAGGTAATCAGTCCCTCAGCCTTGAGTCGATTAGTAAGTAAGTTTATTCAGGTATACAAGATTAGTGGACTGATTACATCGACTCAAGACTGAGGGACTGATTACCTCAAATTCCTCCTGTTCTTCACCATTCTCCTTTGTATGGACTGATGAAGCCAGTGTGGCGAAACGTTTCCTCATTAGATACCCAAGTGCTGCACATGTGTCTAATTTATCAACTTATCGATTCTCTGAATCATTCATCTCCAAAGAATTTGGAGGTGCATAGATTAACTTTTGTGTTAACTTTAAAAATCATACACAAGTTCCATTATATAAACATTTATGTAACTTACATGACCAACACTATACAGACAATAGGTGAATGTATCACAGAATTCTCTTATCCGATGAAATGTATCATATTAATTGTAGAAGAAAAAATCTCACCATTCTTTTTTAGCTTGTGATAACCAGGAAGAGGACGAGACATGTCTCGGGAGTGTGAAAGTTATGTCTTTTCTTGTACAGCCATTATTTCTCAGTAGGCCTACCACTGAGGCTCTCCTGGTCACCAGGCGGGAGAGGAAGACACACGAAACTGCAGCCATTGTCAGGAAAATAAAGTGATGCTCAATGTAGTGATGCTGGGACCACACTATCAGCTGCTCTGCCTCTCTTCCACCAATTAAATTTTGTTACATTCGTTATCCCTCATAACTTGTCCGAATCCCTTGTCTCCTTGATAAAATACAAAAAAAAAATAATATTCTCAAATAATATTAATATTTGTTAATTAACCCTTCAAAGGGGTGCCTTGATCCTGGCGGACTTTTTTCTGTGTTATTCTAGGTAATTTACACACGTTACTAGATATAATTGTACTTGTGTGTACCTGTACCTAAATAAACTTACTAAGTTAAACCCAACTAAAAGCACTGGACCACATAATATTCCAGCCAAATTCCTAAAAGATGGTGCCTCTGAATTAATAGTCCTTATTGCTCACATAATAAATTTGTCAACTACCACCAATACCGTGGCAGACGGGTTCAAGGAAGCCAGAGTTACTTCTTCATATCTTCAAGAAAAACAGTAGGTCTGACGTCAGCAATTATAGGCCTATTAGTATGCACAATGCGATGTCCAAAATTCTAAAGAACTAAAGAAAGTGATGTAAATAACAAAAAAAGGCACAATACCGTGACTGGAACAATACACACACAACCCGCACTTTGTGTGGACTCTAACTCCTTTTCCTTTCAAGGTAAATATTATTCTCAAACCTTTGGTGTCGCTATGGGCTCTCCTCTATCTCCTGTTCTTGCTAATCTTTACATGGAATACTTCGAGACTGTCCTTCTTCCCACTATTGATGTACGTCCTTCACTCTGGCTCCGCTATGTAGATGACATCTTTGCTCTTTGGCCTCATGACTTAAGTCTCTTCCAACCTTTTCTTGATGCTCTTAATAATCTTGCCCCTTCCATTAAGTTTAAAGCTGATTGGGAATCTAATTCTTTGCTTCCTTTCCTTGATGTTCATGTCCACCGCTCAGTTACAGGTTTTGCCTTCTCCGTGTACCGCAAGCCTATGCACAGTGGCATGTACATTCATTACTTCTCGTATCATGCCTCCTCTGTCAAGAAGAGTGTTCTTATCTCCCTCTTTCTCCGTATCTGTGATCCTCAGTTTCTTCAAGCAGAAATTTCCACTCTTCATAATTCATTTTCCCGCCTGGGCTACCCTTCCCATTTCATAGACTCTGCTTTCTCTCGTGCCAAACGGACTTTCTTCTCTCCTAAACCCTCTACTCCTGAGAACTCTCCAGTCCTCTGCCTTCCCTACATCTCTGGTCTCTCTAATCTCAGCAACTCTCTCCGTTCCTTAGACATCAAACTTACCTTTCGTCAGACTAACACTCTTCGCACTAATCTAGTTCATACCTCCCCTCCCTCCACAGATTCTCCTGGTGTCTACTCTATTTCTTGCTCCTCCTGTCCTCTCCAGTACTTCGGAGAAACTGGCCGATCTCTTTCTGACAGACTCAGGGAGCACAAAAATAGTGTTAGGCTTGCCGACACTAATAATGCTCTTTTCTGTCATGTCAGAGATCACAGTCATCCTATTGATTGGTCTTCTGCTAAAACTGTCTACCCTACCTCCAACTTTCATAGTCGCCGCCTTGTTGAATCCTCCCTTATACACAACTTTCCCTGTATGAATCTTAGCCCTGGCTTTGTCTCTGTTGATGCTTTCCTCTCTCATTACATTGTTAAATGCTCTAAACTTCAGAACACCCGTGACTTAACCTGATTCCTTCCTCTTTCCTCTCTTCCCTCTTCTCCTTTTTCCTCCTATAGGTTTTCCTTTCTTTCTTTCTTTTGCCTTGTATTTGTCCTTTATTTTATTCGCCTTTCCTTTCCTCCCCACCCGCTTGGGTGGGCTAGGACCCACCCTTGCGGGCCGCTAACCTCATTGCAGTGCTCCTCTAGAATATGACTGTCTCCACTACTATTACTACTACTACCACTTCCACTACTTACTTCATTAGTACCCCACTCTCTGGTACCCTCCCCTGTCTGCCTGCCTATAAATACCCCTTCCCCCGTCTCTGTGTAACTGGCTCTATTTCTACGACTAAGAAGACTCCTCTCCAGCGCTATTCTTCGTCTGTACCGTCTTCCCCTCTCATCCCATTGGGATCTTACCTGTACTTATTCGATTCGATTCTGTGTGTTAGTTTTTGTTAGTGTGATTTTGTAAATGGTCCAAGTCGGACCGAAACGTCGTCGTAAGCTCCTCTCTTTTATATGTGCGGGTTGTGTGTGTAATGAAAGTGATGTGTTGTCAAGTAGTTAACTCCTACCTGAGGAGCAGGAAACATATTTTTAAGGTCAATAACACAGAATCAGAACCCCTGTCGATACAGTTTTATAATTGTATTATATTTGTAACTACCAATAACATTGTACACTTGTAACATGCATTGAAATAAAAATTATTATTATTATTATTATTAATGTGTGGTTCCCAAGGTAGTATTTTGGGCCCCTTACTATTTTTATGAGAATGATATGTCTGGTGGTCTGGTGGCTAAAACTCTCGCTTCACACGGCGAGGGCCTGGGTTCGATTCCCAGCCAGGGCAGAAACATTGGGCGTGTTTCTTTACACCTGTTGTCTATGTTCCCCATCAGTAAAATGGGTACCTGGGTGTTAGTCGACTGGTGTGAGTCGCATCCTGGGACACTGACCTAATCTGCCCGAAATGCTCAGCATAACAAGGGACTTTCTATATAGTAGTATGTCACTGATGTCAGCTAGGCCTGTATACCATGTACATGTACTTGTAGTAAATAAAGATATTATTATTATTATTATTATTATTATTATTATCAGTGTCAAATGTAAGCTTCTGTTGCATACAGACGACAGTGCTCTGTTAATCTCCTGGAGTATACCTGGAGGGTGTTTCGGGGGTCAACGCCTCCGCGGCCAGGTCCATGACCAGGCCTCACGGTGGATCAGGGTCTAATCAACCAGGCTGTTACTGCTGGCCACACTGTTACTCCTGGCCAGCCCGGCTGGCCAGGAACTGATTAGGTGCCTGTCCAGCTCCCTCTTGAAGACAGCCAGAGGTCTATGGGTAATCCCCCTAATGTATGCTGGGAGGAAGTTGAACAGTCTTGGGCCCTTGACACTTATTGTGTTGTCTCTTAGCATACTCATGGCACCCCTGCTTTTAATTGGGGGATATTACACCGCCTGCCGAGTCTTTTGCTTTCGTAGGGGTAATTTCCATTTGCAAATTTTGGACTAGTCCCTCTAGAATTTTCCAAGTGTATATTGTCATGTATTTTGTATGCGTTACGAGGACTACAGGTCAAGGGACTTCAACTGTTTTCATCAATTTAGGTGCTTTAGTGTACTTATACATGCATTGAAAGTTCTCTGTACATTCTGGTGGCATGAGCTCTCGCTTCACACATGGAGGGCTCGGGTTCGAATCCCGGCGGGTGGAAACATTTCGACGTGTTTCCTTACACCTGTTGTCATGTTCACCTAGCAGCAAATAGGTACCTGGGTTGTTAGTCGACTGGTGAGGGTCGCATCCTGGGGGACAAGATTAAGGACCCCAATGGAAATAAGACAGACAGTCCTCGATGACGCACTGACTTTCATGGGTTATCCTGGGTGGCTAACCCTCCGGGGTTAAAAATCCGAAGAAATCTTATCTTATCTTATTCTCCAGGTCTGCAATTTCGCCTGCCTTGATAAGGCTGTTAGTGTACAGCAATATTCCAGCCTAGAGAGAGCAAGCAATTTGAAGAGAATCATCATTGGCTTGACATCCCTGGTTTTGAAGGTTAGTAAGTTTATTCAGGTATACACAAATACAGTTACATAGATTATCATACATAGCAGCATATGTGTAGAGAACCTAGGATAACCCAAAAAGTCAAAGTGACTTATTTCCATTGGGGTTCTTTTAATACCTTAATATTATACACTGTAGGAGATATATGTTATTATACTATAAAGGATATATACTAGGAATAAGGTAAAAAGAGTTATTTACATTTACATATGTGTTAGCTAAAAAAAATAAAAAATAAAAAAAGCAGTGTTTGAAAAGTGCTTTCAAATGACCTCGGACACTGAGTTGACCCTAAGACAGTTCTGGAAAGATCACTTCAATATCGTGCATTGCATAGGCCTTATAGGTAAGGCTTGGGAGGGAGTGACTTCCAGGACTTTGAACTCCTCCTTTTCTGTCGCTACATTCATTAGGTACCTTTTGACTCTCTTCTTGAACTGGCTGATGCTATAACTGGCTTTGACATGTGCAGGCAGTCTGTTCCATTCCTTTATTGCTGTACAATAAAAGGTGTTTGAAGCCTGGCCCCTGATTGTGGGTACTACAAAGTTGTGCTCTCTCCCCCTAGTACTATGACTGCTTTGGTTCCCAGCCTTGACAAAATTGGCAGCAAGATATTCTGGACACTGTTTGTGAGCAATTTTATAAACTTGATTTAACTTAAGTTGTTTTACTCTGTCTTCAATATTCAGCATATCCAGTTGTTGTAATTCATCCTGGTTTTCATTATCCATACTATCATTTTCCTAGCAGATGTGGTAGAGACATTGTTTTGATCTTTGAAAGTGAGATTCTCAGATATTATCACTCCCAGGTGTTTCACATTAGTTTTTCGCTCTATTGTGAGGTTGGAATTCGTTTTATACTCCGATCCAGTATGTATTTCCTCGACTTTTCCATAGCGGAGTAATTGAAATTTGTTTTTATTGAACTTCATATTGTTTTCTGAGACTCATTTAAAGACCTGGTTAATGTCCGCTTGGAGATGTGCAGTGTCCTCAATGGACATTGCAAATGACGATACCAGAATTTGCATGACACTGTCATGCAAATTCTAGTAACGTAAGCAAAGGAGGATAAGGTGCTGTGGCTTACACCTCTGTGTCAGATATGAGGATGAGGAAAAGGATGGGAGTGGAACAGAGCTTTTCACTGTACCTGGAGTTTACCTGGAGAGGGTTTCGGGGGTCAACGCCCCCGCGGCTCGGTCTGAGACCAGGCCTCATGGTGGATCAGAGTCTGATCAACCAGGCTGTTACTGCCGGCCGCACGCAAACTGACGTACGAACCACAGCCCGGTTGGTCAGGTACTGACTTTAGGTGCCTGTCCAGTGCCTTCTTGAAGACAGCCAGGGGTCTATTGGTAATCCCCCTAATGTATGCTAGGAGGCAGTTGAACAGTCTTGGGCCCCGGACACTTATGGTGTTGTCTCTCAGTGTACTCGTGGCGCCCCTGCTTTTCATCGGGGGAATGTTGCATCTCCTGCCGAGGCTTTTGCTTTCATAGGGAGTGATTTTCGTGTGCAGGTTTGGTACCAATCCCTCCAGGACTGTGCCTTGAGGAACAGAGCTTTTCACCGTGGCTGTCTGGGACTTTACTCTGTTTACTATAACTCTTTGTGTTCTATTTGTCAGGAAGTTATAGATCCATCTACCAACTTTTCCTGTTATTCCTTTATCACGCTGCCTCGGACTTTACTATGTTTACAATTACTATTTGTGGTCTGTTTGTTAGTAATTTATAGATTCATCTATCCAACTTTCCTGTTATTCCTTGATCACGCAGTTTGTGCTATTACACAATGATCGCACTTGTCGAAAAGACTTTCGCAGTCTGTGTATACTATATCTGCATTTTGTTTCTTCTCCAGTGCATCCAAGACCATGTCATAGTGGTCCAGTAGTTGTGAGAACGACCTCCTCTTAACCCATGCTGCCCTGGGTTGTGCAGTTGTTGGGTATCCAAGTGGTTGGCGATCTTGCTTCTTAGAACCCTTTCAAAGATTTTTATGATGTGGGACGTTAGTGTTGCAATTCTTTGCAAATTGTTTTACTGCCACATTTGTGGAGTGGGGCTATATTCATTGTTTTTAGTGACTGTGGGATGACCCCTGTGTCGATGCTCCCTTTCCATAGAATATTTAAGGCACGTTAAAGGGGTTGCAGTTCTTGATGAATACGGAGTTCCACGAGTCTGGCCCTGGGGCAGAGTGAATAGGCATGCCATTTATTGTTTTTTCAAAGTCCTGTGGTATTAAGAATATCGGAAATGTACTATGTGCTATCGCTGGAACTTTGGAACTAGCAAAAGGTTAGTAGACAGCAGACTATTGCTACACCATAAGACATACTCTTAGGCACGAAAAATAAGCTGGAAATGGTAAATTCTTTTAATGTCCAGTGTAATGGGGAACACATCATTTCAGTATCTTCAGTGAAACGTCTGGGAATTCCCTTTGACCCAAGCATGCCAGGAGAATTGATAGTGAACACTGTGAAAAAAAAAAAAAAAAAAGCTAATGCCAGGTTAAAGTTTCTCTATAGATAGACAGTGTTTACCTAGTGAGGCTCGCTATCTAGCAAGAGGCAGTCTTCATTCGATGGTCTTTAACTAGGCCGAAGAATTTCTACAGTAAAATGATAAATGGGAAGTAATAAGATTGGATCCAAGGATAAAAAAATAGCTATAATTCTTCGGATCAAGAACCATTCACCAGCATCAAGGCACCCCTCCTTGAGCACACTCAGCTCAAACACTGAGGTCCGGAGATCGAATCCCCGGTACGGCTGGAAAACATTAGGACGTGTTTCCATAAGAGACCTGTCGTCCATGATCACCCATCAGTATAAAATGGGTACCTGGGTCTTAATCGACTGGTGTGGGTCGCATCCTGGGACAAAACTGACCTAATTTGCCCGAAATGCTCTGCATAACAAGGGGCTTTCTATATAGTAGTATGTCATTGATGTCAGCTAGGCCTGTATACCTTGTACATGTACTTGTAGAAATAAAAGATATTATATTCTATTCTAACTAAATTTTAGACTAGGGAATCGGACTTTTTTTTCACCCGTGAATTAAACAATCATGATTTAGTTACCGAATGCATCAGCATATAAATGTGTAGATTTTATCTGCATAATTAATTATGCTGAGTGTATAATTTTACGTGAATAATACTTATATGTAAGAATTTTCTTATATAATAAGGTTGGGTTCGTATCTTCGCCTCGTGGAGATAAACAAGGGCGATCGAAGATGTCAACAAATACCGAAAAAGTGAGTTAAAAATGGCTCAAAACCACGAGTAACGTATGAACGGAGACAAATAATTAATTATCCATCCTCTCTTGAAATAATTTCATAAGTGTTAGATCTCGTGAGTATTAATACTCCCACAGTTGAGAAAAATCTTTCCAAGAGGGCGGTCACAATTGAATCATGCATGATGGTTGCTGCCCCGGCATTGTGCCGGAATCCACCTGGCACTGTCTAGTGACCTCTGAGGGGAACAGGGAAAGGATAAGTCCAAGAAATTGGACTTATCCTCCTCCTCTCGAGTCGAACCTGAATGCTTCCTATTTCCCAGGTGCAGTATGACCCCTCAGGGTTTAGCACTACTCCCCCTCCGTATTAAAATTAATATTTTTGGATGAGCAGTAAGTGTGTTTGCTTATGACGATCTCCTTCAGTTGAATGTTAACTCGGTACAGCATGATAATAAATAATAATAAAAATAATTTAATAATAATAATAAAAAATTATTATTGCTTTTTGGGTTATCCTGGGTAATTTACACATGTTAATGTGTATGATAAATTATGTAAATGTAGTTATGTGTATCTGTACCTAAATAAACATTATTATCATTATTATTGTGTATTAATAATTATATTTATTTTCCAGTAAAATACATTTGATTCAAAGGTTTCATAAATGGGAAAAGATCTTATTTATGCAAGGCATTTTGGGCAGTATAAGGCACTAGTACCATGTTGATTTTGGTTTCTAACCCCTTTCAAAATTTGAGACTAAATTGTCTGAACACAGTGTTAGCAAATTTAGATAATTTGAAGTGCATTCAGCTCAACTGAATGCACTTCATCTGGGGTCAAACAATGGACAAGTTATGATGTATCGGCAAATCTAACACCTGCTGTCTTTGATGTCTAATAATAAGTAGATACCAATTAGTTATTTGTCTGTAGTTGGTTGCCTCCTGGGGAAGCACCTAGGACCCCAATGTAAATAAGCCATGCTACTTGGCTCTCTTGGGTTATACACCCACTGGGGTTACTAATTCAAATAAAGTCTTCTACTTCTCATTAGATTTCAGTTATTTCACTTCTGTCTGACATTTCATGGGTACTTATGGATCAGTTGGTAGTGGCCTCAGCACATACAATGAGGGACAGGAGCTGGGGTTCGGTTCCAACCAAGTGGACATGATGGGCATGTTTCCTTACCCCTGCTGACCCTATTTATCTAGCAGTAAGTAGATATCTCAGTGTAAGCCAATTGATATGGGTCACATCCTGTGGGAGAACATTAAAGGACCCCAGTGAAAATAAATCAGACAGTCTGAGGATATGGCTTTATTTCGTTATCCTGGATTACTCTCCTGCCAGGTTAATAATCCAAACAAAACTTTCTGGCTTTTCATTTATCTTTGTGATTCTTCCTGCTGTGCTCCTACAGTACTCCTTTCTAATATTTTTATTTTCTTGCATATATGTCCAGGATAAACCATACCTTTGTATTTTTAATAACTATTTGTTTTTTCACATTTTTAGTGTCAATTGCCATGATGAGCAATAATATATAAAAGCAAGAAACTGGATTTTATTTGGGTGTTTCTATGAATAGAGCAACATTTTTATACACACTCATTTATGCCTTAATACATTAAAACATTTGCCAATAAAATATGTATCATGAAAGAAAAGATATGAATGTTTAAATATTGCTATAGACAGCTGTAAGTGAAGAGTGATTATGTGATAAGCACTCATTCAACGTTCATTTTAATCATGCTTACCTGGAATATACCTGGAGAAGGTTTCAGGGGTCAACGCCCCTACAGCCTGGTCTGAGACTAGGCTTTGTGGTGGATCAGGGTCTGATCAACTAGGCTGTTACTGCTGGCAGCATGCAAATTGACGTATGAACCACAGCCCAGCTGGTCATGTACTGACTTTAGGTGCCTGTCCAGTGCCTTCTTGAAGACAGCCAGTGGTCTATTGGTAATCCCCCTTATGTATGCTTGGAGGCAATTGAACAGTCTTGGGCCCCTGACACTTATTGTGTTGTCTCTCATTGTACTCGTGGTGCCCCTACTTTTCATTGGGGGAATGTTGCATCTCCTGCTGAGGTTTTTGCTTTCATAGGGAGTGATTTTCATGTGCAAGTTTGGTACTAATCCCTCTAGGATTTTCCAAGTGTATATTATCATGTATCTCTCTCACCTGCATTCCAGGGAATACAAATCAAGGGACTTCAACCATTCCCAGTAATTTAGGTACTTTATCATACTTATGTGTGCCATGAAAGTTCTTTGTACGCTCTCCAGGTCAGCAATTTCACCTGCCTTGAAGGGGGTCAGTTAGTGTACAGCAGTATTCCAGCCTAGAGAGAACAAGCAATTTGAAGAGAATCATCATGGGCTTGGCATCCCTTGTTTTGAAGGTTCTCATTATCCATTATCATTTTTCTAACAGAAGTGGTAGATACGTACATTGTTGTGGTCTTTGAAGGTGAGTTCCTCTGACTATCACTCCCAGGTCCTTCACATTATTTTTTTGCTCTATTGTATGGTTAGAATTTGTTGTATACCTTGCTACAGTTTTAATTTTCTCAAGTTTTCCATATCTGAGTAGTAGTTGAAATTTCTCTTCATTGAACTTCCTATTGTTTTGAGTGGCACATTTGAAGATTTGGTTGATGTCCGCTTGGAGTCTTGTGGTGTCTATGATGGAGGACACTGTCATGGCAATTTGGGTGTCATCCGCAAAGGAAGACACAGAGCTATGGCTTACATCTCTGTCTATGTCAGATATGAGGAATAGGAATAGGATGGGAGTGAGTACTGTGCCTTTTGGAACAGAGCATTTCACTGTAGCTGCCTCAGACTTTACTCTATTTACTATTACTCTTTGAGATTGTTAGGAAGTTATTGATCCATCTACCAACTTTTCCTGTTATTCCTTTATCACGCATTTTGTGCTTAGTCACAGTGCTTAACCATATATGTATTTAAATGATACTCCTTATTTAATTTTGATTTTATTTAACTGCTTCCCTTACCATTTTGTTTTCTTTGGAGTCCTAAACCACTCTAATCATTGTTTCACATTGGCTGCACATATTAAATTTTGTCACATTAAAATTTCCCCATAAAATCCCATGAGAAGCTACAGAATATCTTGTGACCTGCCTCCACCCATCCTTCTGTAAATCATCCTTAGTGGCAGCCACCCCCACACCAGTTGGCTCGTTGACTGTGTTTTCATTTTTAACTAATACTATTTTTTAAACAAAAGGTTTTCACAAATCTAGCATGGTAGGGTATTTGATTGTTGAATATGATAACTTTCACTGCAGTAACTTAAAAATAGCTTCCATTGCAATTTATTGTGATATGGTGGACTGTCAATACTAGCAAATAAATAATTGTCTGACTTTTATATTATCTAAACTATCTTGGGTTCTGTTAAGACAGTAGGTTAGTAAGCCACACCCCTCCATGGATGTACCATCCTGTCACAAGAGTGTGAAGTTTGTTAAATGTTTTGCACTCTGGCAGAAGTGCTGGTTTTACCTGTCTCATTAATTGTAAGATGACAGGTAAATCTTACAAACCCTTACCTGCATTCAGTATATGTTCTCAGATTCACCTTCCTCTATACGGTGGACCCCCGGTTATCGGCCATAATCCGTTCCAGAAGGTTGGCCTAAATCCGAAATGGCCGAAAACCGAAGTAATATTTCCCATCAGAAATAATGTAAATACAATTAATCCGTTCCAGACACCCAAAAATATTAACAAAAATACATTTTATTGAAAATAACTATAGTTTTACATACAGAAAACAATGAGAAATAAATATAAAGCACTAATTTTCATAATAAATGAACATTACATACCTTTATTGAAGACTCTTGTTGGTGAGTAGTATTTATTTGTAGTCCCAGAGGGACTTCATCCCAGGCGTATACCTACCGGCTAGATACACTGTGGCCTACAGCCATATTATAACCAATGACATGCCATATTCACCGAGTTTAATCGTTTCTAACAACTACCTTTAGATGCCATCATAAGCAAAGGGAGAAGTAATGAATAATTCATGCCGAGAATTGTAAACAAAAGCCTTATGTACTAAGGGCGGTTACTGGGCCAATGCAGATTCAATACACGTTTTCTCTGAAGCTGGACCAGAGAAAGCGTAATGTTTACCCTCCACCCAACCCTACTCCTCGATAGCGTGTTTCTTATATAATTTTGAAGAAAATATCATACTAGATGGATTAATGAAAATGTCTATATTAACGTAAAAATAAGACATTTAATGTGCCCAAGAGTGAGTCACAAACGTATGAGCGGCCCAGATGGACGTATCTCATACGGTCTATTTCCAAGCGGATGGCCTATAACCGGGGGGGAATTTCGCCAAAAAAAGTGCTTGATTTCCAAGCTGGCCAATTTCTGTACCGGCCTATAACCAGCGGTCCACTGTATTTCTTAATAGATTTTAGTTCTGTTATTTTCATGACAAATTTATATTTTTAAATGAGATCAAATCACTCTACAATATACTGTATATGATAGTGGTTAGTGGGCTTGGCAGTGCAAAAAAAAAAAAACAGTTCTATAGATGGAGATGGAAGAGAGAATTATTGAATAGAAAGAATTGTACGTACTGTACCGTATTATGAAGCAAGCTGGGGTAGGTGACGAGGAGTAAGTCTTCTAGTATACACTACCATGTAGTGATTTTTTGCTTTTTAAATGAGGTGTAAACCCTTTCTTCAGTATACTGGAGGATGTTTATCATGTGAAGGGTAATTATCTGGTTAATACTGTGTTGAGAGACACTGTGCCATTTCCTGACAAATAAGGACCACCACCACCTTGATTGCCCTACTGCAATCAAAGCATATCAGTGACATTATTACATGCTGTAATTTGATTTGCAGGTAACTGAATTAAGAGAAAGAGGAAATGAGTGTGTCCGGGCTGGTAATTATGCAGAGGCAATAATACATTATTCACATGCCATCAAGAGTGATAGTTCCTCTCCGCAACTCTACAGCAACCGCTCCTATGCTTTCCTCAAACTTCAGCAATATTACCATGCACTTGAAGATGCCAATGAAGCTATCCGACTTGATCCTGGGTGGGCAAAGGTAAGGCATTTTCAGATATTTGGCAGTGGATATAATTAAAGTATTGTGTGTATAAAAAAATTGACACCAGTATTTATGTTAAAAACTAATGATGTGCAAAAAGTGTGCATTATGCTGTATTTTAAAGTTAATTAAATGACATACTATTTTGTGGACTAATTTCTAAACATTAAAGTAGAATTACATGAGTTATGGTATATGTCCTGTGCTGTATTGGTGGTACAATGTATAAAATCTTATTTCTCCTAATATAACTTCTTTTTGAAATAGAAAAAACATCTTTGTGATGAAGACTATGGGGGTAAAGCATTTTGGAATATGTCACACCAATCTCTACCTATTGCTCACCTCTGAGAGCTGTAGTATGGTCTGGAATGTTTAATTAAGTTGCAGTTTGCCACTGTTCAAACTATCTTAAGCCAAATGTTGTAGTGTGCAGCCATCAGTTAAAACATGTGTGAATTACATCGACTAATTGGCTTTTGGAAGCAAAAAGGCTGCAGGTGGAGGTGGTGAAAACCTGTGCACCCCGTGGTGCAAGGCTGAGTTTTCTGTTCTGATATCAGCAAGACACTAAGAAAATGAATATTGAGTGACTAAAAGGCTTGATACTGTCTGGTGTGAATATTATACAGAGAATTAAGAGTGTGGAAACTAGATGATGTGAGGCTGCAAAAGGTGTAATTCAGAAAGCAGAGAAAGGGTTGTTGAGGTAGTTTGGCTATTTAGAAAAGATGATGTAGAATAAGATGACAGAAGGTGCATCAAATTGGGCATCCCAAGAAGGATTGGATGTTTTAAGCAGTAGGGGCTTGAGCATCCAGTAGGCATATGTGAGCATGATACATCATATTGAATGGAGACAAGTGATTTTTAGTTTTTGACTTGCTGTTGGAGTGTAACCAAGGCGACAGTTATGAAGGAATTCAAGGAAAGCAGTTACCTGAACTTGGAGTCCTAATGGTGAATGTACAGTGCTTGCACTCTGAAAAATGGGTGGGAATATTTGAGGATTGGAGGGGCATCTGAACTGTAGTATCTACCTTCCTCTGGAATGATAGTTAGAGTGAATGATAATTAAACTGTTTCTTCTATTTGGGGTCACCCTACCTCAGTGATAGACGACTGTTGGGTTAAAAAATATTGCCATTATTGTTATTAATAAATATTAAATAAATTTATAATTTTTTAATATTTTTTATCATAGAAAAGCTGTGTGGTAAAATAAAAATCAATCGTATTATTTTTCAGGGATATTTTCGACGAGGAGAGGTTGAGTTTGCTACTAGTCATTTTGGCCAGGCATTGGAGTCATACCGCCGGGCATCCCAATTGCAGAATGACCCAACATTACTGGAGTGTGTTTTGAAAGCAAACAGGGAAATGACTCGCCAGCAAAAGGTATACTAAGTGGACATGCAAACCCGTTCTTAGTTTTGGCAAATAAAATATCTTGGCTGTCTCTTACTTCTTCTAGTGATCAATCTTCATGTGATCAATCACCTTTTCTTTCTCATTCATAGCTTAATAATGTTGTTCAAGATGGACTGATACATCTAAGGTTTCCTTTCTAAATTGTTGATTACTAAAACAAACAAATTTTATTTCATTGCAGATTGCAGATTACATAGGTATCGGTAGTTACAATGTAAATTGAGTGCAAGGAGAGCCACTGACATGCCATGGCATTAGGGGCAGCTTATTCTAGTCCTTAAAAACTATGTACTTAATATTAGAGAAAATTATTGAGTTTATTCTAGTTAAAAATTATTTTCAAAATTACAATATGATGAAATTTTACTGTTTAAATTATTATATAATGATATTAGATATTAGATTGTTACAGGTGTTAAGATTCTTGAATGATAATATGGAATTGAGATTATCTTAAGGAAAATAACATTGAGCATTTTTGACATTAACTTATAATATGAGTAGGGGGTAACATAATAGTAACATATTATTAAAAATTGAGATTATCGTATGGGAAAGTAATAATGAGCATTTTTCAAAGTAGTTTATAGTATGATCATTTAGTTTTGGGTGAGTAGGTGGTTTTTGAGTTGAGTCTTAAATTGATTTTCAGACAAGATTATCTTAATATTTACTGGTAATGAATTCCAGATTCTGGGGCCCTTTATGTGCATAGAATTTTTACATAGGTTGATATGAACACGGGGTATATCAAAAAGTGATCTGTGTCTTGTGTTGTGGTCATGGGTCCTATTAAAGTTGGTGAGGAGAGTTTTGAGCAGAGGGTTTATATTAGAGTGTAAAGTTTTATATATGTAGTAGGCACAAGAGTAAGTATGAATGTTCTTTACGGTGAGTAGTTTGAGACTTTTGAATATTGGTGGAGTATGCTGTCTAGAGTGGGAATTTGTTATCATTCTGACTGCGGCCTTTTGTTGTGTTATGAGTGGTCTAAGGTGATTTAACGTTGTTGATCCCCATGCACAGATTCCATAGGTGAGATACGGGTAGATAAGTGAATAATATAGTGCAAGGAGAGCTGATTAAGGTACATAATAGCGTATCTTTGATAATATGCCTACTGTCTTCGAGATTTTCTTGGAAATTTGTTGTATATGTGTTTGGAATTTAAGGCTACTGTCAAGGTGGATTCCTAGGAATTTTCCCTCTGTGAGTCTTGTGATGAGTGTACCATTGAGTGTTATGTTAAGTGGAACATTTGTGGCTTTGCTTCCAAACTGTATGAAGTAGGTCTTGTCAGTATTGAGAGTAAGCTTGTTAGTCGTCATCCATGTTGATATTTTCTGTAATTCGGCATTAACAGTGTTGGCCAGTATAACTGGATTAGGGTGAGAGAAGACATATGTTGTGTCATCTGCAAATAAAATGGGTTTGAGTAGTTGTGATGCATTCGGTAGGTCATTTATGTAAATGAGGAATAGGAGTGGCCCCAGGACACTTCCTTGAGGGACTCTGACTGTAATTTGTTGTGTGGAAGAGTTCGCTCCATTTGTGTACACGTATTGGCTTCTGTTGGTGAGGTATGACTTTAGGTAGTTGAGTGGGTGCCCCCTTATACCATAGTGCTAATTTTGTGAGCAGTAAATCATGGTCGACTGTATCAAAAGCTTTGCGTAGATCAATGAAGATTCCCAGTGGGACTTCTTTTTTCTCAAGTGCTGTATATATTAACTAGTTGTAAATTATTCCAACGATGGTATTGTGACTTATTTTACAGTAGTGTTACTAGTTTCAGTATATGTATCTTTCAGGAAAAGTGTTGTAGGTTGGCTCTTGAAAAATATGAATCAAATGATATAATTTATTGTGATTTTACAGGTAGACCAACAGACACCCTGGGTTGGTGCAGGTATCGGACTCATCCTTGGTGTGTTGGTTGTTGTAGGAGATGCAATCATTGCCAAGGAATCAGTCCTCACAGTAAGTTCTCTATGTGCTGTATATGTTGGTATCAACTGTATCATCTGAAGCACAATTTTGGTTGCCATTAATATTAACTCATGTTGGAAACTAGCAGCGCTGCTTAATAAATTTGATAAGGATGTGTAACCCCTTCTGTATAAATTACTAAATTTAAAAGTAAAAACCTTCGTTTTTCTTTTGAGGTCGCCCTGCCTTGGTGGGATACAGCTGATTCGTTGAGAAAAAAATCTACTTTATAATTTTTGTCTCAGAAGATACATTCAATGCCTGCTTGCTTGTGGATTAAAGAAAGTATGAAATAATTATGCATTGTATTGACATGTTGTAAATAAAGACCTTGATGAAGAGACTGAACAACAGAAATAGAAAAAAATAAAAGTTTGCAGTTATAAAAGATTTAAGAAATAATGGTTTTGAAGAATTGAGTAGATTACGTGACCTTCATTTGTGCTGGAATATTGTTTAATGCTATTTATAAAGAATTAAAAAAATTACAAGGTAATGAATCTGATATGAAAGGGAGATTGTCACAATTGCTCATTTGCTGACGACCCAGTGATTTTGGTAGATTTGAAAGGGATGTTGCATAAGTTGGTGGAGTAGTTTAGGAGGGTGTATAAAAGAAGGAAGTTAAAAATGAATGTAGAAAAGAATAAGGTGATAAGAGTAAGAAAAAATTTTGGTAATGAAAGATTTTATATTAGACGACAAAGGGAGTACAGAGAAATCAAATGTATTTTTCTTCTTCTTTCAACAAGTCGGCCGTTTCCCACCAAGGTGGGGTGGCCCAAAGAGAAAAACAAAAGTTTCTCTTTTTAACTTTAGTAATATATACAGGAGAAGGGGTTACTAGCCCCTTGCTCCCGTGAAATATTTATGGTATGTTATTAAAGACTGTCCAGGTGGGTGGAATTACTGGAGGTGACACACAGAAAACTGCGTCCAGTATTTACACCCACCAAGACAGCCACGACCGTACACCAGCTAGACGAGACCAAGCTGCCATACAGCTCAGCCACCAGGGAGAGGCTAAATGTATTTACAAATGTATTTACAGTACAGATATAGGAATGGATGTGTCAGCAGATGAGTCTATGGAACATGTGAATCATAGAATAGTTAGAATCTGTGGAAAGAAAACAGTTTATCAGTGGATGCTGAAAAGCGAGTGTACTAGAGTACGTATAATAGTAGTGCTAACACTATTGAGTGTGAGGCATTGTAGCGAGGAGAGGATTGGAGGCACTAGCGATGTTGCATTTGAGCTCAGTGTGTGTGATGCTAATATGCAGAGAATACCTGTCTTTTTAACATATCACTACAAACTGTCATAGTGCTGGATAAGTGGAAAATGGCAAATGTAATACAGTGGACCCCCGAGTTTCGACCACCTCCCAACTCAAACAATTATGTAAGTGTATTATTGTAAGTGCTTTTGTAAGTGTATTTTTGGGGGTCTGAAACGGACTAATCTTTACATTATTCCTTATGGGACCAAATTCATTCGGTAATGGCACTTGAACAGCCTTCTGGAACGAATTATGGTCGAAACTTGGGGGTCCACTGTACCTAACTACAAAGCAGGAGACAAATTGTTAGCTTTGAATAATAGACCAATTAGCCTAACCTCCATTGTGGGAAATTTGATGGAATCAATGACTGCTGAGTCTATTCGAAGCCACCTTTCAAGGCATAAATTGACCAATGAATCTCAGCGCAGCTTCTCCACACCGGAGATTGTTGAGGAAAGTAGAGGCACACCAAATACGAGGGGAAATTTTTTCCTGAATAGAGGCGTTGTTGACAGATAGACCAAAGAGTGTTTGCATAAATGGAGAGAAATCGAGTTGGGGATGCATCACAGGCAGTGTTCCACAGGGCATTTTGTTGTTCACAATACAGTGGACCCTCGGAAATCGAACACTCCCAACTCGCCCTATTATGTAAGTTTATTATTGTAAGTGCTTTTATTGGTGTATTTTTGGGGGTCTGAAACGGACTAATCTAATTTACATCATTCCTTATGGAATATATTTGTTTGGTAACAGCACTTGAACAGCATTCTGGAATGAAGAATGTTCGATTTCCGGGGGTCCACTGTATACATAAACGATGTAGTTGAGGGAATATATATTGAGATAAGCAAGTTTGCCGATGACACCAAAATACCAAAATAAGCAGTTGGATTAATGCTGATGAGGACACGAGAATGCTACAGGAAGATCTGGATAGGTTGATGGAGTGGTTGGAGAAGTGGCAGATGCAGTTTAATTTAGAAAAATTGAAGTTCTTAGTATGGGAAAAATAATTATGACACTTATAAACTAAATAATGTTTATCTTAATCATTCTGAATACAAAAAAAAAAAAAAAGATTTGGGGGTTCTGGTTAGCAGTAATCTAAAACCAAGACAACAGTGCGTAAGTGTTTGCAATAAAGCTAATCGAATTCTTCGTTTCATATCAAGAAGTACACGTATAAATAACAGGAATCCTCAGGTTATACTTCAACCCTATATCATTAGTTAAGCCTCATTTACATTATGCAGTGCAGTTCTGGCCACTGTATTACAGAATGGACATAAATGTGCTGGAAAACACACATAAAAGGATGACAAAGTTGATCCCATGTATCAGAAATCCTTCTTACAAGGATACACTGAAGGCAATAAATGGTATAAAATACCGACAATGGAAAAATAAACACATAAGCAGTATAATGTGATCCTTTATTGACAACGTTTCGCCCACGCAGTGCTTTATCGAGTCACAGACAGATCTGTCTGTGACTCGATAAAGCCACTGCGTGGCAAACGTGTCAATAAAGATCACATTATACTGCTTATGTGTTTATTTTTCCATACACTGAAGGCATTGAATCAATAGTCTCTAGAAAGGTACAGAATTGAGGGAGATATGATTAAGGTATATAAGGAAGACAGGAATAAAAAAAGGAGATGTAAATAACATGCCAAAAATATCTAACCAAAACAGGACTTGTTCAGTGGGTTCAAGTTGGAAAAATTTAGATTTAGAAAGGATGTAGGAAAGCATTGGTTTGTTAATAGAATTGTGGATGAGTGGAACAAACTCCTGAGTAGCATCATTGAAGCAAAAACCTTGTGTAGCTTTAAAAATAGGTTAGACAAGTACATGAGTGGGTGTGAGTTTGACCTACCTAGCATGGGCCAGATGGCCTGCTGGACAAATTATAAGATGGTCAGGTGGTATGAAAGGTATAATTCATATAGTAGATGGGATGTTAAGATGATTTAGTTATTTAGAAAGAATGGTAAAAAATAGGATGACCAAGAGGGTGTATAAATCCAGGGATGGACTGAGGGTTAGGGGATATCCTCCAAAGGGTTAGGAAGAGGGTGTGAAGGAAAATGTGAACAGTGGAGTTTGAGTATTCAGCAGGCATGAGTGAGCACGTTAGATTGGATTGGGTGGAGACCAGCAGTTTTCGGGTTTGAAACTTTTGGATTGTGAGCAATGTAACATCCATAATAGGATCCAGGAGGCATTACAGTTTATTTGAATTGTGATGTCCATGCACTGTTTAATAAGGCAGAAGGGAAATCAGTGGTGAATGTGTCTTTCATTGGGTCACCCTACCTTGGTTGAGATATGGCCAGTGGCTCAATTTTTTCTTCAGAATATGAGAAATTTAGCCTGGTCACTAATTGTAGGTTATGCAAGCAAGTAGTACTAATCATATCTCCAGGGTTGCAATATTTCTTGATGTATTATTTAGTTGTTATTTTTTTTTTTTTTACAGCACCCTGTCCTTCAGTCAGTTGTCACGATCATGTTTTCACTGCTGGGCTTGGGACTTGGTTTTTGCTACAGAATATATAATCAGAATCAGCGAAAGGCATTATTAGAACCTCCACTCGACTTTTTAGGTAAGTAACATTAGATTTCCATTGCTTATAGATGTTCATAGAAATAACAATGCAAATACATTGGACCCCCGGATTACGTCGTGTTCCAAACTCGAACAATTATGTAAGTGTATTTTTGTAAGTGCTTTTGTAAGTGTATTTTTGGGGGTCTAAAAGGACTAATCTAATTTACATTATTCCCTATGGGAACAAATTCGTTGGGTAACGGCACGTGAACAGCATTCTGGAACGAAATAATGATGTAATCCGGGGGTCCACTGTAGTAAGAAATGAGAGCATGTGATGTTGAGTAGATGATCCTAATTGGACATGCAGTGAATTACAGTATGACATTATGTAATGCAAGAGTTATGTCCCTGAAATCGGTGTTTTATGCAAAATCAAGCTATGCCATATAGTCTGTGTAATGTACTTGAAAAAATAGGGTTTGGTACACAGCACCTCAAAGAAAGTATGCAAATGCAAATAATATTGACGAAGCACATTGCTCTCAAAATGGGATTAAGTCAGGAGTATCTGAGAGAGTTAGAGCTAAAGAAGGGGTAGCAATAATGTTGAAGGATCAGTTATGGAAGGAGAAGAGGGAATATAAATGTGTAAATTCAAGGATTATGTGGATTAAAATAAGGGTCGGATGCGAAAAGTGGGTTATAATAAGCGTGTATGCACCTGGAGAAGAGAGGAGTGTAGAGGAGAGAGAGAGGTTTTGGGAGATGTTAAGCAAATGTATAGGAACTTTTGAACCAAGTGAGAGAGTAATTGTGGTAGGGGACCTAAATGCTAAAGTAGGAGAAACATGTAGAGAGGGTGTGGTAGGTAAGTTTGGGGTGCCAGGTGTAAATGATAATGGGAGCCCTTTGATTGAACTTTGTATAGAAAGGGGTTTAGATATAGGTAATACATATTTTAAGAAAAAGAGGATAAATAAGTATACAAGATATGATGTAGGGCATAATGTATTGGTAGATAAAAGACTGTTGAGTAGACTTCAGGATGTACATGTTTATATAGGGGCCACAGATATATCAGATCACTTTTTAGTTATAGCTACAGTGGGAGTAAAAGGTAGATGGGATACAAGGAAAATAGAAGCAGTAAGTAAGAGAGAGGTGAAGGTTTATAAACTAAAAGAGGAGGCAGTTAGGGTAAGATATAAACAACTATTGGAGGATAGATGGGCTAGTGAGAGTGTAGGCAATGGGGTCGAAGATGTATGGGGTAGATTTAAAAATGTAGTGTTAGAGTGTTCAGCAGAAGTTTGTGGTTACAGGCGAGTGAGTGCGGGAGGGAAGAAGAGCGATTGGTGGAATGATGATGTAAAGAGAGTAGTAAGGGAGAAAAAGTTAGCATGAGAGATTTTTACAAAGTAGAAGTGATGCAAGGAGGGAAGAGTATATGGAGAGAAAAAAGAGAGGTTAAGAGAGTGGTGAAGCAATGTAAAAAGAGAGCAAATGAGAGAGTGGGTGAGATGGTATCAACAAATTTTGTTGAAAATAAGAAAAAGTTTTGGAGTGAGCTTAATAAGTTGAGGAAGCCTAGGGAACAAATGGATTTGACAATTAAAAATAGGAGAGGAGAGTTATTAAATAGAGAGTTAGAGGTATCAGGAAGATGGAGGGAATATTTTGAGGAGTTGTTAAATGTTGATGAAGACAGGGAAGCTGTGATTTCGTGTATAGGGCAAGGAGGAATAACATCCTGTAGGAGTGTGGAAGAGCCAGTTGTGAGTGTGGGGGAAGTTCGTGAGGCAGTGGGTAGAATGAAAGGGGGTAAGGCAGCTGGGATTGATTGGATAAAGATAGAAATGTTAAAAGCAGGTGGGGATATAGTTTTGGAGTGGTTGGTGCTATTATTTAATAAATGTATGGAAGAGGGTAAGGTACCTAGGGATTGGCAGAGAGCGTGTATTGTTCCTTTGTATAAAGGCAAAGGGGACAAAAGAGAGTGCAAAAATTATAGGGGAATAAGTCTGTTGAGTGTACCTGGTAAAGTGTATGGTAGAGTTATTATTGAAAGAATTAAGAGTAAGACAGAAAGCAGGATAGCAGATGAACAAGGGGGCTTTAGGAAAGGTAGGGGGTGTGTAGACCAAGTGTTTACAGTGAAACATATAGGTGACAAGTACAGTGGACCCCCGAGTTTCGTACACCCTGAAATTGTACAATTATGTAAGTATAATATTGTAAGTTCTTGTGGAAGTGTATTTTTGGGGGTCTGAAATAGACTAACCTACGTGACATTTTTCCTTAAGGGAGTAAATTCGTTCGGTAATGGCGCTTGAGCAGACTTCAGGAGTGAAGTTTTTACGAAACTCGTGGGTCCACTGTATTTGGATAAGGGTAAAGAGGTTTTTGTGGCATTTATGGATTTGGAAAAGGCGTATGATAGGGTGGATAGGGGGGCAATGTGGCAGATGTTGCAGGTGTATGGAATAGGAGGTAGGTTACTGAAAGCAGTGAAGACTTTTTATGAGGATAGTGAGGCTCAGGTTAGAGTGTGTAGGAGGGAGGGGGACTATTTCCCAGTAAAAGTGGGCCTTAGACAAGGATGTGTGATGTCACCGTGGTTGTTCAATATATTTGTAGATGGGGTTGTAAGAGAAGTGAATGCGAGGGTCTTGGCAAGAGGTGTGGGGTTAAAAGATAAAGAATCAAATACAAAGTGGGAGTTGTCACAGTTGCTTTTTGCTGATGACACTGTGCTTTTGGGAGATTCTGGAGAGAAGTTGCAGAGGATGGTGGATGAATTTGGTAGGGTGTGTAAAAGAAGAAAATTGAAAGTGAATATAGGAAAGAGTAAGGTGATGAGGATAACAAAAAGATTAGGTGACGAAAGATTGGATATCAGATTGGAGGGAGAGAGTATGGAGGAGGTGAATGTATTCAGATATTTGGGAGTGGACATGTCAGCAGATGGGTCTATGAAGGATGAGGTGAATCATAGAATTGATGAGGGAAAAAGGGTGAGTGGAGCACTTGAGTCTGTGGAGACAAAGAACTTTGTCCATGGAAGTAAAGAGGGAATGTATGAGAGTATAGTTATACCAACACTCTTATATGGGTGTGAAGCATGGGTGATGAATGTTGCAACGAGGAGAAGGCTGGAGGCAGTGGAGATGTCATGTCTGAGGTCAATGTGTGGTGTAAATATAATGCAGAGAATTTGGAGTTTGGAAATTAGGAGGAGGTGCGGGATTACCAAAACTATTATCCAGTGAGCTGAGGAGGGGTTGTTAAGGTGGTTCGGACATGTAGAGAGAATGGAACGAGACAGAATGACTTCGAGAGTGTATAAATCTGTAGTGGAGGGAAGGCGGGGTAGGGTCGGCCTAGGAAAGGTTGGAGGAGGGGTAAAGGAGGTTTTGTGTGCGAGGGGCTTGGACTTCCAGCAAGCATGTGTGAGCGTATTTGATAGGGGTGAATGGAGACAAATGGTTTTTAATACTTGACGTGCTGTTGGAGTGTGAGCAAAGTAACATTTATGAAGGGATTCAGGGAAACCGGCAGGCCGGACTTGAGTCCTGGAGATGGGAAGTACAGTGTCTGCACTCTGAAGGAGGGGTGTTAATGTTGCAGTTTTATAACTGTAGTGTAAAGCACCCCTCTGGCAAAACAGTGATGGAGTGAATGATGATGAAAGTTTTTCTTTTTCGGGCCACCCTGCCTTGGTGGGAATCGGCCGATGTGTTAATAAATAAATAAAAATAAATAAAACATTGCTCTCAAACATGACATTTCTAGTGCCAAGTATTTCATCATCATCGTCATTGTCACTGTCATCATCATCAATCATCAGTTGTCAGTCATTATCATCATCAGTCATCATCATTGTATATACAGGTCATTGCACCAAGTATACTTTTGTCTCTGTACCACAGATTTCAACTCAACCCATATGTCTTAGTACAGTGTTTGTTGTACTGTATGGACTTTTCCTTGATGCATTTCTATCTTAGTTGTTTTCATTTTTTAAAAAAGGCAGCCTAAAAAAAACCAAGATTTTCTTTCTAAATTCAGATTTTTTTTTAATTATTATCTGTTGTTATTCAGATGCCTTTTGTTAACTTATAAATGTATCTGTAGGGATCAGCATTATTATGTTAAGTATTTTTATAGACTGTAATGTATGTGAAACTCATTGTAATTGTTAAAAATTTTTAAATTTAATTTTACAAGTAGAGTACAGTGGTACCTCGGTTAACGATGGTCCCCAAACTCACCCTTTTATGTAAGTTTATTTTTTTTAAATGCTTTTGTAAGTGTATTTTTGGGGGTTCTAAAAGGACTAGTCTATTTTATATTGTCATCCTCCTTAACACTTGTTGCAATTTCATATCATCATATTGTCATTTAAAATAGTATACAGTGGTACCTCGAGTTACGATATTTTTTCGTTCGAGAATGCTGTTCAAGTGCCATTACCAAATGAATTTATCCCCATAAGGAATAATGTAAAATAGACTAGTCCTTTTACACCCCCAAAAATATACTTACAAAAGCATTTAAAAAAATAAACTTACATAAAAGGGCGATTTTGGGGACCATCGTAACTCGAGGTACCACTGTAGTATCATCATGTTGTTAATTTGAAATAAAATATATAACTAGAAGATACTCAATAAATTTTTCTATTATTGTTATTATACTAGTATAGCATCAACATATTGTAACTTGAAATATAATATACAATTAGATTAAACTCAACCAATTTCTCTAGTATTGTCTTTTAATAGTATGTATAATCATATTGTAATTTGAAATAATACATAACTAGAATAAACTCAATCAATTTCTCTAGCATTAAGTACTTAGTGAATAAGTCTTTAGAATAAGTTGCCCCTAATGCCATGGCATGCCAATGGCTCTCCTTGCATTACAGTTTTATAATTGTAACGACCAATAACAATGTACACTTGTAACATGCATCGAAATAAAAATATTATTATATTATTATTATTCGTAATGGGGATAAATTCGTTTGGTAATGGCACTTGAACAGCATTCTGGAATGAAAAAATATCGTTAACCGAGGTACCACTGTAATTAGTTTTAACTCCTTGTTTAAATCTGCCTAAAATTTTGTGCATAAATGTGGGTTTTTCATAAGGAAATAAATTGTTAGCTCATCCTTGTTTCTTCTAGGAAAATATTATTTGCTTATTTTTTATTTGTTAGTTTATTTAATTTATTTAATCACAGAAGTGAGAGAGATTAAAAAAGAAAGGTTGTGAGAGGTATTAACCCTTTTGACTGTCATGACCCCAAATCCTAAAGTCTCTGTCGCAAAATATTAGAAAAAAAAAAATCTTATGAAATGATAGAGAATCTTTTCCCGGTGGTAATGGCAACAAAAGTACGAAATTTGATGGAAAACTTACGGAATTACGCTCTCGCGAAGTTAGCGATCTCGGCGATATTTATGCATCGGCAATTTCGCCCAATTTGACCCCTATTTTCAGCCAATTCCATTGTTCCATTTGACCAAACTCATAGCTATTTCTTTAGAACCCCATTTGTTCTATCGATTGAGCACAAGAAATTACCTATTTACCGATTTCAACTACCCAATAAAGTGGTCAGAATTTGGCAATTTGGCCAATTTCACGCAAATTAAAAAAAATGCCAATTTCAAAATAGGGTCCAGAATGAACAATGCAGACATTCCTGGCACTAAAATAACATTTTCTCTGTTCATCAGTCACGTCTCCAGGCCCCTCTTATATTACTCTTGCTTTCTATTTTTTGCTTTCTAATTTTTATTCACACAAAAAATAGAAGATTTACTGTTATGCAGACTACTGCATTATTGTAATAATTGTATAAATAATGTTAACCCATTCGTGACTGCGTATTAGAATGGCTAGTTGGATACTTATTGGACAATGACGTCATTTGTTTACTCTTGAACATTGGCAAAAATCGATCATTTCTGCTAATTTGAGCTCAATTTCAAGGTCCTTTTAATCGTGAAACCAATCAAAATCATCTCTATTTCTGTAATATGTTTTCCATTCTATCAAATGAGACCAAGAAAACGAGAATACAACCATAAATACTATACGAAAATACACCTCAAAGTCGGCATTTTAATCCAAAAACACAGTCAAGAGTTTTTTTTTTCTCATGCACTGCATGCTGCAGGATTTTTTTTATACTGTGCACACTGACCACACAGACCCATTCTCTCACATGTGGGCCTACCAGCTTTCTCCCGCTTGATTTGAAGCTGCTAGAATTTTGGCGTATTAATACGTCAAAAACACTGGCTTGTAAGATGTATATATACGACAGAAACAGTCAAAGGGCTAACAGTTGCAGTATAAGAAGACAAGTTGGCTAGATTAATTGGATGTGCCAAAGGGGATTGCAGGAAGGGCATAATGGGGATTTATTAATGGAGTGTGGTAATGTGCCGCAAAAAAGTTTATTGTTTTAATAAGTTCAGGGGAAAGGAGAACTGAGTAGTGGAGTAATGAGGTGAAAATAGTGATACGTAAAAGCAAAAAAGCTGACATGAGAAATTTTTGCAATACAAGGAAGGCAGTGTATAGAAGAGAGAAGTTAAACAAGTACAAGAAGAGCAAATGAACATATGGCATTTGTCAACAAATTTTAATGAAAACAACAAGAACTTGCTTAGAAAGAGAAACAAGGAAAGTAAATCAGGGGAACAGATGAATCTGTTTGCTAAAAAATGAATGAAATGAGAGGCTGATTGAAGGGAAAGATAGATGGAGTAGGTAGTTTATAAAATTATTTAGTGTTGATGATGAAATAAAAGTATAAATTTCATGTTTTGAGCAAGGAGGAATAAGGTATATTAGAATGAGTGAAGAGCTAGAAAATAAGTTAAACTAGAAAAGCTAAAAGTGGGAGCAAGAGCTTGGGTGAATGGGATAACTACTAAGATGCTGAAAGCAGGGAAAGAACAAAGTGCAGTGGTACCTCGGGTTACGAGCATAATTCATTCCAGAGGGCTGTTCAAGTGCCGATACTGAACAAATTTGTTCCCATAAGGAATAATGTAAATTAGATTAACCCTTTGACTGTCGGAGGCCCCATTCTGAAACTGTCATTCTATGTCGGAAAATTTTGGAAAAAAAAAATTATTTTTTCTTATGAAATGATAGAGAATCTTTTCCCGATGGTAATGACACAAAAAGTATGAAATTTGATTGAAAACTTACGGAATTACGCTCTCGCAAAGTTAGCGATGTCAGTGATATATACGCATCGGCGATTTCGCCGACTTTGAGCCCTATTTTCGGCCAATTCCATTGGGACAGTCGACCAAACTCATAGCTATTTCTTTAGAACTCTATTTGTTCTATCGATTGAGTACAAGAAATCACCAATTTACCAAATTCAACTACCCAATAAAGTGGTCAGAAAATGGCAATTTCGCCAATTTCATGCAAAATAAAAAAGATGTCAGTTTCAAAATAGGGTCCAGAATAAACAATGCAGACATCCCTAGCACTAAAATAAGATGTTATCTGTTCATTAGTCACGTCTTTAGGCCCCTCTTACATTACTCTTGCTTTCTATTTTGATTTTTTATTCACACAAAAAATAGAAGATTTATTGTTATGTAGACTATTGCATTATTGTAAAAATTGTATAAATAATATCTGTGCACTTGTGAAAGAATATTAGACTCACCAGTTGATGTGTATTGGACGCGTGGTGTGATTTGTTTACTTTTGAACATTGGCAAAAATCGAAAATTTCCGCTACTTTGAGCTCAATTTCAAGATCATTTACATCATGAAACTAATCAAAATCATCTCTATTCCTGTAATATGTTTTCCATTCTATCAAATGAGACCATGAAAAAGAGAATACAACCATAAATACTACACGAAAATACACCTCAAAGTCGGCGTTTTAATCCAAAAACACGGTCAGAGTTTTTTTTTTCTCATGTACTGTTTGCTGCAGGATTTTTTTTTATACTGCGCACACTGATCACACAGACCCATTCTCTCACATGTGGGCCTACCAGCTTTCTCCTGCTTGATTTGAGGCCGCTAGAATTTAGGCGTATAAATATGTCCGAAACATTGGCTCGTAAGACATATATATACGTCCGAAACAGTCAAAGGGTTAATCTGTTTCAGACCCCCAAAAATACACTTACATAATTGTTCGAGTTGGGAGCTGTTCATATGCCGAGGTACCACTGTACTGAACTTAAATGGTTAATTCATGTGTTAAATGTGTGTGAAAATGGGAAGGTACATTTTTTTTTTCAACATGTTGGCCATCTCCCACCAAGGCAGAGTGACCCAAGAAAAAGAAAGAAACACTTTCACCATCATTCACACATAATCACTATCTTTGAAGAGGTGCTTAGATACGACAGTTTAGATGTCATTCCAAACATCCAATATCCCAGACCCCTCCTTTAAAGTGCAGGCATTGTACTTCCCAGCTCCAGGACTCAAGTCCAGCTAACCAGTTTCCCTAAATCCCTTCACAAAATATTACCCTGCTTACACTCCAACAGCTCGTCAGGTCCCAAAAACCATTCGTCTCCATTCACTCCTGTCTAACACACACACATGCCTGCTGCATGTCCAAGCCCTTTGCACACAAAACCTCTTTTACCCCCTCCCTCCATCCTTTCCTAGGACAACCCCTACCCTTATGGATTTATACACCCTCCAAATCATCCTATTTTGCTCCATCCTCTCTAAATGACTATTACAACCTCAGGTTCAATGGCCTGTTAACCTTAGTGTAAAAGGGAGCTTGGAGCAAAGAAACACAGTAGAAGATGCTTTGAATTTGTATTTCCTTCACCAAGCAGTTATGAATATATAAGACTTTTGTCTTTTCCTTCACCAAGTAAATAGAAAAGGGCTTTTTACACATATGTACACTATATACAAACAGAGTAGTATTAGTGCACGCCACAGTAGTCAAGGCTAAACAGCAGCCAAAAGACAGACAACCTTTCCACAACCAGCTCTATGCAGGAATTCCAATGACAAACCGCGAGTGGTATCCACGTCACCTTTGTCATTGTTAAACTCGCATTTTAATTGGCTGAACCGAGTCGTTGAGTTGATGATGGGGCCCCATCGCCAAATCCTTAACGATGGTTTGCTGGTTGGAGGGAAGCCTATGTGGGTGTGTTTAACATGCTCCCAATAAAGGTTACATACTCTACATGCAACACCCCCACCCCAAGAGGTCTCGGGACTAGGCTTCCACCTCAAATGGGTAGAGTGCCGCCATGGCACATTATAATAATGGGACCGCCTTTCCCCTCAACCATCCCGCTCATTAGATAAAGCTAAACTTTTCTCGAGACATAAAGTCCGGCTTTAAACTTAAGAGTGAGACAGCAGACGGTAGGGCTAACGTAGGTCCAAGGTGCCTGTGGTCGGTAGCAGGGCACCCCCCACTAAAAAAAAAAAAAACCACTAGGGGAAAAAAAATGGCTGGTTCCACCCAAAGTCCCTAACACATCCTAACTAAATGCAATGACTTCTGGACAACACATCAGCTAGCGTATTATTTTTGCCAGCAATGTGTATAATTTTTATATTGTAGGGTTGCAACCTAATACTCCAACGCATGAGTCTGGTATTTTGATTCTTCATGTGCTGGAGATACACCAGAGGGTTGTGGTCGCTGTAGATGGTGACCACCTGAGAGGATTGGCCCATGTAGACATCAAAATGCTCTAATGCCAGAAGTAGAGCCAGTCCCTCCTTCTCTATAGTAGAGTAGGCCCTCTGGTGTGATTGGTATTTGGCCGAAAAATATGCCACAGGCTGCAACCCATCATCCCCAGATTGCAGAAGCACTGCCCCCACCCCAGACTCACAAGCGTCAATCTGCAAGGAAAATGGTTTTGAAAAGTCTGGAGACAACAGAATGGGTGCAGTACATAGTAATCTCTTTGCTTTTGTAAAGGCATCTTGACATTCTTGGGTCCAAATAAAGGGAACTTTGTGACTGGTAAGTGAGGTTAGAGGTGCAACAATATCTGCAAAATTTTTACAGAATCTTCTATAAAACCCTACCATCCCTAGATAACGTTGAAGGGATTTCCTGTCAGGGGGAACTGGATAATTTTTAATGGCCAGAATGTTTGCAAATTTAGGGGCCACTTTGCCACTACCTTCTGCATGGCCCAGAAAATTAATAGTAGATTGGCCAAAGGATGACTTTGATAAATTAACAGTTAAATGAAAACTCTGGAAGGTCTCAAAGAGAGCCTTAAGCCTAAACACATGTTGGTCCCAAGTGTCCGACACAACAACTATATCATCTAGGTAAGCGGCCGTGCCTTCAAGTCCTTTAATAGCCTGATGGATAAGTCTCTGGAATGATGCAGGAGAGTTTTTCATTCCGAAGGGGGTCACTGTATACTGATAATGACCTCCTGGAATTACGAAGGCAGAGATTTCCTTCGCCTTATCTGTTAAAGGTACAGTGGTACCTCGACTTACGATATTTTTTCATTCCAGAATGCTGTTCAAGTGCCATTACCAAACAAATTTATCTCCTTAAGAAATGTTGTAAAATAGACTAGTCCTTTTAGACCCCCAAAATTACACTTACAAAAGCATTTAAAAAAATAAACTTACATAAAAGGGTGAGTTTGGGGACCATCGTAAGTCGAGGTACCACTGTACTTGATAGTAACCTTTAAGGAGGTCCAATTTGGATACAAAAGTAGCCTTACCCACAAAGTCGATTACATCATCCAGACGTGGCAGAGGATAGGCATCTGCAACTGTGACCTCATTCACCTTACGGTAATCTGTGCACATTCGGAACCCTCCATCAGCTTTGTTAACAAGGATGCACGGTGAAGCCCATGGACTAGATGACTCCTCCACTAACCCATGATCTAACAGAAATTCTACCTCCTGTTGAAGTAGCCTCTGTTTTTCAGGATTAGCTCTGTAAGGGGAGAGTTTAATAGGTTTAGAGTTTCCAACATCTACATCATGATATCCTAATGTACATTTTTTCGGCACATCCGAAAAAATATCAGGATAAGACTGTAGGAGCGCAGTTAAATTAGTTACTTGAGACTTGGTCAAACCCAACATTAAAGGTTTAGGGTCCTTGAGGAGGACCGAATTTGGAAGCTTTACATTAATCTCAGAGTGCAAAGAGTCAGGGTCATCAGAGGCAGAGGACAGAGTCATTACTGGGACTTTATCTGGTGTATTAAAGGCTTTAATTTGATTAATGTGGTAAGTTTTGCTTTTTGAGGTCTTGTCAAGGGGAGATACCACATAATTTACATCAGATAATCTACTTACGATTTGCATTGGTCCCGTAAATCTAGCTTTCAAGGTGTGGCCAGGTATAGGCTCCTGTACCAACACCTTATCTCCTGGATGGAAGGAGCGAAATTTTGAGTTTCTGTCATACCTCTGTTTCATCGTATTCTGAGCTGCCTTCAAGTTAGCCTTAGCCAACTGACGTACAGTGGTACCCCGACTTACGATATTAATCCGTCAGAGAGGGCATATTTTAAGGCGAAACAATCGTTAGACGAATCAATTTTCCCCATAAGAAATAATGGAAATAAATTTAATCCGTCCAAGACTTCCAAAAGTAGTTAAATAAAATATTTTTTAGAACTTTTTGACATTAAATAATAAAGAATTTAATAAAGAATACCTAAATACACATGTAAATATTGAACAATAACATGTCACTTACATTTATTGAAGAGTTGTTGATGTGTGGAGGACGGGAGGAGGGGAGAAGGTGGAGTAGTATGCTAGTGTTTGGAAGGGGAATCCCCTTCCATTAACACTGCAGGTACCAAGTCCTTTTCTGGGGTTACTTCCCTTTTTCTTTGAATGCCACTAGGACCAGCTTGAGAGTCACTGGACCTCTTTCTAACAACAAATTTGTCCAGGGAGCTCTGTGTCTGGCGATTCTTTAACACATCCCTGAAATGACACACCACTGTGTCATTGTACAGGTTGCCAGCACGGCCTGCAACAGCATGGTTAGGGTGATATTCATCCATAAATGCTTGCACATCACTCCATTTGGCACAGATCTCCCTAATCCTTGAAGAAGGCACATTCTTCCATTTTTGTTCCACCTCCTCCTCCTCCTCTGAACCATTGTCCTGACCACTGGTCTCTTGTTCCAGTTGCTGTTGAAGCTCTTGCAGATCTTCAGTGGTTAGCTCTTCCTTGTGCTCCTCCACCAACTGTTCCACATCCTCACCACTCACCTCTAACCCCAAAGACTTGCCCAATTCCACAATTTCTTCCACAACAGGCTCAGGCTCATGCTCAGGGTTCTGAGGCTCAGCCCCAAAACCTTCAAAATCCCTCTCTAGGACACAGTCTGGCCACAATTTTCCCCAGGCAGAGTTCAAAGTCCTGGTAGTCACCCCTCCCAAGCCTTACCTATAAGGTGTACACAATGCAGGATATGGAAATGGTTTTCCAAAAGTCTCTTAGGGTTATATTCATGTCTGTGGTCACATCAAAGCACTTTTGAAACATTGCTTTGGTGTAGAGTTTTAAAGTTGGAATGACCTGCTGGTCCATGGGCTGGAGGAGAGGAGTGGTATTAGGGGGCAAGAACTTCACTTTGATGAATTTAAACTCCTCCACAATTTTCTCTACCAAGTTTGGAGGATGACAAGGAGCATTGTCCATTATCAGGAGGGACTTAAGTGGCAAATTATTGTCCAATAGATATTTCTTCACACTGGGGCCAAACACGCCATTGAACCAATCTAAGAAAATGTCCTTTGTGATCCATGCCTTTTGTTAGACCTCCACATCACACACAAGTTAGACTTGCTGACACCGCATCTGCCAAACACTCGGGGATTTTCAAAAAGATACACTAGTAAAGGCTTCACTTTGCAATCACCACTGGCATTGGCACAAAGCATCAAAGTTAGCCTGTCTTTCATAGGCTTATGTCCTGGCTGTGCCTTTTCCTCCTGAGTAATGTAGGTCCTGTTGGGCATTTTCTTCCAAAACAGGCCTGTTTCATCACAATTAAACACTTGTTGGGGAGGAATTGTTCAGCCTCTAGGTACTCCTGGAATTCAGGCACATATTTTTCAGCCGCACTTTTGTCACAACTGGCTGCCTCACCATGCCTCACAACACTATGTATGCCACTTCGATTCTTAAATTTGTAAAACCAGCCTCTGCTGGCTTTAAATTCGCTCACTTCATCACTCGTTGCAGGCATTTTCTTAAGGAGATCATCATGCAACTGCCTTGCTTTTTCACATATTATTGCCTCCGAAACAGTATCTCCTGCTAACTGTTTCTCGTTGACCACACCAACAACAACCTTTCCACATTTTCCAGCACTTGTGGTCTGTGTTTTGTGATCACACATGAACCTTTTGCAACAACAGCTTCCTTGATTTTACTTGAATTTTTCTTGGCCACAATGGTAGCGATGGTAGAAAAGGGTTTACCATACAGCCTGGCCAGCTCACTGATACGCACTCCACTTTCATATTTTTCTATTATCTCCTTCTTCAGTTCTATCGTACATATATTTCTGTTACTCTTTGCCACAGGCTTACCACTAGGAGCTTTCCTTGGACCCATGGTAGCTTATTTAGCAGTTGCAAGCACTAAAAACAGTGGAATAATGACAATATACTGGTATGAATGCGTGGGTGTGGGTGGGTGGTCGCTCTCGCTTGTAAACAATAGCACTGACGCTCCCTGGAGTGTGCGCTCAGCTGGGCGCCAAGCGGACACGTCCGGTACGAATGTCGTTAGACGAAGCAAACATCGTAAGTCACAGTCAAATTTCTTACGTTATAAATATCGGTTATCGAAAATAACGTAAGATGATAGCATCGTAAGTCGGGGTACCACTGTACTACCTGCAACCTTGAAGAAGGGTTGTAGCGGGTTGTGGAGGCGTCTTCTCCCATCCATCCTTCTTTGAGCACACGTAGAGGACCTCGTACATTGTGCCCAAATATCAGCTCAAAAGGACTGTACCCTGTAGACTCTTGCACCGTTTCTCTCATTGCGAATAGCAACAGAGGAAGTGATTCATCCCAGTCTGTAGGAAAATGCATGCAGAATGTTCTCATCATTGTTTTTAACGTCTGATGGAATCTTTCCAAGGCGCCTTGGGACTGAGGATGATAGGCAGTGGATAGGTTATGAACTATTCCTAGCCTAGTTAATGCTTCCCTAAATGCTTTGGCAGTTAAGTTAGTACCTTGATCACTTTGAATATTATGATATGATAATCAAATAGAAGTGCTAAAAAGATTTAGGAATTCCAAAGCAAGAGATAAACTTAGTTAAAGCTTTAAGGATTGCTTTAGTGTTAATACTGCGCATAGGAACTGCCTCTGGATATATAGTTACTCTATCCATGATTGTGAATAAGTATTGATTTCCAGACTTAGCTTTAGGTAGTGGACCTACACAATCTATTATTAATTCTGAAAAAGGGTCTCCATTAACAGGAATGGGATGGAGAGGTGCAGGTTTAATGGGGTGTCCAGGTTTCCCTACCTGCTGACATTCTGGACAACAGTGAATATGATTCTTTACATCTTGCCTTAACTTTGGCCAAGAGAATTCTTTTGTTATTCGGTATTGAGTTTTAGTAATTCCCAAATGGCCTCCTAAAGAAGAGTTATGGGCTATTTTTAGTATCTGAGACCTAAACTTTCTGGGAACCACTAATTTATCTGTTTGCTGTCTTCCCTCCACCTCCTTACCAGTTTCAGTGCAGACTAAGTAATTATTTTTTAAGAGATATTTGACTGGGTGACCCAAAGTGAATTTACCCATAGCTGCCTCAAAAGCGGAGTTTAGTGAGGAGTCTTTCCGTTGTTCCTCCCGAAAGGACAGTCCCTCAGGCATGGAAACAGAGACAGCTGGCAATCCTGCAACCCTGGAATAGGAAGGCTTGATCTGGGGCTGTTCACTAAATTTACGAGGCTCTGGCCAGTTTTCCTCGCAAAACAAATTATTCAATCCGAGATCAGAGTCGTCCAAGGACGAGTTAACATTCTCATCAGACATCACTTTGGATTGTGCCCGAGTTATGGCCAACATCGGGGAAGAATTAATCATTATGGGTTCTATACATTTAGTAGACTCAATGTTATTACCCAGTAATAGCATTGCATCCTTCATAGGAAATCCCTCTGAGACACCAACAGTCAAATACCCAGTGTAGTATTTACTCTGCACATAGATTTGATGTAAAGGGACAGAAAATACTGCTCCTCCAAAAGCTTCTAACAGAACTGAGGATTGCAAAGAGGTTTGTTCAGAAAGGGGAAGTACTCCCTCTCTTATAAGTGAGCAATATGCTCCAGTATCCCTAAAGGTTCTAACTTCCTTTTTCTCTGAATGTTCCTGAAGGGATATTTTACAAGTGCTATAATAGGGGGCCATCCCCTTCTCTACTTCTTCCTGGGACATATTATTAGGGATATTAGAAATTTTCCCAAATGGTTGGGGTTTACTTGGACAATTGGGCCTAATGTGGCCAGGCTTGCCACAGTTGTAACATACCATCTCAGCTTTAACTTTGGCACCTCGTTGATTTTGTGGCTTACGCCACTCTGGATACTGCCGCTTTGAATCACCATGTTGAGTAGTTTGATGTCGCTCACCCAGTTGACCAGGAGTGAAGTAACGCTGCTCACCAGGTGATTTAGTTGACTGCTGACGAGATTCACCTTCATCTTGACCTTTATTTCTCCACTCAGGAACTTTTCTTTGACGATCTCTGCTCATACCTGGCTGTTGAGGAAAGAGATAAGACCGCTCGGACAAGGAGCGTTAGTTTCAAAAGTATCAGCCAACCTGGCTGCTTCAATGCCGTAGGCAAGGAATGATCTTGCAGAAAGACTCGAACCTCTGCACTAACAGACTCCAGCAGGTTGTCCACCAAGATGAGCTGCTTCAAATTTTCAAAATCAACGACACCACTTGCCTTGTACCACTTTGTAAAAGCCCTGGTCTGCTGTCTTACGTAGTCAACATAAGACTGACCCAACTGCCTTCTGCCGAGTTTGAATTCTTTGTGTTAATAATAATAAAATTTTGGGAATTTGATAAGCCCCAAAACAGGGGTTTTTTAAATACAATATTACCAAATTGTCTTCTCAGAATTAAAAAAATTTGTCTTTACCGAACAATGCATAATGCCCCAAAACTGCCCAATGAACCCCGGGGCCCCCCAAAAACTTGGCCTGGTTTTAAATGCTTAAAAAAATGTTCAGGTTCTCTTCAACAAAATGAGGAAAAACTGTACTCCCCTTTTTAAACTGAATACCAGTCTGATGGAATTGCCTTTTCTATCAAACTCCCCCTTAGCAAAACATGCTGTTCTTTAGTTTGTTCAAGATTGAGTCTGGCTAACTTAGCGCCAATGGCGGACTGCCTGTAGAAAAACCCCCCTTTTACACCAGGGGCTGCGGGTTTTTGCTCAGGGTTTGTCTCTCCCTTCTTTGTAAATCCTTAATGGTGATCTCGATTAACAGCCCTGTATTGGGAGAAAATTAGTCTGATATGCCATATTTTCATTTTTTAATTTAGTCCTTATAATATCACCAACTGCACCGTGGGGGGCCGTTGATAGTCAATACCAAAGCCGAGCAATTAAAACGTGAGTTTTGGGGTGAACTCAGACATAACCCCCGACTCTGATAGGGGCATTAACCCCAACATACCAGCTGTTGCAACATGCTCAAACTGCTATGCATGACAAAATAAAAATACTCACCGTAAAGGCTGACATGCAATAAAAAAAACCAAATGCCCACAATAAAGGCTGACCGCAATAGAAAAAATTAGAAACTACACAATAGCATGCCCGTGGAACAAATGCAAAAATGACAAAATTTAAGGGGCAAAAATAACAAGCCAGATAGCAAGCCATCTAATGATCAAGACTGCTCCTGCTCAACTTCAACCAGGCTCAACTCCTGCTCTAAGCCCCGCCCCGATCCCAGACGGGCCCCCCCATTTGAAAACCCCAGGTTCTAAGGCCTGTTATCCTGATATAAAAGGGTTGGGCAAAGAAACCAATGAAAAATGCTTTAATTTTTTTTCCCTTCCCCAAAAAAATATATATATATCGGTTTTTTATTTTCTTGGATTTGTCTTAATATAAATTATAATATATACTAGGGTTTTATCCCACAGTGGTAAGAAAACAAAGCCAAGAGACAGAGACAACCCGACAACCAGCGCAGGATGGGGCAATGGAAAAAATTAGTGGAATCCCGTCCCTTTTTCTTTCCACCCCCACATTATGAGGGGGTGAACGTTGTTATCTGGTGAGGGGGGCCCCAACACCAAACCCTTTAACAAGATTGTTGGGGGGGTTGGGAGGCAGTTTTGGGGGGTGTTTAAACCAAAAAAGGACGACTCTTTGCACAAAGGGAGCAGCTGATGCCTTTGTCAGTTTTATAATGTACTGTGGGAAAATAGAACAGAAATCCATTACAGAATTTATGCACACCCAGCCCCGTTACTTCAGTCCCAAAACCTCCATCATCCACCTAAGCCCAGTAGGGCCACACTCTCCCTCCCCAAAAAAACATCCACAAACACCAACACCCACTTTAAAAATTTAAAAACTATTTTTCTTTGTATTTGTAATCTTAAGCAGTAAAAAAAACAATACATCATGACAATGAACTTTGATTACATATTCCTTTTATTTTGGAAGATTTTTTTTCTAAAAAAGTTGTTTGGCTTTTTGGGGGCTCCGGGAACGTAATTTTATTTTCCCCATAAGTTCATCAGTTTGTCAAATGGTTTTTCCTAACACGTGTTTTCAAAACGTAATACCATTTAAACCCCTTTTGGGGGCCCTCTCCCAAACTGCTCAGGGTCAAAATTTTCATAAAAAATAAAATTTTTTTTTTTTAAATGATAGCTTTTTTTGATCATAAACACCAAAATTTAATTGATCAAAATAACGAAATTCTTTTGCGGTTAGTGGTATCAGACTTTTTTGCTTCCTTTTTCCCCCTTTGGGGCCCCTTTTTTGGGAAATTCCAATGTTTCATCTATAAAATTATATATTTCGCAAATTCCATTTGTTCTATCAATTGAGTACAAGAAAGCCAATTCCGATTTCAATTAAAAAAGGTATCGAAATTGCTATTTGAATTTTACACAAATTTAAAAGATGCAATTTAAAAAAAAGGGTCCAGAATAAATGAGAGAGACTTCCCACCTCAAAAAATTTTTATCTGTTATTAGTCATGTCCTAGGCCCCCCTTTTCATTCCTTTTGCTTTCCATTTTGAATTTTATTCTACAAAAAAAGAAGATTTACTGTTATGTATACAACTGCATCATTGTAAAATGGTATAAAAAAAATCAGCACACTTGTGCAAAAATAAATACCCAGTAGATTTTATTGACATGGCATGATTTTTTTATTTTGAACATCGGCAAAAAAAAACATTTTTATTTGCCAGTTTCAACAGTGGACCCCGAGTTAGATGGTCCCAAAATTGCCCCTTTTTTGTAAGTTTATTTTTTTAAATGTTTTTTTAAGTATATTTTTTGGGGGTGTAAAAGGGGTAGTCTATTTTAATTACAGGTATCCCCCCAAATTTCGTTTTTACTTTCGCGGGGTTCACACACGCAATTCCCGGGGCCAAATTCCCAGGGCCCAAAATTTACCCACCAAATCAAATTTTAAATTTTCCCCCCACCCCAGCGCCCTACTACCTTCCTCCGACCCGGCAGCCACCCCCCACCACTCACTGAGTGTTTTCTTCATTCATTATTTTTATTAAACTACAGATAAAATGTTAGTACTATACAATATTTTTTCAATTTTTATGCTTTTTTTGATTCTCATGGTTGAATAGGTTAAAGGGCAAAGAAAATGTACTAAATAAAAGGGTTTTCTATCTATTACATTTATTCCAAATTGATATCAAAAAATGATAAATACCCCAGAACTGTAATAAAGATGCGGGGAAAAGAATAAAAATGCCAATTATATGAGGGGGAACAGAGCAGGCAGACCGCCAATTTTGAGATGTTTACATCAGGTAAACATGCCCAAATCAGTCTTGTCATAAGAACAAATGCAAAAAAAAGCATTTATTGTTTTTTGAATAATTAATTTTAAAAATTTATCTGGAGCACTTCCCTTTTACTGTTTGGGCGTATAAAACGTCTTTCAAATGTTTTAGCATTATATGCCAAATTCTAGAGGCCTCAAATCCGGAGAAAGCTGGAGGCCCAATGAAGAATGGGTCGTGGGTCAGTGTGCAGTAAAAAATCCTGCACAAGCAGCATAAGAGAAAAAAACCTGACCGTTTTTTTTAAATTAAAACCCGTCTTTGATGTATTTTGATAGTATTTATGGTTGTATTCTCTTTTCATGGTCTCATTTGATAGAATAGGAAACATATTACGGGAAAGAGATGATTTTGATTAGTTTCATGAAAAAAACGATCTTGAAATTGAGTAAAAAAAAGCGGAAATGTTCGTGTTGCCAATGTTAAAAAGTAAACAAATCCACCTGCGTCCATTACACATCAATTGGTGAGTCTAATATTCTTTCACAAGTGCACAGATTTATTTATACATTTTTTACAATAATGCAATAGTCTGTAAAATAAATTTCTATTTTTTTTTGAAAAAAAAATCAAAATAGAAAGCAAGAGTAATGGGGGGCCTAGAAGACTAATGAAAAATAACATCTTTTTTTAGGTTGGGATCTGCATTGTTTATTAGACCCTTTATGAAATTGACTTTTTTTTTTTGCATAAATTAAAATTGCATTTTTGACCACTTTATTGGGTAGTTGAAATCAAAAAATTGGTGATTTTTGTACTCAATCGATAGAACAAATGGAGTTCTAAAGAAATAGCTATGATTTTGGGTCACGTCCCAATGGAATTGGCTTAAAATGGGGGCTGTGAAACCCCCCGGGGATATATCACTGACATCGCTAACTTTTGGAGTGCAATTCCGTGTTTTCAATCAAATTTCATACTTTTGGTGTCTTTAAAAACCGGAAAAGATTTTTTATCATTTCATAAGAAAAATAATTTTTTTTCCAAAATTTTCCGACATAGAATGACAGTTTCAGAATGGGGCCTCCGACAGTAAAAGGGTTAATGTTATCAGTATTTGGGGTAAATTTTTGAGCCCCCACACAATTATTATTAATTATTATTATAATTATTTTTTCCCCCTACTATATTGAGGAAATAAAAATTTAAAATTTTTTATTATTAATATTATTATTTTCTTACAATATATTGTGGGAAATAATAATAATAATAATAATAATAATAATAAAAAATAATAAATAATAATTGCTGTGGAGTGCTCAAAAAATTCAGCCAAATACTGATAACATTTAAATTCCCCAGATAAATTATTATAAATTATTATTATTCTAAAACAATAAATGCTTTTTTTTGCATTTGTTCTTACACAAAGTGATTTAGGCATGTTTACCCTGATGAAAACATCTCTATATGTGGCGGTCTGCCTCTCTTTACCTCATAATATGGCATATATTATTATTTCACATCTTTATTTTAGTTCTAGGGTATTTATATGTTTTTGATATCAATTTGAAAAATGTAATAGATAGATAACCTTTTTTACAAATATTAGTGTAATTACACAACTTTATTAGCACTAAGCAACACCAACACCCAGACACTACCGACACTGAAGTTACTGCGCCTCTCCCCCCCTCCAAGCTCCTCCCTTCTAACGATGTTAGATGGTGAATTTAATGTATTTTTCTAGAAGCAACTCGTTGTATGTATTTTATTTTTTTTTTTCTGTAATATATGAGTTATGCAAAAATTTAAAAAAAGTTATGAAGTTGGAGTTTCATTTTTTTTTCTAATGATACATAGTATTTAATTCAACATTTGGGCCGGGGGGTACAGCAGAGGGAAAGAAGAAAAAGTATTTAATTGGATTCCCATGACCTTCACAACACTATAAAACTATTGTATAATTATACTATTACAGGCCTCCCCCACAGCCAGCTCATGTCAAAAAAACATTATATAGTACATTATTTTAAAGTTTATATGTGTTTTAGATTGTTTTGGTTTAAAGGTTAAAAGCATTGTATTATATTTTACAATATTTGGGGGGCCAAACATTCGTTTTTCAACATTCCAGGCTCTTTATCCCCAACCCCCGCAATGTTGAGGATACCTGTTCCCTTTTGGGGGGAAATTGTTTTGGGAATGGCACTTGAACAGCATTCTCGAACGAAAAATATGAATCGAGGGACCACTGTACTTGTCTTCGTGAAACCCGTCAAAATTATCTCCATGTCTGTAATATATCATCCATTCTATCAAATAAGACTAAGAAAAAGAGAATACAAGCATAAATAATACAAAATAGACTGCAAAGTTGCTGTTTTTAAAAAACCCAAAAAACGGCCCGAGTTTTTTTTCCTCATTATGAACTGTTGGGCAGGATTTTTTTTTACTGGGAAATGACCGCACAAACCCCTTCTCTCCCTCTAGGCCTCTAGCCTGTTTCCCTGATTTGAGGGGGCTAAATTTAGGCTTAGTAAGAAAAAACCCGGGCTCAAATAGTGCGAAACCAAAAAGGGTTAAACAATGGTCTATTGTAATTATAAATAATATCTCTATTTCTACAAGTACATGTACAAGGTATACAGGCCAGCTGACATCAATGACATAATACTATAGAAAGCCGCTTCTTATGCAGAGCATTTCTGGCAAATTAGGTCAGTTTTTTCCCAAGATGTGACCCACATCAGTCAACTAACCCCCAGGTACCCATTTTATACTGATGGGTGATCATGGACAGCAGGTGTCTTCAGGAAATACGTCCTAATGTTTTCCAGCCATACCGGAGGTTCCCATTTCCCGGGCCTCAGTGTGTGAGCTGAGTGCGCTAGCGATCGAGCCACGGGGCATGTCATTGTTACTTAAATGTATTTTTGCCATATCACATTAAATATTTATCTAAACTGCTTAATAATATGAATAAGAAAGAATAAATATTTTGGAATGAAACCGTTTAGTTTTCAGTTTAGGAGTTGTGCATCAAAAAAAAACTGTGGGTGCTAAAAAAAAAACATGAGTAAACAAAGCTATCCCAATTGGCCTTCAAGAACATTGTACTGTATGATTGAACATGTAGATTATGAAGTCATGAACTCTGGATTTTAAATGTTAATTAAAGGTTTTTTTATTGACTGTCTCTCTTTTTCCATCTGTCATTGTGATTCATTTACAAACACTGAGCGTTGGTTTTTAGAATGGGGGATGAATCGGGTCTTGTTGAGAGACCTACCTTCTGCTGTGATTGTCACACTCAATATAATATCCCCCTCATATATGAGTACCATAGTAAAATCTCTACATTTGCTGTCCCTGTTCACCTTTAAATTAATAGGTAACAAATTAGTCATGGGGTTTTGCAAAATCCTCAGAGAACAAAGGCCCTAGTGGAAATAATCAAATGCTGGAATTTCTTGGGGTTTTACTGTGCTAATCCTCTGGGGTTTCAACAAAGAAAGTCATCTTTTTTTGGTTTATTTATTCAAGATTTCCAGGTCAAATTACCACCACTTTCAGTTATCTTTTTTTTTGTTTTACTTTAATTTTCGTTTTATGTAATTCTGTCCAAAAAAAATTTAAAGCATTAAAAAATTTTTATTTTTTTTTTTTTTTCTTTGTGTTTATACATTAACTTGTTTTTTGGGGGTTTTTTTTGGGAAAAAGTCCTTTTTCCTTTTTTTTTTTTTTTTTTTCTAGTACTTTTGTATATAAGTTGGTGTAATTTCACTAGATGCATTATCCTTTTTTGCTGTTGATTATGCATCCACAAGCATCTAATTGTGAAAGAGAGAGAAATGCCTCTGAATGCCACATAAAAGGCTATAAATTATTCCACACCGATAGGATCAAAAAGAGTGGTGGTGGAGTAACATGTATGTCTGAGATAATTTAAATTGTTGCATTAGACAAGATATAAAAGTGAAAAAATGGACACTGAATTTTTTTGGCCAGTTTCTCAAGGAATATGATTTCAGGCCCCTAAACCTTGATAAGAAACACATTAAACTTCGTGAGAAAAACTGGACGAATA
>WNWK01000731.1:50000-393792 GCA_009830355.1 Cherax destructor | reverse complement strand
GATTAAATGATTGCATTTAGGGAAAGCACTACACCCATAGGGGTCATAGAGAACCTGGGAAAATGGGAGGCAATCAGGTTCACTCCAAGGAAGAAGTGAACAAGGCCAGTCCTTATAATCAAGAGCCTCTCACCAATATTAAGGAACTTCTTTCTAATGGTTTAAGGATTAAAGTAGTATCTTTTGACTGGTGGTATACAGGTGACAGAATAGAAAAAAAAAAACTTAAACTTTCTCATTATTACAATCAAAACTAAGCACTAAACCCATAAGGGTCAAACAGCAATCTTTTCTCATAAAAACTAACTACAGTGGACCCCCGGATTTCGTCAATAATTCTTTCCAGAAGGCTGTTCGAGTGCCGTTACAGAACAAATTTGTTCCCATAAGGACGAATGTAAATTAGATTAGTCCATTTCAGACCCCCAAAAATACACTTGCATAATTGTTCAAGTTGGGAGCAGTACGAAATCCGGGAGTCCACTGTATTTGAGAATATTAGCTTATTCTCTCACATTAAGGAACATTGATCAGTTGAAAAAATTTTCATTTGTGGTACACTACCCTTCCAGAGAAGAGAGTTGCCCAGATGCTGAAGAGTTCTTGATTCAAGGAATTGAAGTTACCCTTCCCTTCCTTGGATCAAACATGATTACCTCCCTCTCATAACTGTATTTCAATCCTTTCATCTTAAAAGACTGCCAGAGATACTTGAAAATATAATTCTGTATCACTGAAAATGTACCAGGTAATGTTAATACTATTCTTGATGTGGTTTTCAGTTATTTTGGCTAAATTGGAAGGCATAGGGAAAAATGTTGCCATTATTTAATGGAATAAATGGTGGAACCAAAGGAAAATAACTGGAGTAAGTGGAATGAAGACATTAGTCACCAAGAAGCAGTAGTGAGGTGCTATAACACCCCTTGAAAAAAGTGCCTTTGTCATCTTAATTTATATGGGGTAGCAGAGCAAGTGGTAGATAAACAGAGCAATTGATCGGAGTTTATTGGTGTGAATGTACACGCGTCTAAGTCAGGTCTTAGCCTGTGTCAGAGGTCCTGAGAGGAATATGTCCAGCATGGACACTGGTGGGAGAGATGACTCAAGAATCCACATACAGTGTATTTTTGTAAGTGCTTTTGTAAGTAGTTTTTGGGGTCTAAAAGGACTAATCTAATTTACATTATTCCTTAAGGGAATAAATTAATTCGGTAAAAGCACTCGAACAGTATTCTGGAACGAATTATGGCCGTTAACCGGGGGTCCACTGTAGTTCTAAAGAATGTGCGGGGGGTCACTGTCCCTATGGCCTAGTTTCAGACCAGGCCTCCTGGTTGATGGCCTGATCAACCATGCTCTTGGTGGAATCCAACATATGCTATTTTTTTTAATTGGGAAGCTCTAAACCAGCAGTCCATATAGAACCTGGGGAATAGGAGGCATCGTTTTGATTCAAGGAAGGGAAGGAAATGTTGTACTGAATGTATTATTCAACAAAAACTATAAGCCCTGAACTACATATTAAAAGGCAGATCAGGTGCTGTATAACCCCTGAGTTTAGCACTTTCCTATAAATATAATACAGTGAAAATCATATTTATCTCATAATCGTACCACTAATGATAATCAAAAACAGAACTTGTACATAACTTTTTATTAAGTAATTTCACAAGGGTTAAAGGTAACAAAATATCCACCAAAGACAAGATAGCACAAAACTAAGATTTCTGATATATAAATGTTAAATTTGTTTATGAATTATTAAGTTATATCATGTGCAACATCTAATCTTAAAACATCCATTTCAAAATTAAAAGTGAAAAAATAAACTAAACCCAAATACAGATATACAGAAGAATGCAGTCTTAGTCCGTCTCCATTGAATCGCCCTGAAAAGAAAAAATAAGTGTTGACTGTTTTGTATTATAAACCTTGTGATTTACTTTATTGGTGAGAATGTGGCTGTGGCTGCAAGCAAACAAGTGGTGGAAAAAAGACACTTATAGTAAAAGGCGAACTATTATTATTGCAACATCATGCACTGCCTTTTGCAGAAGGTTATTACAGTATCTTCAGAGCCCAAAACCCATATGGGTCTGCTCTTTTTTGTGAAATGTAATAATAAAAGGTCTCCTTTTGCTATGTCATTTTCCATAACGTTATTGGTTAAATAGTGGGTGTTGTAATGCTTGTGGAATGAATATATTCCACAAGTACTTATGCAGAAACACATGCATGTATTCTCTATATCATAAGCCACTAACAAGTACTATAAGAGAAGTATATGTACAAGCAAGATATATGGAGAAAGCCTGCAGGCAAGTAAAGTCTGTGTGCAAGCAGGTTACATGCAAGGAGTGTACAAACAAGTTAGAAGCAAGGACAAAGCCTATGTACAAGTAGATTAAAAGCAAAGAGAAATCCTATGTACTAGCAGGTTACAAGAGAAGCTTGTATACAAGCAGGTTACAAAAACCTGTGTACAAGCAGGATACAAGGAGAAAACTTGTGTAATAAGTTACAAGTGAGGTTAAGGCACTATACAATTTGTATGGGTTTGGTGCTTCCCCAGGAATCATCATCATCTTTCAACAAACCGGCCGTATCCCACCAAGGGAGGCTGGCCCATAAAGAAAAATGAAAGTTTCTCTTTTTAACTTTAGTAATGTATACAGAAGGAGTTACTAGCCCCTTGCTCCCGGCATTTTAGTCGCCTCTTATGACACGCATGGCTTACAGAGGAAGAATTCTGTTCCACTTCCCCAGGAATATAAGTCAAATAAGGAGGTGATCAAATACATATGATCAATAGAAGGGAAGCTCCATTCTTTGAATCAAGAGACCTTTACCTGCATCAAGGCAGGAAGGAATTAACACATGTTACAAGTGTGGAGTAGGTATTAAAGGAGGAAAGACTTTATAGAAGGGACACATGTATATGGAAAGAACAGAGGAAAAACATGGCCAAGAAAAGAATAAAGAAATGAATATGAGATTTCATACCAGTGTCGATAAATTTCTGAATTGATCAAGTACTGCAGTGCAATAGAAAAATTGTAATAGTTTTAACATTAAAATAATTTAAATTTGCATTAGTGAAGAGTGAAACACGTGCAATATGATTATTTCTGCATTCTTAACCCTGTCTCATACATAGATCTATATCATTAACACCAGTGTTGCTCACGTAGATCTACATTTTAAGCACAGCTCCATCAAATATGCTGTGATTCTCAAATTTTGGCCTAGATATGAGAGAATGAGTATGCAGTAAGTGTGCCAAGTATAAAAAAAAAAATCTTGCCCCCATGTAGCATATGATGGAAAAAGCAAACCTCTGACCTTGTGTTTGGTTTACAATAGTGACCATGAAGAGTTTCCTAGTGTGATTTTTATGGTTTTAGTAGCTGTTTCTTGGTATCAATTGATATAGTTGAAGACATACTAGTAAAGAAGTGATGATTCTGGTTTATTTCAGGCCAAAAGCAGCTTGAAATAAGGTTCAAAGCAGGTAACGTAAACCTTACCTGCTGTGCTGGCTGTGGGTCAGAAAAGAAAAGTCATCATCTACTATTTTGTCATATTAATACATGACCGGGTATGCCAAATCACATTTCTTAGTGCACACAACTAAAATTCTCTTTTATACCAAGATTTATGTTATGTTTTTGCTGTAGAAAGGCACAAAATGCAATCACTAAGACATGTTTTTTTGGAAACATTTCAGCCCTGGAACCAAAGCATTTCCTAGTAATTGCATTTTGTCTTTCTGCACTACCTATAACATATCCCTTGATATAACCTATATTTTGACTACAATAATACGAGGGAAAATGTTAGAATTAATAACTAAGCTTCCACCTCACAAATTTATATATGCCATGTGTGTCTAATTCTTCATATACACCACTGTCATAGCTCTCATTTTAAAACTTATGATGCAGAGGCTATGTTAATAATGTAATGACTGCTATGCAGGAAACCTAATTTAGTCCAATTTATTTAGACCTCTGACTACCATTATGATAAACAATTTACATATATCATCAGTGTTCCCTTATAGGATATGAAAATGCATCATGTTGACTGTTGATACAGAAAAAATCTGATTTACTCCCATCTGCGAAAACAAAGTATAACCTGTTAATGGTTCTGTGATTATCTTCCCCATGATCCAGTCTCAAACCAGGCCTCCTAAGTTAGAAAGGAAATATTACTGGATTAAAAATTATTAAGATGGTGTGTGTTTACTGAATTTAAGATAAGTTGAATGTGGCAAGATTAACCTGTCAGTTTAAGTGTTCATGACAGAAAAATATCAGCAATCTTGCCAAAGTGCAAAAAAATTAATGCATTTCCATTTCACACTCATTCAATAGGATGGTACCGTAGTATTGTCATCAAATGTGTATGACTTATACCTGGGGTTATGCTTAAATCTGATTGTTTTAGTGAAAGAATACCCTCCTTTCCCTTCTCTTAAGGCAGTTAATATACAGCACCTAAATATCATCCTTTTACAATATAATTTTAAAGCATTATTAATCACCTTAAATCATGTATTTATATAAAATATAGTATAGACAAATTATTGCATGAATCTAACCTGTGGCTGCTCGTCTGTTGGAGGTGGTGGAGGTGCAGAGGCAGCAGCAGCAGCAGCGTCATCATCAGCAGCAGCAGTAGGTGCAGTTGGTGGTTGAGCATCTCTAGCTCCTCCTGCACCACCCCGTCGTTCTTCTTGGTCTAGGCCTTCCAGGTATGGATTTACATCATCATCATCATATATACTAAGATCCTCACCTTTACCTACTATTGCTATGCTGCAGTTCTGAAAAAGTTAAAAGTTAATGTCAAAAGCACTGAAAAAGATTTTACAAAAAAAAAAAAAAAACGTATGAAAGTGAATGAACAAACAATTAGACTACAAATGATTAATAACCAAAATACTTCACTAAAAACTTCAGGTAGCATATCTCTGCTTAAAACAATGTCTGTTTATCAAATAAAACAAGCTACTTTATTTTAGGCTTCTCCAAAAGAGATTCCTAGATGCTGGTGAGGGGTTCTTGACCCAAGGAACTGAACCTGACTTTCCTTTTCTTAGACTGAACCTGACTGCCTACCAATACCCTCCTACTAATTTCCACACTCCGAATTTTCTGCATATTATTTACACCACAGATTGCCCTTAGACAGGACATCTCCACTGCCTCCAGCCGCCTCCTCGCTGCAGCATTTGCAACCCATGCTTCACACTTATATGGGTGTGAAGCATGGGTTGTATGACCCCTAAAGGTTTAGTGCTCTCTCTTCCTCATGTGGATGTAATAATAAGAGTTTTTAGTAGCCAAACATTTTTTACATGGACTTTCCAAATGACAAAGAAAAAATTTAAATCACGAGTTTTTCCTTCTTAATATATGTAGCACAAACAACGGTCAAATTTTTATTTCACTAAATTTACTTAAAAACACAAATGTAAATAATATACCTCTACATATAGAGTACTACATACTGTACTTTTAAAGAACTAGTGTCCTAATTTACAAGCACAATTTAATGCATTAAACCCATAGGATCATAAAGTACATGGTGGGCAGTAATAAGGCTTAATCCAAGGAAGGGAAGGCTAGCTCCAATTCCTTAGATCAAGAGCTCTTCAGCATCAAGGCACCCCTGCCTCTCATGAAGTGTATTAAATTTTAAATTCACAAGAACTACATTAAATCTATACATACTGTAAAAATACAGTACAGGTCGGCAATCACAAATCCAGCAATCAGTCATCCGGTTCTATCAGTTATTTGGCACTAATTTCGGCTAGCATAATTTCAAATTTCCAGGGTCAACACCAACCTGCTGGTACTGTTTGGTGGTGCTACTTGCTGCATAAGTCATTCCAATTTCTTTTTCTCCATTTATTGTTATAACCTGCTTACTTTTAGCCCTAGCCATGGTTCCAGCGAATAAAAGAAGTGCTTCTCGTTATGTAAAGCACATACACAGTACATTGTCCATAAAAGATAAGGTGGCTTTGAAGCCACTGTCAGTTGCTTTGAGCACAGTCTCGTGATGCATAGGAATATGCTAATATCAACACTACGGCTTATTTACCTATCACAATTGAACTAATATGACATAATAAACAATATAAATAACCTAAAAACATGGTAAATACTCCAGAATGAATAATACAGTGGACCCCCGCCTAACGAATACCCCGGAAATCGTACAATTATGTAAGTATAATATTGTAAGTGCTTGTGGAAGTGTATTTTTGGGGGTCTGAAATAGACTAACCTACGTGACATTATTTCTTAAGGAAGTAAATTCGTTCGGTAATGGCACTTGAGCAGGCTTCTGGAATGAATTTTGCTCGTTAGGCAGGGGTCCACTGTATTTGACATAATACTGAGCGATTCGATGGAGGTATGAAGAGGATATGGGATACAAGTAGTACCATCCTCCTATCCCTGTCTTGGGGGCTTATATTAGAGAAAACAGTGTAGCAGAGGGCTAACTGTGATATACAGTGTACACTCGTAATGCTCCATAAAACTGAAACAAAAAAAGCTATTTTCTCTACATAGATTATCATACATAGCAGCATATGTATGAGAACCTAGGATAATCAAAAAAAGTCAGTGACTTATTTCCAACACCTGGCTTTTTTTTCTCAGTTGTTTGTTGGGCTATCTTATTGAAACTTGGGCAATGTATGATGGAAAGATGCTTCTTAACATACACCAAAAAATGAAAGAAATTGGACAATAAATAACGGAGTTTATTTCTCAGCCATTAGCGGTATATTTTCACAGTTTTTATGGTTGTATTCTCGTTTTTTTAGGTCTCATTTGATAGAATGGAAGATTTATTACAGAAATAGATATGATTTTGATTAGTACCTTGAAATTGAGCTCAAAATAGTGGAAATGTTTGATTTTTGCTGATGTTCAATGAACTTTCTTGTGTAAGTTGGTCAAGTTTATTAACTGTATTCTAACCTAACTACTCTGTAATCCAGAAAACTCAATAATCCGCCACACTACAGGTCCCAATGATGCTGGATTTGTGATGGCCGACCTGTATTGTGTACAGAAGAGCGCCTTACTATACTGTACGTATATGCAAATTTAATAAAATAAAATATGGATACCTTATTGGTGAGTTCAACATCATTTGGAAGAGTATCTCTTAGAGCACGTAGTGCATGACGGATAAGCTCTTCCCTTGTAGAACTGCGAAACTCATCAAGGTGACGTTCAAGATAGGTGCGAGCACTCTGGGAACGTGCACCTATTGCCATGGCCTGGCAGTCATAGTAGTTAGCAGAGGGACAGGTTTGGTAGATATGGGGGCCATCTTCATCAAAGCCTGCTAATAAAAGACCAACACCATATGGCCTCTTGTCATAGCGCTGAGTTGCAATCTGCATTTTGGCACCAACACGTTCCATCAGTTTATTTAATGATAGAGCCTGATTATGAGCAAACTGTTCATTTAAGCACTCTGTCCGCATGAATCTTGATAAGACACGAGCATCAGCAGTCAGTCCTGAGATTGAAACAGCAATATGCTTGTCAATTGGCATTATTTTCTTCTGGTGAGCTGCGAGTTCCGAAGAAGCTCTCTTTAAGGCAACTAGTACAGCATGGGATGAGCTCTTGACACCCACAGTAGCAGAACCCTGTTTCACTGCCTCCATAGCATACTCCACCTGAATGATACAAAGTTACCTTTAATTACTGTATAAAATGAAATGCCCAATATTTTTATTAGTAGTGTATCTTTATATACAGTAATGCTTACATAAACTTCTCTGGCAAAACAAATCTTATACAGGGGCTGCCAACTTACAAACGAGTAGCATGCCTGATGATCTAACTTATGACTGTTATTTGTAGCCATGAACCTATTATTCTATGGGAAATGATAGTACAAACAATAACTGTCTGCCACACTTGTTAATAAATGCAGACCAGCATTCATAAAACTTTTCTCAATATTGTATAGATGTCTGAGGCCTTGCTCATAAATGCTGATCATTGTAATGCTAGCGTCTGTAAGTCAGGGACCCCTGTATGTATATAGTACTGTATGTATATAGTACTGTTATAGAATGAAAATGGCAATTTTTTAACAGTTTGTTAATTAGGAGATATCTGTGATCAATTTAGAATGCTTTTCCACCCTAGTAACCCAACCTTTGGGCAAGCTTCCTTGCCCAAAGTAACAGCCTTGTCCAGGCTGTTACTGGACCAAGGGCCCATATAGTCATCAGCCTGGTTGATCTGGCACTTTTGCAGACTTCTACATTTGTTTTGGAAATACCACATTTAAAAATTACTGGAAATCTTTTTTAATATAAATTATTATAATTAAAAATAATTCATTGACGTCTACCAACTTACCTGGTGGAGGCGCCCTTGCGGAGACCACACTGTGACATCATTATCATACTGATTCCGAAACTGAAATAAACAAATAAAACTTAGCAGTTGGTGAAACTTTGCCATTGCTCATTGCACTTGTAATTAAATTAGGACACATTATAAGAAGTAAGTGTACAGTGTACCAGGTATATTGAGTGCAACCTCTCTAAACTTTACCTCTAAATACAGTACCAATCACAATTTTCAAAGAAGCTCTAGGCTGGCAACTAAAAATATTAAACCACCACTGCATACCAGGTGTGCACTCATTTCATAAGATTTGCAAATCTACATACGTAGAGTGGATTCCTCAATTAACAACACTGATGTGTACCACCAAAACCTGTTAGGCAAATTATCATAAAATATAACAAATATTTTTGTAGATACCCATTACATATATAACTTGAGCTTCATTCCAGGATGTATTGACAAAATTTAAAAATATTTACTCCTGTAGCCTTCTAGTGTCCACATCAGAAATTAATTTATGGTCCATTTTAGTGTCATCGGCAGACTTACTTATGTTGCTATTTATACCCTCATCGGATCTTCTATAGGAAAGTACAATTAGGAGGTGCATCTCGTACTCAGCAGACATAGGATAAAGTCTCCACCACGTCTTGCACTGAATGACCCACATGGGTTTAGCACTGAACATGAATTATTATTATTATTCCCTCATGCTCTGCATACTATGGGGGCTTTCTGCATGCACACCAAACTGTCACCCATTTTTTTTACAAATACAGTGGTACCTCGGTTAATGATATTTTTTTCATTCCAGAATGCTGTTCAAGTACCATTACCAAACGAATTTATCCCCATAAGGAATAATGTAAAATAGACTAGTCCTTTTAGACCCCCAAAAATACACTTACAAAAGCATTTAAAAAAATAAACTTACATAAAAGGGCGAGTTTGGGGACCATCGTTAACCGAGGTACCACTGTATACTGTAATGTTGAAATAAAGAATCTTTCATCAATGTCATTTATGTAGAGCATAAACAGGGTCCCAATACCTTCCTCTCCTTTACTGGATCGAGCCTGAATGCTTCCCATGCCTTAAGCACTATACGACCCTTACAGGTTTAGCACTTCCCTATAATTAAAATAAAAAATAAATACAATTGGGTATGAAAGAAGAAATTAAGGTATTTTTTCATACCTTCAATAGGAATAACAAAGAGTGACTTCCTTCTCTACTAAAACAGTGCCAGTCACTACTTTCAAGGCCACTGTTTTACCATTACTGACCCAAAAGATTATGGTATTTCATCCAGTTATTGGCCAGAACTATTGGTGCTTAACCTGGTAATGTTGAAGAATCAGTGGCACAAACAGGAATGAAAACCTTGTTTAATATTTATTATTTCATCACATAAATCCTACACATGGAACGAAGAGATGAAACTATTAGAAATAAAATTAATCTTTTGCAAGAATAACAAATTTCACGATATTCCGACCTAAAAACTCAGAGGGCACTTTGTTTAAACTTGGGTTTTACGGCTGTTACATAAAACCTAAATGGATTTTGGATGACTGGTTTGTTAGGTTGAAATTACATATTCAATAATCCTATCTTCACTTATACATAACTTATATAAAAACCAATGCAAATTTAAAGTATGAATGAGGTTTAAATAAAGCCTACTGGGTAAACACTAAATCAGAATGGGCTATACAGTGCCTGGGAAATAGGTTACGGGTTTAATAAATGAGGGAAGACCATTTCTTGGATCAAGTGGCCTGGCTGGCAAAGCTCTCACTTCACATGCAGAGGTCCGGGTTAGATTCCCGGTGGGGTGGAAAAATTTCAACGCGTTTCCTTACACCTGCTGTCCTGTTCACCTAGCAGCAAGTAGGTACCTGGGTGTTAGTCGACTGGTGTGGATTGCATCCTGGGGAACAAGATTGAGGACCCCACTGGAAATAAAACAGACAAGTCCTCGATGATGCACTGCCTTTCTTGGGTTATCCTGGGTTGCTAACCCTCTGGGGTTAAAAATCAGAACGAAATCTAATCTTATCTTATCACCAGCATCAAGGAACCTGCCTAGGTACATTCATTCCCTGTGTAGATCTTTGAGAGGATATGGCTAGTTAACTTATTATCTTTCAAGACTAATACATATACGAGTGCATTAGGAATGCATATCACCTGTACACCGCCGGTCAGGGGATCATTAATCCCTAAAATAGAGTTTAAAGTACATTGTCTGCATATATACACCTTGAGGTGAACACTCCTCAGTGTACATACCATCACTTTATTTTATTTTCACAACGTGTGTCCCGTGGCTCAGTTGGCAACACTTTGGCCTCACATGAGTGTCTGTGGTTCAATCCCCGGCATGGGTGGAAACGTTGGGCAGTTTTTCCTTACACTTGCTGTCCCTGTTCACCTAGAAGTAGGTAGGTACCTGGGTACTGGGTGTTAGTCGACTGGAGTGGGTAAGTTTATTTAGGTATAGATACACATAAGTACAATTATCATACATTGTAATATATGTGTAAATTACCTACGATAACCCAAAAAAAGTCTGACTTATTTCCACTGGGGTCCTGGGGACAAGATTAAGGACCCCAGTAGAAAGAAGACACAGTCCTAGATGATGCACAGTTTTTCTTGGGTTATCCTAGGTGGCTAACCCTCTGAGTTAAAAATCAGAACAAATCTTATCTTAACCTGGAAGTATTAAACCCGTAGGGGGTCATGCAGAACCTGGGGAAACGAGAGGCAATCAGGCTCACTCCAAGGAAGAGGATAAAGTCCGGTTCCTTGTATCAAGAGCCTCTCGCGGGCATCGAAGCACCTTCCCTGAGGGGAATATACCAGCACATTGTCGATACCATCAAATTTTTGAGTGAAAAAACTCACCATGATGAGGAACTGAGGTCCGTCAACAACACCGGTGATGTTTTGATGCCGCGGAACGTCGACTTCTGTTCTCACTTTACTGAATTCCGCCTTGAAATATAATTCTTCCCTTCATTAACTATATAAATTAATATATATAAGAAGGTTTGTATCAATCTAAAGTGTACGTTGAGAGGCTGTGAATACATTCCAATGTATTTCTGTTATGTGATTAAGTCGAATATTCTTCACATATTAGTAGGTATCTTTATTTCACATTCTGAGAGATAATGAAAGAATGAGAATGAAAGAGAATCGGGATGAAAGAATGAGAATGGTGGAGAGAATGAGGATGGAAGAATGAGAATGAAAGAGAATCAGGATGAAAGAATGAGAATGAAGGAGAGAATTAGAATGAAACAGAATTGGAATGAAAGACTGAGAATGAGTGAAATAGGATGAGAAAATTTGGATTATACTAGGTAATTTACACTGTACGGTAATCTTGGGGGCCCGGGGCACATCAGGTTTGGGGGGCCCTCAACATGGAAATTAAATTGAATTACAAATAAGAAATGATTTAAAATGAATGATAAACAGCAGTTTTCGAAAAAAATTCTTCCAGACAACCTCAGTGATTCAGCAGGAATACAGGACCCTTGCTACACCAGTGCCATCACTGAATGGGAGACTCTTGCTGCTCCAACACCAAAACCTAGTGAAGAACTGGCCTACAAACAGTCAAGCTGGGACGGCCCCATCGCTGAAAAGATACTTGCCAATATGCTTAGGGCCGTAACATCAGACAGGGAAACTGCCCGTCTCCTAGCTGTGAGTGCACATCACTCTGGGACGTCCTCCAAACAGTTCCCATTTCGGCCATGGGAACACGCCTCGACCCTAAGACCCTTCATATTGCAGTGGCTCTGCGCCTTGCTGCCCCTATTCACACGGAATATACGTGTATTTGCAGCGATGCACAAGCCGACCAATATGGTCTACATGGTCTTAACTGTTCTAAAACTAAGGGTTGGCATGCAAGACACAATGAGGTCAACGACATCATAAAGAGAACCCTTGCTACAGCTGGATGCCCAGCCGAGAGAGAACCTCGATCACTAGCAGCCAACAACGCCCACAACCCAGCAAACCGCCCCGACGGGATCACCATCTATCCTTGGAAGAATGGCAAGCTCTTAGCATGGGATTATACCTGTGTGTCGACACTGGCTGACACCTACATCCATCACAGTGTCGGGCGACAGGGAGGAGCTGCTGACCACAGAGAGGAGTACAAGAATGGCAAGTACAGGGACATAAGCCAACAGTATCAATTTGTCCCAGTGGGATCAGAGACCTTGGGAGCGTGGGGAAAAAATGCAACACGTTTCCTTAAAGAACTGGGTTCCAGACTCATAGACACCACCAGGGACCCAAGGGCAGCCACGTTCATGTTCCAGCGTCTCAGCGTGGCCATCCAGAGGGGAAATGCATGCTGCATACTTGGCTCGCGTCCGGCTTCGGAGGAGCTGGAGGAGATTCATAATCTTTGATATATTGTACCATTTTATTCATGTTCATGTTTTCTGTGGAAAATATTGGTATTTTCCGAAAGTTGTAATTGATAAACTTTCCAATATGAATAGATATCATTAATGTGTTGCTGTTGGCTTAACATTAACTGAAAAGAACCAACGAATTAACACGCATGCGCGAGATGCCTCGTCAAGTGGGCAGGGAAGCTGGGTAGAGGGGAATGGGCAGAGTGAACAGCGAGCCTACCGACCCGATATCAGGTGATGGGATGGCCTGTCGAATTTGGAGACTCCGTCCGCCAAATCGGATTTAATTACCTCCTTTCGTAATGTGGAGGAATATCCAGTGACGTGGCGAATATAAAGTGGGACAATCGGTCCAGGAGGTCCAGTAATAGGACAATAATTGTGAAATAAGGTGTGCCGCCGGCGGGTGATGCGGTCATAGGCCTATTTGAACTGAGTGAAGTGACCATACGGCAGGATAAAGTCGTAACCCCTGATGCTGGGGAGCTTTCGTCTTAAAAGAGACTGAAATATATTCGATGAATATTGTGAAATGGTGAATATAGTGAAACAGAGTTGTAAATAAATAGGGAGTGATTGTACCGAGCGAGGCTAGTGCGGGTACGCCATACCCCGACCGCCATATTGAATGCGGATGAAATGAACTAACATATCGCAAGTTATCTACTCGAAATCCAAGTATCGAGACTGTGAATGTGTATAAACTAGTGGGGCATTAAGCCAGGATATATGTAATATGTAAAGTTATACGTATAAACAGTACAAAAGGTCGGATTAGTGAGAGGATCTGATTCGCTACCCTGACCAACCACATGTTAACTAACGCCCGGTCTCGTGGGCGTATAAGAGTTCACGGAAATTAACCTTCCTTGACTCGACGGGACAACTATTACCATCGCGATCGAATCAGATCGCAGGAGGACGTCAACAACGGAACGACTCCCTCATCTAAAGCTAAGTACCATACTGTCGTCTTTATCGTTGGCCAATGATATTGTTACGCACAGTAGATGTACTTTAGCTAGGTCAACGATCTACTATGCACCGCTATGATGCTGTTAATTAGGTGAGTGATGGTCATGTTAACTTAACTGTGTGTTCTCTACCTCTCCTCCTGTTTGATCAGTTGTTTAATAACCTATACAGTCCACTTAAATTTAAATATATCATAATTATAATAAATGATCTTCTCAGATTTATTTATACTGGTCCAGAGTGCAGTGGGTTAACGAGAATATTGAAGGTACCCCTTGGGTGCGGCCAGGAGCGGGTAAAGTTCTCACATACCTTAAAGGGAATGACTGCGGTAAAATTATACGAGTCGGTCATCTCCCTGGGAGTTTGTTTATTGCTAGTGGCGGTGTCCCAGATAGACTTATCTCCCACAATTCCCCACATTTTCCATTGATGTATTCTGTCTGTTAATAAAGCATTCCATGATCATATATAGGGGTGGTATATTTTTTTTTTATTAACACATCGGCCGATTCCCACCAAGGCAGGGTGGCCCGAAAAAGAAAAACTTTCATCATCATTCACTCCATCACTGTCTTGCCAGAAGGGTGCTTTACACTACAGTTATAAAACTGCAACATTAACACCCCTCCTTCAGAGTGCCGGCACTGTACTTCCCATCTCCAGAACTCAAGTCCGGCCTGCCGGTTTCCTGAATCCTTCATAAATGTTACTTTGCTCACACTCCAACAGCACGTCAAGTATTAAAACCATATGCCTCCATTCACTCCTATCAAATACGCTCACACATGCTTGCTGGAAGTCCAAGCCCTCGCACACAAAACTTCCTTTACCCCTCCCTCCAACCTTTCCTAGGCCGACCCCTACCCCGCCTTCCCTCCACTACAGATTTATACACTCTCGAAGTCACTCTGTCTCGTTCCATTCTCTCTACATGTCCAAACCACCTCAACAACCCTCCTCAGCTCTCTGGACAATCGTTTTGGTAATCCGCACCTCCTCCTAATTTCCAAACTCCGAATTCTCTGCATTATATTCACACACACATTGACCTCAGACATGACATCTCCACTGCCTCCAGCCTTCTCCTCATTGCAACATTCATCACCCATGCTTCACACCCATATAAGAGCGTTGGTATAACTATACTCTCATACATTCCCTCTTTACTTCCATGGACAAGGTTCTTTGTCTCCACAGACTCGAAGTGCTCCACTCACCCTTTTCCCCTCATCAATTCTATGATTCACCTCATCCTTCATAGACCCATCCGCCGACATGTCCACTCCCAAATATCTGAATACATTCACCTCCTCCATACTCTCTCCCTCCAATCTGATATCTAATCTTTCGTCACCTATTTTTTTTGTTATCCTCATCACCTTACTCTTTCCTATATTCACTTTCAATTTTCTTCTTTTACACCCTACCAAATTCATCCACCAACCTCTGCAGCTTCTCTTCAGAATCTCCCAAAAGCACAGTGTCATCAGCAAAAGCAACTGCGACAACTCCCACTTTGTATTTGCTTCTTTATCTTTTAGCCCAACACCTCTTGCCAAGACCCTCGCATTCACTTCTCTTACAACCCCATCTATAAATATATTGAACAACCACGGTGACATCACACATCCTTGTCTAAGGCCCACTTTTACTGGGAAATAGTCCCCTTCCCTCCTACACACTCTAACCTGAGCCTCACTATCCTCATAAAAACTCTTCACTGCTTTCAGTAACCTTCCTCCTATTCCATACACCTGCAACATCTGCCACATTGCCCCCTATCTACCCTATCATACGCCTTTTCCAAATCCATAAATGCCACAAAAACATCTTTACCCTTATCCAAATACTGTTCACCTATATGTTTCACTGTAAACACTTGGTCTACACACCCCTACCTTTCCTAAAGCCCCTTGTTCATCTGCTATCCTGCTTTCTGTTTTACTCTTAATTCTTTCAATAATAACTCTACCATACACTTTACCAGGTACACTCAACAGACTTATTCCCCTATAATTTTTGCACTCTCTTTTGTCCCCTTTGCCTTTATACAAAGGAACAATACACGCTCTCTGCCAATCCCTAGGTACCTTACCCTCTTCCATACATTTATTAAATAATAGCACCAACCACTCCAAAATTATATCCCCACCTGCTTTTAACATTTCTATCTTTATCCCATCAATCCCAGCTGCCTTACCCCCTTTCATTCTACCCACTGCCTCACGAACTTCCCTACACCCACAACTGGCTCTTCCACACTCCTACAAGATGTTATTCCTCCTTGCCCTACACACGAAATCACAGCTTCCCTGTCTTCATCAACATTTAACAAATCCTCAAAATATTCTCTCCATCTTCCCGATACCTCTAACTCTCCATTTAATAACTCTCCTCTCCTATTTTTAACTGTCAAATCCATTTGTTCTCTAGGCTTCCTCAACTTATTAATCTCATTCCAAAACTTTTTCTTATTTTCAACAAAATTTGCTGATAACATCTCACCCACTCTCTCATCTGCTCTCTTTTTACATTGCTTCACCACTCTTTTAACTTCTCTTTTTCTCTCCATATACTCTTCCCTCCTTGCATCACTTCTACTTTGTAAAAACCTCTCATATGCTAACTTTTCTCCCTTACTACTCTCTTTACATCATCATTCCACCAATCGCTCCTCTTCCCTCCCGCACCCACTCGCCTGTAACCACAAACTTCTGCTGAACACTCTAACACTACATTTTTAAATCTACCCCATACATTTTCGACCCCATTGCCTACACTCTCACTAGCCCATCTATCCTCCAATAGTTGTTTATATCTTACCCTAACTGCCTCCTCTTTTAGTTTATAAACCTTCACCTCTCTTTTACTTACTGATTCTATTTTCCTTGTATCCCATCTACCTTTTACTCCCACTGTAGCTATAACTAAAAAGTGATCTGATATATCTGTAGCCCTCTATAAACATGTACATCCTGAAGTCTACTCAACAGTCTTTTATCTACCAATACATAGTCCAACAAACTACTGTCATTACGCCCTACATCATATCTTGTATACTTATTTATCCTCTTTTTCTTAAAATATGTATTACCTATAACTAAACCCCTTTCTATACAAAGTTCAATCAAAGGGCTCCCATTATCATTTACACCTGGCACCCCAAACTTACCTACTACACCCTCTCTGCATGTTTCTCCCACTTTAGCATTTAGGTCCCCTACCACAATTACTCTCTCATTTGGTTCAAAAGTTCCTATACATTCGCTTAACATCTCCCAAAATCTCTCTCTCTCCTCTACACTCCTCTCTTCTCCAGGTGCATACACGCTTATTATGACCCACTTTTCGCATCCGACCCTTATTTTAATCCACATAATCCTTGAATTTACACATTTATATTCCCTCTTTTCCTTCCATAACTGATCCTTCAACATTATTGCTACCCCTTCCTTAGCTCTAACTCTCTCAGATACTCCTGACTTAATCCCATTTATTTCTCCCCACTGAAACTCGCCTACCCCCTTCAGCTTTGTTTCGCTTAGGGCCAGGACATCCAACTTCTTTTCATTCATAACATCGGCAATCATCTCTTTCTTATCATCCGCACTACATCCACGCACATTCAGACAACCCAATTTTATAAAGTTTTTCTTCTTCTCGTTTTTAGTAGATATATATATATATATATATATATATATATATATATATATATATATATATATATATATATATATATATATATATATATTTTTTATTATTTTATTATTATTATTATTATTATTATTATTATTATTATTATATCATTGGGAACGTAAAACTCGTATTTATAATAGAATAGAGTTTTACTTTCCCAATAATATAACAACAACAATAATAATAATAATACCAATTGAAAAAAATACAGAATAAAATGTATATAGATAGATAATCTATCTAGCTATCTATATATATATATATATATATATATATATATATATATATATATATATATATATATATATATATATATATATATCTGACCAGCCAGGCTGCGGTTCGTACGTTGGACTGCGTGCGGCCAGCAGTAACAGCCTGGTTGATCAGGCTCTGGTCCAACAGTAGGCCTGGTCATAGACCGGGCCGCGGGGGCGTTGACCCCTGGAATTCTCTCAGGTAGACTCCAGGTATATATATATATATATATATATATATATATATATATATATATATATATATATATATATATATATAATAATATAATAAAATATAATATAATAAATATATAGATAGATAATCTATCTATATATATTTTATTATATTACTAGGCATAAAAAAAATAGTGGTCTGGTGGCTAGAGCTCTCGCTTCACACACGGAGGGCCCGGGTTCAATTCCCGGCGGGTAGAAACATTTCGACGTGTTTCCTTACACCTGTTGTCATTGTAAGGGGTGGGGAGCAGTAGGATTGAATACTATGTTTGTTTGGTTCAGTCATTTATAATTGTGTTGTTATTGTTGTTGTTGTTATGGAGCGGCTTTGGAGAGTACATTGTTATGGTTACTCAGCGTTTCAATAACCTACAACCACTACAGTCATGTTCACCTAGCAGCAAATAGGTACCTGGGTTGTTAGTCGACTGGTGTGGGTCGCATCCTGGGGGACAAAATTAAGGTCCCCGATGGAAATAAGACAGACAGTCCTCGATGACGCACTGACTTTCTTGGGTTATCCTGGGTGGCTAACCCTCCGGGGTTAAAAATCCGAAGAAATCTTGTCTTATCTTAACCGACTAACTTCAAGAAATTGATTCAATCCTCTTTTTGTAAAAAATAAGCCTATTAGGAGAGGGCAGCTTATAACAACCAAGAAAGGCTTCTTCACCTGTTTTTTACTTTTTAGTTAATTTACCATGGATCTTAAAGAACACTAAATATTAATTCTGTTATGGACGTACACCTTCAGGACACTTGAGTAAAATCATGCAACCCCATCATAATTATAATATCTATCCTATGTGTGGAAAATATTGGGTATTTTCCTGAAAGGTTATACTCGATAGCCTTTCTAATGTGAATATTCTTAATGTGTGGCTGTTGGTTCGTATTTTTCTTGAGATGAGGAAAGAACCATCGCGACGGTAGCGTGGGTACGCTGTGTTGGGTCAAATGAAGTCACCCAGGCAGTCGCTCTCGGGGGATAAGCGAATCGAGGTGAACGATGGGAGGGCTCTGGATATAATGGAGATGGAAATCGGCGTTACTACGACCAAATCGGGTTAATGGTCTCTCTTCACAATAGTGAATGTTGTGAATATTCGCTGGGAATAATGTGGGACATTAAGTCCAAGAAACTATAATAATAGAGTGATAATGTGTTAAACAGTGAGCGACGCCGTCATGGCGGTTTTGATGGCGGAAATGTGCGTCGATTCGATCAGTGTTCATCTTACACAATTATTAATGGATTAACTTCTAACGAGAGTAAATTAATGGGACATTAAACCGACGTGTGAATAGTGTGTAAAGTGTTGCGTATAAACTCTAAGCAAGGGGTATAGTGAGAGGATATGAATCACTACCCCGACCAACCACGTTAAATAACGCCCGGTCTCGTGGGCGTAAGAGAGTTCAAGGGATCAATCTTCTCTTGACTCATCGGGACAACCACCAACATCATCGTCTTGCCGGAAGAATAATCTACCGAGCAGGACCACGAGATCCGTCGAAGAATAGCGACAAGAATGTTGTTTCTTCCCCACTGTAAGTACTCTTATTGTCTTAGCAACCGTCTGGCCAGTAGGTATGTTGGGATAATGTGGGTTTACGGTGGGAATGATAATGACGGGATCTTCAAGTGAACAGCAATGGCACGGATAAAGGGTGAGTGATATTAAGTTGTACTCTTTCCGCCTTCTTCCCAATCAGTCAGACCTCAACCTATACAGTCCACAAAATTTAACAATACCGTAACCATTGGTGTTACTCATTCTTAATAAACTGGTCAAGGATAGATGTGGATTTAGAGTGAGAATATCGAAAGGTCCCCTTAAATGTGACCAGGAGTGGGGCAAGTTTTCTCACACGCCTCAACGGGGGTAACCGCGGTAAAATTATACTAGTCGGTCCACTCCCCGGGAGATTATTTTGTTGTAAGTGGCGGTGAAGCCCAGACAGGTAATCTCTTAATTCCCCACACTATGTTTATTCATATCTTTGGCTTAGAAGTTCTAGGAAAAATGATAGAAAAATTGGGGCATTCCATTTACAGGGATGAAAATGTATCAAAGGATTTAGGTCAACGTCAAGAGAGAAATTTATACCGATGAAAAAAATTTGTACCGATGAAAAAAATTATGCTCATGAAAAAAATTTGTATAATAATAATTTCATAAGGAATGTATCAAATATAACAAGTAAGAATAAAAAGTATATGTTGCCTGGCTAAGATAACACAAGTCTAAAAATTTAATTTCTCTATAAAATTTAACCACAAATAGTGGACCCATTATATACCTCTGTAATCTTCTGACTACCTCCCACACCATGGGTATGGGCTGCATAATAATCATATTAAACTAACTTCATGTTGTCGGCATTATATACCTTTAATTTGAGTAGAATTTCTGTAGGTATTCAATGGAACACGAAACATATCAAAGAGATATTTATATATGATGTGGCGCCTACCTGGAGTCTACCTGGAGAGAATTCCAGGGGTCAACGCCCCCGCGCCCCGGTCTGTGACCAGGCCTCCTGTTGGACCAGAGCCTGATCAACCAGGCTGTTACTGCTGGCCGCACGCAGTCCAACGTACGAACCACAGCCCGGCTGATCAGGTACCGACTTGAGGTGCCTGTCCAGTGCCTGCTTGAAGACAGCCAGGGGCTTGTTGGTAATCCCCCTGATGTATGCTGGGAGGCAGTTGAACAATCTTGGGCCCCTGACACTTATTGTGTTGTCCCTCAACGTGCTAGTGGCACCCCTGCTCTTCATTGGGGGGATGTTACATCGCCTGCCGAGTCTTTTGCTTTCGTAGGGAGTGATTTTTGTGTGCAAGTTTGGTACTAAGCCCTCGAGAATTTTCCATGTGTATATAATAATGTATCTCTCCCGCCTGCATTCTAGAGAGTACAGGTTTAGGAACTTCAAGCGTTCCCAGTAGTTGAGGTGGTTTATCGCACTTATGCGTGCGGTGAAGGTTCTCTGCACATTTTCAAGGTCAGCAATTTCACCCGCCTTGAAAGGTGCAGTTAGTGTGCAGCAATATTCCAGCCTAGATAGAACAAGCGATCTGTAAAGTGTCAACATGGGCTTGGCATCCCTGGTTTTGAAGGTTCTCATTATCCATCCTGTCATTTTTCGAGCAGATGCAATTGCTACTTTGTTATGGTCCTTGAAGGTGAGATCCTCTGACATGATCACTCCCAGTTCTTTGACATTAGTTTTTCGCTCTATTGTGTGGTTGGAATTAATTTTGTACTCCGATGAGATTTTAATTTCTTCACGTTTTCCGTATCTGAGTAATTGAAATTTCTCATCATTGAACTTCATATTGTTTTCTGCAGCCCATTTAAAGATTTGGTTTATGTCTGCTTGGAGTCTTGCAGTGTCTTCAACGGTGGACTCTTGTCATACAGATTCGGGTGTCATCTGCAAAGGAAGACACAACACTGTGGCTTATATCCCTGTCAATGTCTGATATGAGGATGAAGAATAGGATGGGAGCAAGTACTGTGCCTTGTGGAACAAAGCTTTTCACAGTAGCTGCCTCAGACTTTACTCTGTTGACTACTACTCTTTGTGTTCTACATGTTAGGAAATTATAGATCCATCTACCAACTTTTCCTGTTATTCCTTTATCACGCATTTTGTGTGCTATTACACCATGGTCACACTTGTCAAAGGCTTTTGCAAAATCTGTGTATATAACATCTGCATTCTGTTTATCTTCTAGAGCATCCAGGACCTTGTCGTAGTGGTCCAGTAGTTGGGACGGACAGGAGCGGCCTGCTCTAAACCCATGCTGTCCTGGGTTGTGCAATTGATGGGTATCAAGATGGGTGGCGATCTTGCTTCTTAGAACCCTTTCAAAGATTTTTATGATATGGGACGTTAGCGCAATTGGTCTGTAGTTCTTTGCTATTGCTTTACTGCCCCCTTTGTGGAGCGGGGCTATGTCTGTTGTTTTTAGTAGCTGAGGGACGATCCCAGTGTCCATGCTCCCTCTCCATAGGATGTTAAAAGCATGTGATAGGGGCTTCTTGCAGTTCTTGATGAACACGGAGTTCCATGAGTCTGGGCCTCTGGGTTAAAAATCCGAACAAATCTTACCCTATTGGAATTAAAGTCTATCGGCCTGAGCTGAGAGAAAATGTAATTTAACATAATTCGGTGGTAAAATTGGTTGATGTGATATTGAATGTTGCATTCAATAATGAATCAAGTGTTTCAACTAATGATACTGTGTTCCAGGTAACGATGCAGCCTAATGTTCCAGCCAGTGATGAATCCTAGTGTTCCAGCCAGTGATGCAGTCTGGACCCAACAAGTCATCCTTCACTACACAAAACTGAATAAACTTTGGCTATGTTACCTGTTGATCATTCACCCACACTCAAAAATTCAACTTAAAACAGTATCCGTGTTTAATACTGTCACGGTTAATAAATAAGAGCTATAATACAGTATAGAGTACAAAATTTACATTAAATATTGATGCTGTTTTGATAAAGTAATGTTGCCCATCAAGAGAGGGGTGTAGATGAATGGTTCAGAGAACCGACAAGTTGTTAAATTAGACACATATGCAACACTTGGGTATCTTTATTGAGGAAACGTTTCGCCACACAGTGGCTTCATCAGTCAATACAAGAAGAAAGTAGTAACAAAGGAGGAGTTTGAGGTAATCAGTCCCTCGGCCTGGAGTCGATGTGTTCAGTCCATCAATCTTGAAGATTGATGGACTGAACAATCGACTCAGCCGAGGACTGTACCTCAAACTCCTCCTTTAACTACTTTCTTCTTGTATTGACTGATGAAGCCATGTGCGAAACTTTCCTCAATAAAGATACCCAAGTGTTGCATATGTGTCTAATTTAACAAGAGAGGGGTGCCTTGATGCCAAGGAAATTAATAAATTTTCCTCTTGAATCGAACCTGATTCTCCCATTTCCCAGGCTCTTTATAACCCCGGGGGTTTAGAGCTACCTAATATTACTTTAAGTGATTATTTTGAGGACAAAAATAACCTCACCGTTTGGAAGGACGAGTCCAAGTACGTATGTAAACCATGATAATGTCGAAAACAAAAGCGCACAAGCGATGATAATAATAATAATAATATCTTTATTTATAACAAGTACATGTACAAGGTTTAATAATATCTTTATTTACAAGTACATGTACAAGGTATACAGACCATAGCTGACATCAATGACATACTACTGTATATAAAAAGGCGCTTGTTATGCAGAGCATTTCTCGCAAATTAGGTCAGTTTTGTCCCAGGATGTGACCCACACTAGTCAACTAACACCCAGTTACCCATTTTACTGGTGGGTGAACATAGACAACCGGTGTAAGGAAACACTTCCGATGTTTCCACCCCTTCGCCGGGAATCGAACCCGGACCCTCATTGTGTGAAGTGAGAGTTTTTGCCACCAAGCCACGGGGCTATTTTCCCAGGCGCTGTGACCCCTGGGAGTTTAGCGCTTCCCCCATGAATAATAATGCACAGCATTTTAGGCAGATTTAATCAAGGATTAAAACAAATACTAATAAGAAATCTATATGGATGAGTTGTTTTAGCTTACGGGTTTAAAACAAAGTATTAAGATAAGATTTTGTTGGGATTTTTAACCCCGGAGGGTTAACCACCCAGGATAACCTGGGGAGGGTTAGCCACCCAGGATAACCTAGGGAAGGGTTAGCCACCCATGATAACCTGGGGAGGGTTAGCCACCCAGGATAACCTGAGGGAGCGTTAGCCACCCAGGATAACCTAGGGAAGGGTTAGCCACCCACGATAACCTGGGGAGGGTTAGCCACCCAGGATAACCTGGGGAAGGGTTAGCCACTCAGGATAACCCGGGGGTGGGTTAACCATCCATGATAACCGGGGGAGGGTTATCATGGGTGGCTAACCCTCCCCTGGGTTATCACCTGTGGGAGGGTTAGCTACTCATGATAATCCAAGAAAGTTTGTGTGTCATCGAGGACTGTCTTACTTCCACTGTGGTCCTTTACTCTTGCATCCCCCCCCAGGATGCGACAGGAAAAATATTTAAAAATATATATGAAGTATATAAGTTCTAGCCAGCGCTTTCTTCATGGAAGGAGGGGGCCGGTGCCTTCATGCTGGTGTAAGAATAATAATAAAAATAATTTCTACAAGTACATGTACAATGTATACAGACCATAGCTGACATCAACGACATATTACTATATAGAAAGTCCCTTGTTATGTAGAGCATTTCAATTCTGTCCCCAGGATGCGACCCACACCAGTCGACTAACACCCAGATACCTACTTTACTGAAGTTACCCTTCCCTTCCTTGGATCAAACACGATTACATCCAATTACCAAAAGTGCTGCATGATCTCTATACTTTTACTATTTTCGCTAAATATAATAATAATAATAATAAAAAAAAACAATGTCACAGATGAGGTATAGTATTATAACTGCTTCTCACACACTTGTTACTTAGCTGTTTCAGCTTTTAAGGTTTAAATAATAAGGTATTACCAGGACCCAAGTGGAAATGTCACTTTAACTTTCTTAGGTTATGGTTAGGTTAGGTTTGTCAGGAAACAGGACAAGTGTTTCCTGACGCGGGTCTTAGTTATATGATGACCCAAAGCTGGAGCTTTTGGTCATCTGACCGAGGCCTTCCACTGGCTTACCCCTTCACCCCTTTAAAAATTATGGTCATAGTTATAACCATTTCTGTTTTCTTGGGTTATCCTGGGTAATTTACACATATGTTGCTATGTATGATCATTTATTTAAGTGTATTTGTATACCTGTACGTGAATAAACTCATTATGGTAACACTTCACCTCAAGGGAGGTTCCTTGATGCCAGTGAGGGACTCTTGATCCAATGAATCGGAACTCCATTAAAGTGCAGGCATTGTGCTTCCCACCTCCAGGACGGGTTTCCCTGAATCCCTTCACAAAATATTACCCTGCCTTTTCATGATTACACTATCATTAATTAAGTGCAAAGTAGCGCTAACAAATAGAACGCAAAGAGTAGTAGCGAACAGAGTAAAGTCTGAGGCGGCTACGGTGAAAAGCTCTGTTCCACAAGGCACAGTACTCGCTCCCATCTTGTTCCTCATCCTCATGGCGGACTAGACAGGGATATAAGCCACAGTGTTAGTTTAATATCTTTATTATGCACCCCATACCCATCCTGTGGGCGGTAGTCAAAAGATTACTGAGGTACATAATTGGTCCAGGGACTGGACTCCAAAGTTTTGATAGCTGAACAAGTTAAAGCGGTAATGAACTAGATCTGGTCACAATTATGACCAAGTTACAAAGGTAATGAGCTCCAGGTAGAGCTGGTCACAATCATGACAAGTTACAAAGGTAATGAATCATAAACATGTCCATACATGGTTACAATCATGAACAAATTACAGAGTAATGAGCAATTAACAAACATTCTATGGAATGCATCCATTGCCCCAACAACAGATGTTGCAAGGTGCCTGTCCCTCTTCGGCAGGACAGCCAGACAGCCATTGCAAACAGCAGCAGGTTGGGCCAGGATCTGCTGCTTGCAGGAGCACCATCGACCCTCCCCATGAGGTCCAAGAGGTCAGCGACTCCGCTATCAGTCCGAGGGAGAGCTGCCCTGGGGACGTGTCAACGTCCTGGTGGACGCCAATTTGATTGCAGATCCCAGGCCCTCTGTCTGCTGGGAGGGGCTGTTGGTTGTTCCCACCTGGAGCCCTCCGGGTGCCCAGACATTCACCGTGCGCACGGATGTTGAAGCTTGAAGAACTGAGTGCACATTGCCTGTGGCACACCTGACAGCTGCCTCGCAGCCGAACTCCACGGCGCTGTCCCTACAGTGGAAGTTCCCGTGAGCCCGGCACACCCTGTGCCATCGCTGACATCGTGGGCTGGGAGGGGAAAAGTACCCTCTACAGTTGGGGTGGTGTTGGGAGTTTGGTGGGTTAGGCCCAGGGGTGAGGGGTTATAAGAGGGTCACTGTTTACTACACGCGGGGCAGCCCGGGAAGGGGGTGAGGGGCACTTCCCTACACACTGATTACGCACTGTTGTTTACACTGTCCTGCCTACAACAAACACAACATGTATTTGTTTCTCATGCACATCTTGAAAGATATGGACATGTGACTCCCCAAAACCAGTGTTCCTTTCGTCTTCACCCACACACCCCGCCCCCTTCCCCCCGGCGGCGTGGGGGAGGAGGCACTGTCTGGTCCCGCCTGAATTGGACACTCAGTCCCAACCCTCACAAACTGCACAATACTTCCACTATTTACGCTGAAACGATGCACTGGGATGTCCTATCGCTGCTCTGGAATCTTCCCAGAGCATTCACACTGAGTCTTGTTCAGTCGTGACCTGGTCAGCCTCTTTGATCAGTAGCTATCCTTGAAAATCCCGGAGCTAGCCCGCCAAACGCCCTGCCGCGTCGGCTACCAGTGAGAGTGAGCCACAGTGCCGTGTCCTTTGCAGATGACACCCGAATCTGCATGACAGTGTCCTCCATTGAAGACACTGCAAGGCTCCAGACGGACATCAACCAAATCTTTAAATGGGCTGCAGAAAACAATATGAAGTTCAGGTTTAGAATTAAAATATTTCGAATCACTGCATATACAATCAGCAGACAGTGGGTGGTCCTGGACCTAAAGCTTTTGATACAGTTGACCATGATCTGTTACACTTAAAATTATCACACTATGGTATAAGAGGACACTCCCTAAACTACCTAAAATCATACCTTAGCAACAGAAACCAATATGTGTACACAAATGGAGCTAGCTCCACCGCGCTACTAAGTACTGAACTTGTTACTTTGGGGTCCTGGACCTGTTCCTACTGAGTACTGGACTTGTTACTTTGGGGTCCTGGACCTGTTCCTATTGAGTACTGGACTTGTTACTTTGGGGTCCTGGACCTGTTCCTACTAAGTACTGGACTTGTTACTTTGGAGTCCTGGACCTGTTCCTACTGAGTACTGGACTTGTTACTTTGGGGTCCTGGACCTGTTCCTACTGAGTACTGGACTTGTTACTTTGGGGTCCTGTACCTATTTTTGCTGGGTTCTAAACCTATTAATGTAAGATCCTGGACCTTTTCTTGCTCGGTATTAGGCCTGTTCAATTGCTTAACGGTGGTGTGTAATTAAGACAGTGTTCATGTGATCATTACTATATGGCGGTGTCCTCTGTTGAATGTTTCAGTTTGATATCTTTATTATGCACCCCATACCCATCCAGTGGGCGGTAGTCAAAAGATTACAGAGGTACATAATGGGTCCAGGGACTGGACCCCAAAGTTTTGATAGCTGAGCAAGTTACAAAGGTAATGAACTCACAAGTTACAAAGGTAATGAACTCACAAGTTACAAAGGTAATGAACTCACAAGTTACATGGATATTGCAAGTTTTCGTCTGCTCGAGATAGTCTCTCTTCTGAGCGACTTCAAAGATGAATCACTGGTGTATCCTGGTATCTTTGAGCGACTTCAAAGATGAATCACTGGTGTATCCTGGTCTCTCTGAGCGACTTCAAAAATTAGCCACTGGAGTATCCTGGTCTCTCTGATCGACTTCAAAGATGAATCACTGGTGTATCCTGGTCTCTCTGAACACTTCAAAAATTAACCACTGGTGTATCCTACTCAGAAGAAAGTTGGGATTGTTATTTGTATTAAATGCAAATTTAATACACTGCAACATCATGGAATCTTGCTTCAGAGGACATCTACATAACCTTCACGACTTTTACAACTACCACTAACCCATCCCTTGGGTATGACCTACTTCCACTGGGGAATCCCGCCTGTCAGTGACTATGCCTTCGTCTGCTACCCGTCCCTATCAGCTGACGCCTATATAAGTGCCAGCCTTCTTCGCCGGGTCACCATCTGGAGAAGACCCGGGCCGGATGTACTATAGAAATTTTGTCTTGGACTGCCTCCTTGTAAGCTGCCCTCTGGCAAGCGCTATTGACACCGACACTCTGAGAAGCTTCTCTCAGACTTACAAGTGGCTTATGGACAGAATTTCTAGCTGCCTGCAGTCGAAAGAATTCCCCACCTACATGCACTACTGAAAGGGTTTAACTTAGTTGATGGTGAAGAATATGTCTCCTAGTCTTCCAATCTCCCTAAGCTATAACCCCCTCCAAACACCATGTGCAGGGAAGGACCCTTAATCTGCAAGAATTCAAGTGGTATTAGTGTCTTGCCCTAAACTCAGAAATCCCAAACTCAAGGGGGGTTATCCTCTAAGCAATATCTAAGCAGTATGGGACACTAGCTTCCAGACTTAAACTTAAGAGATGACGCTGGTACATACCAATATATTAGCGTCCGTCTGCTTGAGACCCACAGATAAACTCACTAACGTTTCCCCCAGAAAACTGGCCAGATACTGAGAGAAAGGAAGTCTAGTCTTACTGTAATGGGTCTGGATGGAGAAAGATATCCACAGTACTTCGGGATGTCTCCTCCTAGTCCCCAGGACAGATGTTGGGAGTCACGTGGGGGAATGCTGCCCTGGTTGCAGCACTTGTTCACTGGTTGAAGTCTGGTCTGAGAAGAAATGACCTAGCATCTCGCCCGCCTAGGTCAAGTGTGGGGCTACCAGTTCTCGTTAGCTGACATAATCTAATGTTCGCCTATTCAGGCCTTAAAACTACCTATGTTAGGGTGTTAGAGCTACATTATTAATATTTAAAGTTGCCTCAATAATCCTAATATTAGTTACTAACTGTACAAACTTACCTAGGCCTTCCTAGGAAAATAAATCTATCAATTAATATGTACTATCTTACTACCTCTGCCAACTGTGTTTGTTTGGTTGGGTGTGTGGGTTCAGGAACTCAGAGGACCGATCTGTGGTACGATTAAGGCTCCATACGGCTCATTTACCCTGTGGAACTTTAGCGACTCAAAAAAGTTTCCACATGTACCGGCGAATCTACAAGAAGAAGAAGAAGCCTGTTCTACAGAATCTCCACACCTACGGTGCTGTTCACACCAACTCCAAGGCTGAGGGACTGATTACCTCATCTTTTGTATATAGTTCTACTGTCTTCAAGTTTTGTCCTAGAATCTGTATTGATAAAGCCACTGGAGGGTGAAACGTCTACAATAAACATACCCAGATGTTGCACATGTGTCTAATTTTCAAGCCACTAATTATGCAATGAATTTCGGGCAACTGATCATAAGGCTTACATGTTACTTAAGAACTAGACATAGACTGTTCCACGCATCCACAACACTGTTTGAAAACCAGTACTTACCTATGTCCTTTCTAAATCTAAATTTATCCAACTTAAATCCATTATTTCTGGTTCTTACCTGGTTCGACACCCTCAGTACTTTATTAATATCACCTTTGTTTATGCCCATCATCCACTTATACACCTCGATGATATCTCCCCTCATCCTACGTATCTCCAGAGAGTGGAGATTCAAGGCTCTAAGTCTATCTTCATACGGGAGATTCCTTATACAGTAAAACATTTTAGTCATTCTTCTCTGTATGTTCTCCAATGAGTCTATATCCATCCTGTAGTAAGGAGGCCAAAACTGAGCGGCATAATCCAAATGAGGCCTCACTAGTGATGCATAGAGCTGTAAAATAACTTTTGGACTTCTGTTACTTACACTTCTTGAAATAAATCCCAATAATCTGTTAGCCTTAGTGCGAACACTTAGGCACTGCTGTCTTGGCTATAAGTTTTCTGCTTACCATGACTCCCCAAGTCTTTTTCACATTCTGCATGATCAAGCTCTACTTCACCTAGTTTATAACTTCGAGGGTTATCCATACCAAGCAAATTTCCTCATGTCACTTGTAATTCCTTCATCAAGGTCATTAATGTAAATTATGAACAACAGAGGGCCTAAAACTCGTCCTTGTGGAACGCCACTAGTGACTAATCCCCATTCAGATTTGACCCTATTAATGGAAACTCTCTGCTTTCTATTGGTAAGACATGCTTCTATCCATGCTGTATAAAACATTGTAATGTTTCGGATTATGCATGAAGTCTGAATAAAAACTTACTGTCTAACTTATAATTAATTAAGCATGTAAATTTTAGTCTGGGATTTGCACTCATGTTATGACTGTACCATTTTATCCACAAGATTTTAAAGACAAAATTAGGAATGCTAAAATATTTGCAGCTAAAATTTTCATTAAATACAATTCATAAATAATGTTTGATAGTATGCTAATGTAAATCGACGCCACCTCTAAAACATGTAAAAACAAAAACCAGCGAATCCCAAAATTCAGAACTAGGAAAGTAAAAACGTAAAAATAATAAAATAAACATTTTATATTAAAATGTGGTAGAAATGCTATTTTATTAGATGAATATATTATAATAAAAAATACTTTTGATAGTAAATTACAGTGATAATAATGTATGTGAAGGTGGTGAAATAGGGAAAAAAGAGTGAGTAGGCGTTGGTTCTGAGAATCATAGGGGTCCTCCAGGTTTTGGGTACAACTTGCTGGCCACGTAGGAACAATTTAGTTGACATCAACAACTCCTGTGTGTAGGGCATGAGGCTGAGCAAATATTTATATTAAGACCAATTCTACCACAGAGGTAATGTTGCGTTGCGGGGAATGGGATAACCTACGCTTGATCTAAGTGGTGATTGTGTGTAAGAGTGTGAAATCTAAATAAATTGACCGGGTTAAAAGACGGAGAGCGGCACTGTCCTTATGTTGGGTCACATTGTATGTGGCACTTCAACCTTCTGCTGAGTTATAATATAATTAGTACTCCAGCTTTCAATTAGGACGAGTTATGTTTATAAGTGAAGGATGCTCCGTGGTGGAAATCAAACAATGTCTACTTTTTTTTTTGGGTTATCCTAGGTTCTCTACACATATGCTACTATGTATGATAATCTGTGTAATTGTATTTGTGTATACCTGAATAAACTTACTAATTCACGTCGTGCAAGTTAACGCAGAATGGCTCTTCTGAAATCCTGAATCAAAATCGGCTAGTCGATTGCTAATCTCATTGCATGTGATTTGGAATGCTATGCACATAAAGGTCCCGAATACACACACAACCCGCACATATAAAAGAGAGGAGCTTACGACGACGTTTCGGCCCGACTTGGACCATTTACAAAGTCACACTAACACACAGAGACAGAGGAAGGGTATTTATAGGCAGGCAGACAGGGGAGGGTACAAGAGAGTGGGGAAATGTAGGAGTAGTGGTAGTAGTGGTAGTAGTAAAGGTAGTAGTAAAGGTAGTAGAGTAGACAGTCATATGGGAAGGAGCACTGCTATGAGGCTAGCGACCCGCAAGGGGGGTACGAGAGGGAAGAAAAGCGAAAAAATGAAGGAAAATACAAGGCAAAAGAAAGAACAGAAAGAAAGGAAAACCCAAGGAGAAAAAAGGAGAAGGGGGAATATAAGACAGGGAAGGAATCAGGTTAAGTCACGGGTGTTCTGAAGTTTAGAGCATTTAACAATGTAATGAGAGAGGAAAGCATCAACAGAGACAAAGCCAGGGCTAAGATTCATACAGGGAAAGTTGTGTATAAGGGAGGATTCAACCAGGCGGCGACTATGAAAGTTAGACGTAGGGTAGACAGTTTTAGCAGAAGACCAATCAATGGGATGACTGTGATCTCTGACATGACAGAAAAGAGCATTATTAGTGTCGGCAAGCCTAACACTATTTTTGTGCTCCCTGAGTCTGTCAGAAAGAGATCGGCCAGTTTCTCCGAAGTACTGAAGAGGACAGGAGGAGCAAGAAATAGAGTAGACACCAGGAGAATCTGTGGAGGTAGGGAGGTATGAACTAGATTAGTGCGAAGAGTGTTAGTTTGGCGAAAGGTAAGTTTGATGTCTAAGGAACGGAGAGTTGCTGAGATTAGAGAGACCAGAGATGTAGGGAAGGCAGAGGACTGGAGAGTTCTCAGGAGTAGAGGGTTTAGGAGAGAAGAAAGTCCGTTTAGCACGAGAGAAAGCAGAGTCTATGAAATGGGAAGGGTAGCCCAGGCGGGAAAAGAATTATGAAGAGTGGAAATTTCTGCTTCAAGAAACTGAGGATCACAGATGCGGAGAGCACGGAGAAAGAGGGAGATAAGAACACTCTTCTTGACAGAGGAGGCATGATAAGAGAAGTAATGAATGTACATGCCACTGTGCATAGGCTTGCGGTACACGGAGAAGGCAAACCTGTAACTGAACGGTGGACATGAACATCAAGGAAAGGAAGCAAAGAATTAGATTCCCAATCAGCTTTAAACTTAATGGAAGGGGCAAGATTATTAAGAGCATCAAGAAAAGGTTGGAAGAGACTTAAGTCATGAGGCCAAAGAGCAAAGATGTCATCTACATCCCGTGACTTAACCTGATTCCTTCCCTGTCTTATCTTCCCCCTTCTCCTTTTTTCTCCTTGGGTTTTCCTTTCTTTCTGTTCTTTCTTTTGCCTTGTATTTTCCTTCATTTTTTCGCTTTTCTTCCCTCTCGTACCTCTTGCGGGTCGCTAGCCTCATAGCAGTGCTCCTTCCCATATGACTGTCTACTCTACTACCTTTACTACTACCTTTACTACTACCACTACTACCACTACTCCTACATTTCCCCACTCTCTTGTACCCTCCCTGTCTGCCTGCCTATAAATACCCTTCCTCTGTCTCTGTGTGTTAGTGTGACTTTGTAAATGGTCCAAGTCGGGCGAAACGTCGTGAAGCTCCTCTTTTATATTGCGGTTGTGTGTGTATTGTTCCAGTCACGGTATTGTGCCTTTTTGTTATTTAAAGGTCCCGAAGATATGGAACTCTACCGGAACGTACCACAATTAACCACTACTATCTTGTCTAATTTTAAGTAGTTACTATGTACTATTATCTGTCTAGTTTTAAGTAGTTTTTATGTATTAGGATTAGTCTGCCCAAAATGCCCCGGCATGATAGTGGCTTTCTTTTTACTTAGTAAACCAAAATTGTAATTACACATTGTAACCTTTACAAAGAAATAATCCTTCGCTTTACTTTAATAGTCTTAGATATGAAGGATTAATGTTTTTTTTTCTAATTCTGGTACATAATAGCTTTCTCATGAAGACAATGGTGAAGGGTTCTTGATCTAAGGAATTGGACCTGCACTTCACTTCCTCAAATTGAACATGAATTCCTCTTAATTTGTCCTAGGTGCTGTACAACCCTTGTGGGCTTAGCACTCTTTACTTGAATTAAATAATAATTTGCAGTGAAGGAAAGGCATAGTGCAGAACAAGTTTTTATTATGACAGCATAAAGATAAGATTTGTTCAGGTTTTTAACCCGGTGGGTTAGTCACCCATTATAAACCAAGAAAGTGCACCATGGAGGACTTTGTCTTATTGCCATTGGAGTTCTTCAGTCTTGTCCCCCAGGGTGACACCCATAGCAGTCGACTAACACCCAGGTACCTTCTTACTGCTAGGTGAACATGGACAGTGGATGTAAGGAAATCTGCCCAACATTTCCACCCATGCTTGGGATTGAACCATGGACACTCAGTATGCAAGGCAAGTGCATTGCCAATCAAGCCACAGTCACAATAAAAACTGCTCTGCATTGGTATACTGTATTGTTTTTATTACTTGGAGTATACTTGGAGAGAGTTCCGGGGGTCAATGCTCCCGCGGCCCGGTCTGTGACAAGGCCTTATGGTGGATCGGCCTGATCAACCAGGCTGTTATTGTTGGCCGCACGCAACCCGACGTACGAACCACAGCCTGGCTGGTCAGGTACTGACTTTAGGTGCCTGTCCAGTGCCTGCTTGAAGACAGCCAGGGGTCTATTGGTAATCCCCCTTATGTATGCTGGGAGGCAATTGAACAGTCTTGGGCCCCTGACACTTATTGTGTTGTCTCTTATCGTGCTAGTGGCACCCCTGCTTTTCATTGGGGGATGTTGCATCATCTGCCGAGTCTTGGTTTCGTAGGGAGTGATTTTTGTGTGCAAGTTTGGTACTAATCCCTCTATAATTTTCCAAGTGTATATAATCATGTATCTCTCCTACCTGCATTCTATTGAGTACAGGTTTAGGAACTTTCAAGCGTTCCCAGTAATTGAGGTGTTTTATCGCCTCAATTACTGGGAACCAAAAAAGTTTTTATATTTTATACATCACTGTACTGTATATGTACCAAAAGTGAAAAAAAATGACTTTACTTTTTCAGATTTTGTTAAAAAGTACAGAAAAATATTTGTTAGAAATAAAAGAAAAGAATGTACTACTGTAGTAATTAGGGGTGTGCTTAAGTTCAGTATCACTGGGTGTTGGCTATTTCTGATGGTATTGGTATTGGCTAGTTTTGGTGGTGTTGGTACCAATTTTGACTAATTTTAATGGTATTGGTGTCAACCTAAAATTGAATGTTGATATCAGCAAAAAATTTAGTATCCCATCCCAAGTAGTGATACTAATGACTGGAACAAGATGTTACTGTGAAACATCATTTTGTGCTTGACTGGTCTAATCTCGTAAATGTACTGTACCATACATGTATACTGTATATAAATAACAAAAAAGGCACAATACCATGACTGGAACAATACACATACAACCCGCACATATAAAAAAGAGAGGAGCTTACGACAACGTTTCGATCCGACTTGGACCATTTACAAAGTCACGATAACACAATGGACAGGTAAAAGGGGTATTTATAGGCAGGCACACAGGGAAGGGCACAAGAAAGTGGTGGAGGGGTAATAATGAAGGTAGTAGTGGAAGTGGTAGTAGTAGTAGTGGAGGCAGTCATATTCTAGGAAAGGAGCACTGCAATGAAGCTGGTGGCCCACATGAGGTAGGGACAAGAACACAGAGGGGGAAAAAATGAAAATAAAATAAAGGACAAATACAAGGCAAAAGAAAAAGAAAATCCAGAGGAGAAAGAGGAGAAGGTGGAAGAGATAGAAGAGGAAGGAATCAGGTTAAGTCACGGGTGTTTTGAAGTTTGGAGCATTTAACAATGTAATGGGAGAGGAAAGCATCTACAGAGACAAAGCCAGGGCTAAGATTCATACAGGGAAAGTTGTGTATAAGGGAGGATTCAACCAGGCGGCGACTGTAAAAGTTGGATGTATGGTCCAAGTCGGACTGAAACGTCGTCGTAAGCTCCTCTCTTTTTTATATGTGCGGGTTGTGTGTGTATGTATACTGTATATGTAATTAGAAAATTGTTGCAGCCTTGTTGAAAATGTTAGCTTACTTTCATTTTAGTTGTAAAAAGTGCAGTAATAACTGTAGTTGCAATTAATGCTTTCCAATTTGTTCCCAGCATACAAAGGTTTTGCCATTTGACGGATATCTCATGTTATATGTCTCTGTAATCTACAGTTAATGTTGTCTAAATCCTCACTTCATGCTCCACAACCTCAAAATAATATAATTGATGTTATGTATTCTGAATACAGTATTGTGATGTGGTGATGTGACTTGAAAGAAGAAACAGGTGCTATAAAAAATTAATTGCTTCTTTCCTCGGTTATTTGAATTGTTAATTTGCAGTGGAACCTCGGTTTTCGTATGTCCCAGCTTGCATGTAAAACCACAGTTATTCTCTATAAAATGTATTTTTTTATATTTCCCATAAGAAATAATGTAAATTCAATAAATCTGTTCCAGACACCCAAACAATATTGACAAAAAAATACATTTTATGGAGAATAACTGTGGTTTTAAATGCAAGCTGGGGCATACAAAAACCGAGGTTAAACTGTACCTTGGTAGGAGATGGCCGGTGAATTAAAAAGCAAAGTACATAAGATTTATATACAGTATACAGTATGTATATTAACATCAGTAACCAGTGGATTACTTTAAATTATTATTATTGATTGAAAAAGTGCCATCTTTCCATTCCCAGGAACAAAATGAAAGTTAAAGAAGTAAGTGAAACTGCCAATGTGGCCTGGTCTCCGTCAGATGTATACCCGGCATATTTGGCTTGCGGTACAAGTGCACAGCAGTTGGATGCCAGTTTCAATACAAGTTCTACGCTCAAAATCTATGATTTGAATATTGGTCAAACCAATCTAGATATGAAACTTGCAGCATCTGTTGAATTACCTGCTAGGTAAGTTTTCACTATTTAATTCGTGTTTCTCATTCATTCACAATGAAAATATAAAAGAAGAATGCATATTGTGTGGTACTGTACCTTTTTTTTATGTACTTTAAATAATCTCCAAAATATGGAATTTCATTACAGTGGACCCTCGGTTTTTGCCGAAAATTCTTTCCAGAATGCTGCTCAAATGCCATTACCGAACGAATTTACTTCCTTAAGAAATAATGTCACATAGGTTAGTCTATTTCAGACCCCAAAAATACACTTGCAAAAGCACTTACGAAAATACACTTACATAAATGTTCGAGTTTGGAGATGACCGAAAACCGAGGGACCACTGTATATTTACCCTCATTCATTAAATTGTGAACTGCATGTCTGTTAAGGATTTCAGAGGTCATTGGCCCCACACCTTTGTCTTGGATCAGGCTGCTTAAATTGCAGAGGAGACGTTACAGGAAGAATAACTATTAGGAAACCTGCAAAATCAGTAAAGACAAGTGTAGTACATGTATGTACATCAAATATAGATAGAAGTTTGGAAGATTTACCAGCCACCTTCCATGTCTGAGAGAAAGAAAATACCAGCAATCCTGCAAGAGTGCAAAGCTTGTCTTTCGACATTTGAATCTTAAATTGTTACTTGCAGCTAGCTTACTTGATTAGAAAGTCTTGTGCATTATTTTTTAAAAGCTGTGCCCATTTTAAAAGACACTTCATAGAAATTTTTGACAATTTTAACAAATTCCAATAATACACTACTTTTCAGCCATGTATTTTAATAACTACTATTCTTTTGCAGTTTTTTATTTTTTTTTATTTTTAAATATTTGTCAGTGGAAGATGACTTGCTGTGAGTAGTTGCCTAATTAGTAAAGCTGCATTTTTTGCAAGTGTCAGGATGGAGAAAATTAGGCTACAACCTTAAAATATGTAGAGATTGAAAATAGTTGATGGCCAGAATAAGCCCTAAAAGTAAGGTGTTACAATCACTGCAGCACGCTGTATGACCCTGGTGGGTTTAGCGGTTTGTTTTGATTATAATGATGTTACAATCACTGACTATCAATACAGTATACAGTGGACCCTCGGTTAACGAAATTAATCCGTTCCAGGAGCTATTACTTAATCTGAATCTTTCGTTATCTGAAACCTTATTTCCCATAAGAAATAATGTAAATACAATTAATTCGTTCCACAAAAAAATAATCACTCAAAATAAAAAAAAATAACATTTACTTACCTTTATTGAAGAGACTTGCAGGCATCTGGAAGATATGTACATGATGATTGGAGCAGGTGTTAGTGGTTGGAAGGGGAATCCCCCTCCAAAAGGACTTCAGGTGACAAGTCCCTCTCTGGGGTTACTTCCCTTCTTGGTCTTTTAATGCCACTAGGACCAGCTTGAGAGTCACTAGACCCCTGCCTGGTGAAGTAGCTGTCCACAGTCCTCTGTTTCTGGCGACTCTTCAACACTTTTCTGAAGTACAACATGGCTCTGTCACTGAAGTGGTTGCACAGAAGGCTCATTTCAGCTTGCTCAGGGTGGTATCTTTCAACAAATGTCTGCAACTCATTCCACTTTGTACACATCTCCTTAAGCACTGAAGAAGGCACCTCCTTATCTCTCTCTCTCTCTTCCTTTGAAGCAATAACCTCAGCTGTGGTCTGTTGCTGTTCCAGATGAAGCTCTTGCAGCTCTTCAGTTGTTAGCTCTACCCTGTGCTCCTCCACCAACTCTTCCACATCCTCACCACTCACCTCCAACCCCAGGCTGTTCCCCAATTCCACAATATCTTCCACAACATGTTCCACAACAGGCACAGGGTCGTCAGGGTCAGGGTCAGCCTCAAATCCTTCAAAATTCCTCTCTTGGACACAATCCGGCCACAGTGGTCTCCAAGCAGAGTTCAGAGTCCTGGAAGTCACTTCCTCCCAAGCCTTACCTATAAGGCCTATGCAATGCACGATATTGAGGTGTTCTTTCCAGAACTCTCTTAGGGTCAATTCAGAGTCATTGGTCATATTAAAGCACCTCTGAAACAGTGCTTTGGTGTACAGTTTCTTGAAGTTGGAAATGACCTGCTGGTCCATGGGCTGGAGGAGAGGAGTGGTGTTAGGAGGCAAGAACTTCACTTTGATGAAATTTATGTTGTCAGGCAACAACTCTTGCAAGTTGTGAGGATGAGCAGGAGCATTGTCCAGTAGCAGGAGGCACTTGAGTGGCAATTTATTTTCCAGGAGGTATTTCTTCACACTAGGGCCAAACACTCCAGTCATCCATTCCTTGAAAATCTCCGTAGTGACCCATGCCTTGGTGTTAGCTTTCCAATGCACACACAATTTATTCTTGTCAACACCGTGATTCTTGAAGGGTCTGGGATTTTCATAGTGATGCACCAGTAAAGGCTTCACTTTAAAATCACCACTGGCATTGGCACACATCATAAGAGTTAGCCTGTCTTTCATAGGCTTGTGTCCTGGCTGTGCCTTTTCCTCCTGAGTAATGTAGGTCCTGTTGGGCATTTTCTTCCAAAACAGGCCTGTTTCATCACAATTAAACACTTGTTGGGGGAGGAATTGTTCAGCCTCTACGAACCCCTTGAATTCCAGCACAAATTTTTCAGCTGCACGTTTGTCTGAGCTGGCTGCCTCACCATGCCTCACAACATTGTTTATGCCACTACATTTCTTAAACTTCTCAAACCAGCCTTTGCTGGCTTTAAAATCACTCTCCTCACCACTGGTTGCAGGCATTGTCTTCACAAGATCTGCGTGCAACTTCCTTGCCTTTTCACAAATTATCGCCATAGAAATACTATCACCCGCTCTCTGTTTTTCATGGATCCACACCAACAACAACTTCTCAACCTCATCCACTGTTTTCGATCTTTGTTTCGTTAACAAATTAACCCCTTTTGCAACATTAGCTTTCTTGATCTCATTTCTCTGTGCCAGGATAGTGCCGATAGTAGATGGAGTTTTCTTGTACATCCTGGCAAGATCACTCAGACGTACACCACTCATATTTTTCTATGATTTCCTTCTTCAGTTCGATGGTGTTCCTCACTCTCTTTACCCCAAGGGTGCCACTAGGAAGCTTCTTTGGACTCATGGTGACTTATTTCACAGTGGCAATAACTAAAACCACCAAAAAATACACCAAATATATTGTGAATCTTTGAAAGAGCGCGCTGGGTAATGTTCTCTCAATGGTAAACAACGCTCACTGGCGTCCTGCGCTATGCCGGAGCAGGCGGACGCGTCTAATACCTTTCGGTAACCGAGGACTTTTTCGCTAACCGATTACGAAAAAAGCTTACGTTTTCCGAAACTTTCGTTAACAGGACCTTTCGTTAACCGAGGGTCCACTGTATAATAAATTAAAGCAGACTTCACATTGCCATCATAATTTTTTTTTAATACTGGCCATCTCCCACTGAGGCAGGGTGACCCGAAAAAAGAAATGCTTTACCCTTTACTCACACTATCACTGTCTTAACAGAGGCAGGCCGATACTACAGTTCAAATGAACCTCTAAAACTGCATATATCCCTAACCGTCCTTCAGTGTGCAGGCACTGTACTTTCCACCTCCAGTAACTGGTTTCCTTGAATCCCTTCACATAGCTTATTTTGCTCACACTCCAACAGCTTATGCATAGGCACTCTCGTCTTACTCACGGGTATCTCATGGAGAGGCTCCCTGCCCCTCTCTGTGAGCATTGTCAGGTTCCAGTGTCTGTTCGACATATTCTGTTGGACTGCCCACTCTATCAACGAGCACGCGGAATTTACCTCCAACGGCGTCTTCGCTCTGCGGCCCTTTCTTTACCTTCCCTTCTTGCTGATGGACCCTCCTTTAATCCTGACTCTCTCGTTGACTTTTTGACAAAAACTGACTTACTACACAAACTCTGAAAATTATACCTCTAGCACCTCTCTCAGTCCCTTCTACCTTGATCTCTTGCTACCCTCTATCCCTGCACTATCCACTGTCCTGCTGCACTCCATACCCTACTAATCATCCATCTCCCTCTTACAATCCATTCTCCCTGCATTCTGTCCTGACCAGCCGCGCTGTATAACCCCTGTGGTTTAGCGCTTCTTTTGATTGTAATAATAATAATCCAACAGCTTATCAAGTCATAAAAAAAACACTTGCCTCCACTGTTACCTAATGCACTCACACATGCCTGCTGGGTGTTCAAGCCCCTCGCATGCAAAACCTCCTTTACCCCCCTCTAACCTATTCTAGGGCGACCCTTACCCTGTCTTCCCCCCCACTACAGATTTATACACCCTTCAAGTCATCCTGTTTTGCTTCATCCTCTCCAAATGTTCAAACTTCCTGAACAACCCCTCCTCAGCTCTGGATAATACTTTTAGTAATACAGTAGTCTTCCCAAATTCACAGGGGTTACTTTCCATGACCACCCACGAATTTGGAAAAACTGCAAATTCTGGACACGGTTAGATACACGCGGTAAACAGTTATGATGTGCGAATGCTTTGCCTCATCTGCCAGATATACGTCACAGGCCAGCACCCAATCAGCAGCAGGGAGAAATGAATAACACTCTTGGATTGCTGGGTGTTCAAGCCCCTCGCATGCAAAACCTTTACCCCCCCGCTCTGACCTTTTCTAGGGCGACCCCTACCCTGTCTTTTCCCCACTACAGATTTATACACCCTTCAAGTCATCCTGGTTTGCATCATCCTCTCCAAATGTCCAAATCTCCTGAAAAACTCCTCAGCTCTGGATAATACTTTTAGTAATGCAGTAGTCCCCCCAAATTCGCGGGGGTTCATTGCCAGAAGCCTTAGAAGGTGCGGGGGCGTTTGGACGGCATCTTAGGGCTTCAACGAGCACAAAACTAAAAATGCAAGAACATTTGGACAAACACTCGAGATAACAACACCCAATAAACAGTTATGATGCGCGAATGCTTTGCCTCATCTACTGGATATACGTCACAGGCCAGCAGCCAATCAGCAGCAAGGAGAAATGAATAAAGCTCTTGGATTGGCTACTTTAAAACTTTGCGCCTCTGAGTACAGGGGCATTTCACCATCCCAAGCCGCATTTTTCTCTACAGTCGCTTTGTGTTCTGTCTACAGCACTAAAAAATTTATACAGTATTATATTTTATATGGAAATTTTGCTGAATTTACATTAATATTTGTTACAAAATTATTAAATTATATTTTTCTTAATATTTAGCATTAAAATGCATAAAAAATTATACGAATTTGCGGGGATTTCCGCAAACAATTATTAGTTAGGTTCTAAGGAAAATCCATGAATTACTGAAGCCGCGAATTCGGATCCAGGAATTCGTAGGGGTCCACTGTACCACATCTTTTCTCCAAACTACAAATTCTCTGCATAATACAGTGGTACCTCGAGTTACGATATTTTTTCTTTCGAGAATGCTGTTCAAGTGCCATTACCAAACGAATTTATCCCCATAAGGAATAATGTAAAATAGACTAGTCCTTTTACACCCCCAAAAATATACCTACAAAAGCATTTAAAAAAATAAACTTACATAAAAGGGCGATTTTGGGGACCATCGTAACTCGAGGTACCACTGTATTTACACCACATATTACCCTTAGACACAACATCTCTGCCTCCAGCCTCTTCACTGCAACATTCGCTACTCATGCTTCACACTTATACAAGAGCGTTGGTACCACTATACTCTCATACTTTTCCATTTTTGCCTGCGTGGATAACATTTTGTCTCCACAAATGCCTTAATGAACCACCCATTTTTTCCCTCATCAATTCTGTGGTTTACCTTGTCATTCATAGACCCATCTGCCAACAAGTCCGCTCCCAAATATCTGAACACTTTCACCTTGTCCATGCTCCTTCCTTCCAATCTGGCATGAAATCACTGCCTCCCTTTATCAACATTTAACAGGTCCTCAAAATATTCCTGCCATCTCCCCGGTACTTCCATTTTCCCATCTAATAACTTCCCTCTTCTGTTTTTGACTGTCAAATCTATTTGTTCCCTAAGCTTTCTCAGCCTATTAACCTCACTCCATAGTTTTCTTATTCTCACCAAAAAATTTTGTCAACCACACCCCCTCTCTCATTAGCTCTCCTTCATCACCACTTTCTTAACCTCTTTTACTCTCCATATATTCCACCATCCTTATTTCAATTCTGCATTGGAAAAACCTCTCGTATAGTAGCTTTTTCTCTCCTACCACTTTACCTTATTCCACCAATTCCTTGTCTTCAATCCCACATCCACTTTCCTGTATCCAGAAACTTCTGCTGCACACACACTGACACTGCATTCTTAAATCTACCCCATACTTCTTCAACCTCCTCATTACCTATATGCTCACTAGCCCATCTTTCTCCCAAAAGTTGCTTATTTCTTACCCTAACCATCTCCTTTAGTTTATAAACTTTGTCTTACTTGCTGATGCCATACTCCTTATACCCCATCTACCTCCTGTTCTCACTGTAGCTACAAATAAATAGTGATCTGATATTTCTGTTGCCCCAACTATTACAAATGCATAATTAACAGCATGTACAGTACTGTATAGTATGCATAATTAGTTATACATCTACACATTTATATTTACAGGACTATTCACAAAATTAATTAGTACGTATTAATTTTTTACAGATTCCATACTTTGAAATGGAGTGGCCTGGGAGGTGAGCGGACTGGTCTCATATATGGAGGGTGTGAAAATAAGGCCATGTATGTCTATGATGCATCAAAATTGATGAACAAAGCACCTGATTTCCAGGTGTGCACAACAGAAGGTTTGCACTCTGGTCCTGTCTTGACTCTGAGCTGCAACTATATGAAGGTAAGCTGATGCCTCGGTGATTTTACTAGGTTGAAAGTTTCTATAAAATGAAAAGGATTTAGTATTAAAATATTTTTATCAAGTCCATAATTAAAAAATATGTGCTGTAAATCTATAGCATATATGGCTCTTTATTTAATGCAGTTTCATTGACCTTCAATTACTATTAATTACAACAGATTTTCTTACTGTAGATATTTTTATACTGTAAATGTGATTTTATGAACTAGGCATTATTAGTAAAGAAACTAAGACATAATATTTTCCTTATAGATCTCTGGAGAGGGTTTCGGGGGTCAATGCTCCATGTGACCAGGCCTCGTGGTGGATCATGGCCTGATCAGCCAGGCTATTATGGCCTGGTTGATCAGGCCCTTATCCACCACGAGGCCTGATCACAGACCGGGTCACGGGGTCATTTACCCCTGAAACCCTTTCCAGGTATATTGAAATTTGTGTAAATTAATTATTTTTCCCCGAGATAACTTGTAGACTTCTTCTTTCAACACGTCGGCCGTTTCCCACCAAGGTGGGGTGGCCCAAAGAGAAAAACAAAAGTTTCTCTTTTTAACTTTAGTACAGTGGACCCCCGAGTAACAAACACCCCAGAAATCGTACAATTATGTAAGTATAATATTGTAAGTGCTTGTGGAAGTGTATTTTTGGGGGTCTGAAATAGACTAACCTACGTGACATTATTCCTTAAGGGAGTAAATTCGTTCGGTAATGGCACTTGAGCAGGCTTCTGGAATGAAGTTTTTACGTAACTCGGGGGTCCACTGTAAAGTATACAGGAGAAGGGGTTACTAGCCCCTTGCTCCTGGCATTTTAGTCGACTCTTACGACACGCATGGCTTACGGAGGAAGAATTCTGTTCCACTTCCCCATGGAGATAAGGAAATAAGAACAAGAACTAGTAAGAAAATAGAAGAAAACCCCGAGGGGTGTGTATATATATGCTTGTACATGAATGTGTAGTGTGACCTAAGTATAAGTAGAAATAACAAGATATACCTGAAATCTTGCATGTTTATGAGACAGAAAGAAGACACCAACAATCCTACCATCATGTAAAACAATTACAGGCTTTCGTTTTACACTCGCTTGGCAGGACGGTAGTACCTCCCTGTGGTTGCTGTCTACCAACCTTCCACCTAGACTTGTAGACTTTTTTTTGTTTTGTTTTTTCTCTCAACAAGTCGGCTGTCTCCCACCGAGGCAGGGTGACCCAAAAAGAAAGAAAATCCCCAAAAAGAAAATACTTTCATCATCATTCAACACTTTCACCACACTCATACATGCAGAGGCGCTCAGATACGACAGCTGAGAATAAGTCCCTCCCAACTGTCACTATCCCAGACCCCTCCTTTAACGTGCAGGCATTGTACTTCCCATTTCCAGGACTCAAGTCCAACTAAATCAATTAACTGGTTTCCCTGAATCCCTTCACAAAATGTTACCCTGCTCACACTCCAACAGCTCGTCAGGTCCCAAAAACCATTCGTCTCCATTCACTCCTATCTAACATGCTCACACTTGTAGACTTAACCTTATAAAATAGTCTCCCTGGTGTCTCCTGGCGCCTCTGCATTTATCATTTCCAACTGCTAATAACTTTGCGTGTTCAAATTTTTTTTTTTTTTTACATACTGGCCATCTTCCACAAAGAAGAAACTCTCACCATCACTGTCTTACCAGAGGTGCACTGATACTACAATGCATATGCCCCGCCAAACTGCAATGTGTTATGCCACTGTTAAATGCTTATCACGTGTGCTAACATCCTCCAATTTATAAATGGAGAAACAGTACAAGAGTACAGGGTACATTAGAAATCAGTTTTTCTGTGATTTATTTAACTCTTTTTATGTGTATTTGTGTAACTTGGCTATGCTAATTTTATTTACTGTACAGGATTTGTAGGTGTGCATTCTGTTCTCTCATTTTTCCCACTTGTGATTTGAAAGGCATGATTGTATTCTTGTGATTACCTATTTGTAGTCCCATGAGCAGAGCTATGCTCAGGAAATGCCATCATTAGTGTTGGTTCATCTTCAAGACTAAATAACAGTAATGTGGCTGGAATAATTCACAACATTTTAGTCTCTCCTGGATCATTGTCAAGTTGGAAGAGGAGAGAGAGAAGAAAGAAAGCCAGAAATCAGTTTAATGGCAAAAATGCCATCAGTTGAATGGCAAAAATAAGATCAGGTCATGAGTTTTCTGACAGATAAACATCAATCAAAACAAACCTGGTATTATGATTCATGTTAGAAATGTTGTGCATGATTTGATCAGTTCTGCAGATGTACATGTGAAGACTAGAAAGATAAATGGTTTTGACGTAGGATAAATTTATGGAATGACTAATATCTGAAGACAGTATTCTTTGAATCTGAAAAAATATTTCAGAAAGCCCTTGATTCTAAGCATTTTAGTATGTTAATTTTAACTATACAGTTTTTCAGTCTTCAGATGTTATTTCTTCTTTGAAACACATTGCAGTTTTCTGAAAATCTAATGGGAATTAATTTATTTCCAGGCAAATTTTGTAGCTTGTGGTTCCTCTGATTCTGAAGTAACAGTTTGGGATATCACTAATCTCAGTGCCCCCATCATACCTGGAAAAAAGCTCTCCCTTGGTGCAAATGTATCTTGTGTAGAATTTAACAGGTATGCCTTAGTTTGAACATCTGTATGATCACTGTCTTATGAAATGGGCTCTACTCAAACCCATAGCAGGTAAGTACTTAAACTAGCAGACTAGTGTTCTGACCACTAAAATATATGCCTTATAAGATTAATTGAACTAGGTCTAGTGGTCACAGCATTGATCTGATAGTTTTAGGACTGGCTTATCATGGGTTAGTCCTGCCCATTTCCTGAGTTGTTTATAATAGTGTTATTAAATTTTAGTGAGTTATTGGTATTCTTTTGCTTAATGTATTTACAACTATTTTTTCTCTGAACTTTGAAATTCAGAGCTTCAACTAGGTGAGAGTTTACTTTTTATGCGTTATGTAAAATAAGTTCTGTGAGATTTTACTGAATGAGGAGAGCAGATAAAGGACATAATTTTGAAATGTGGGCGAATGAAGCTGTTACTGGAATGGTCTTTAGGCATGTTCAAATGTAAATTCATATACTACATGTACTATGTCATACTATAGTATCGCTTAAAGTAGTAACTGCTGCATTATTCCATTAATAGTTATACAGTGAACCCTCGGTTATCGGCCATAATCTGTTCAAGAAGGTTGGCCTAAAACCGAAATGGCCAAAAACCAAAATAATATTTCCCATAAGAATTAATGTAAATACAATTAATCCATTTAGACACCCAAAAAGCGGCTGGCAGGCGGGCTTATCGGCCATATTGGACGCGTCCAATATGGCTGATAAGTGAAATAACAGCCAATAACCGGAAGAAAATTTCGGCCGAAAAACCGGCCAATAACCGAATTGGCCGATAAGTGGAACGGCTGATAACCGAGGGTCTACTGTACTATCAACAGAAAATCTACTGAACATGAGCTATGTCTTTCATCCAACTTTAGCTATACTCCTGCTCTGTGTATGCTTACTGTCATCTCTGGTAGCTCCATCCATAAATGTTTACTGTCATCATAGTTATTTTAATGCATTTAACAGATCTTCCTCCTTACCTGTAACTTGTTTTTGCCACTTTAGCTGTCTCCCACCAAGGAGGGTCACCCATTAAGTCACATTCACCATCATTCATTCAATAGCTGTCTTGCCAGAAGTGCGGGTGGGTGGGTACCACAATTTGGATGACAATCTATACAGAAAAATCCCCCAACCCCTTCAGAGTGCAGACACAGTACTTCAAACTTCCAGGAATCCAGTCTGGCTAAACAGTTTCCCTGAATCCCCTCATAAATGGTTATTTGGTCACACTTCAACAGCATGCTAAACTTTTAAAGCCAGTGTTTCTATGTCCTAACTTGCACACACCTGCTGTATGCCCAAACCTCTGCCACTTAAAACCTTCACCCCTTCCCTCCAACCCTTCCTGGGTTGGAGGGAAGGGGTGAAGTGTATTTATACACTGTCTTCCTTTCCTGCTCCATCCTTTCTAAATTGTCCAATCACATTTATGTCCTCTCCTCCACCCTTTTCATTCATAAATTTTGTAACTCCACATCTAATTTTTGCTTCGTAATTCTCTGCATAATAGTAATCCTATCACACATTGCTCTCAAACATGACATCTGTACTGCCTTCAGCCTCCTCACTGCACCTTTAAAAGACTGTCTTGCATCCTTTATATTCTGGTACATTTTCCTCTTTGCATCCATACTATAGAGAAGTCTTTCCACTTACCTTGTCTATTCCATGGCTAACCTCTTCCTTGATAGACCTATAGTGCTCTTCATTAAAATACATGGCCCCCTCTTAAACCACAACCACAAAATAGGTTGCCCCTTGCATGTTAGGACATCTTCAACTGTCTAAGTGATTAATACACATTTTTCAGGATTTCATGGGTTGATATCCTTTTCTCTAGTAAATTACTATCACAGCCCAGAGGTTCTCGATGGGGTCCAAGCCTGGGAAGTATCCCGGCCAGTCATTGAAGAAAGGTACCTCCCAGGCAGAAAGCCACTGAACAGATTTTGCAGTGGGGCAAGAAGCACAATCTTGAATAAAAATTTTGCACAACATTCCGTGAAAAATTCAGGAAAATAATACAGAGCAATTCTAGGTACTTTATGACAGTTAATGTTAGTGAGGATGTTTTTCAAGGCTTTCCTGGGCATGCTTTTGGTGTGGGCATGTTGTCAACATTGTCCTCGACTCAACCTTGTCCTCGCTGGACTCCTACACATCAATGGCCTGTGCTATTTTCTTTGTTTCATGACCTACCTTATGTAGTCTAATAATCTTTTCAATTCTCTTGTGTCAGTGACTTGCTCTTGCCTGTACAGCCTCTCCTCACTTAATAATGGAGTTACATTCCTAAGACCACGTCAGTAAATGAATTCGTCGCTAAGCAAGGAGCATACTATAATGGTAGTGGGTTTGTGTCGCCCATCTTTGATATTGTTTTAATGTCACCTTTGCACCATTTGTAACATTTTTAGTATACTTTTAAATGCTTATACAGTAGTGTACTGTATATTGTAATAAATATAGAATAAAGGAAATCAGCTCTAATATACATTATTTAGGTATGCATATTGGTCAGAGAGCCCGTCATAAGTCTGAGTCTTCGGTAAGCGAGTACGTCGCAAAGTGAGGAGAAGCTGTATTAATTCTTCAATGGCCAAAAATGTCCCGTCACAATCAGCCCTCAAGACCACATGATGCAGGGGTACCAAAAACACCAAACTGTGCACCACACAAGCCTAGAAGGCACTTTAGAATGTAACCTTAGGGAATTCTGAGACATCTTGCCTTCGAGTTGCAAAGCCAGCACAACTTTTTGTTTCATTGACAAACCTATCAGGGTAGGGCATTACTTTGGACATTGAATTATCTCGGGTGCCTTGAATTACCCCAGGTACCTTCCACCTAATGTACAAGAATGACAAGCATTTTATCTGCTAACATGTTCACTTCCAAATAGTATCTGAATACATTTACTTTGTACTCCCTTTCTGATCTGATATCCAATATTTAGTTGCCTAAATTTTTTATTCTCATCACCTTGCTCTTTTTTATCTTAATTTTACTTTTTTTTATTTTACATTCCATCCCAAACTCCTTCAATAACCTTTGCAACTTTCTTCAGAATCTACCAAGAGGAACAGTTATCACTAAAGAGCAACTGTAATAAATTTAACTTCATATCAGATTCAGTACAGTGTCTCATTTGTACATCTCTTCTGTACTTTAGCATTCACCTCTTTTACAACCTAATCTATAAATACAGTGGGTGATAATGGTGACCACAGGTGTATACAGGATGTAAGTAGTGGCAAGATTTGCCTGGCATCTCGTGTGTATAAGATGGAAATAAAAGACAAGCAATCCTGCCGGTATGTAAACCATTTAGCAGGTTTCCCTTCACACTTGTATGATAGGACATTAGTACCTCCCTGGATGACTGCAGTCGACAAATCTAATATAACAATTTTATTCTTTTTAAATGGTATTCTAATTTAATCTGATCTGCATATTCTTTACTATTTTTTTTTTTTATTCATCTTTGCCCCTTATCTTGCTGTCAATGTTCTCATCTTAGTTAGCAAGACTCGTGCCTCTGAACCTGGGATCTCGCTCACATTACATGTTCCACCTAACTTCCTAACTTACCACTTAGTAGTGCTTGTGTGTGTTTGTGTTGGTAGTACACCTGCTGTGACTTAAGATTTCCTTAGAGCAAAATGTTGAACAAATTTAGGTTTATTCTGCTACTTGTTTTTGTCTTCATTTTCACATATGTCTTTGCACCCATCTTAGCAGCTCAGCAGGCTTATTCTCTTATAATTTCTGCTTTTGTTCAGTTATCTTGTAGCTTCTTTATTCTTTCATTGATTGTATGGTCATCAGGGAATCCTCATCTTACGTTGGGCTGTAAGACAAAATAAATTCTCAAAATTAGTCACAATCATGAGGGTAGTGCAAAGTCATTGACATTATTGTAATCATCTTTAATCGCACTTACTTCTAACTTATTTTTTCATTGTATGCATATTTTCTAGTCCCTTACTCTCAAAGGAATGACTTCAAATTCAAACTAAACCAATCTTTTGAGTATTTTTTGTGCTTGAATTATGATAAATCTTATTTGCATGTGCTTCAGGTAGAACAATTTGATGGCTTTCAGAGGCTTCTATTGGTTTAGGGACTTGAATTATGGAAAATGATTGTTACATAAAACCTAATAATCTCAGTTATTTAATAATTTGAACATAGACCTATTTTGATTTTCTTGACAGACAAGTGGAGCATATCTTTGCATCTACCTGTGCTGGACACTGTGTTGTGTGGGACCTTAGAAAACACACCTCTATCATGACCATCTCTGACACGGTTTCAAGGGTAAGTTTCATTTTAAAAGTACAGTGGAACCTCGATTTTCGTTTTTAATTCGTTCCATAGAGTCTGACGAAAACCAAATTCGACGAAAACTAAAGCAATATTCCCCATAAGAAATTATGTAAATCCAATTAATCCATTCCAGACATCCAAAAATATTGACAAAAAATATATTTTATAGAGAATAACTATAGTTTTACATACAGAAAACAATGAGAAATAAATATAAATCACTGTAGTGTTTTTTCTAATTTTTAACCTTTAGATTCAGCAAACAGCGTTATTGGACACTTTCCTCCCTATTAATCTGTTTAATAATGGTCTTACTTGTGTTTTACAAAATTTTAAAAGTACTGTATCTGCAAGTAAAGAATATACGTATTAGAAGTTTGTTTTGCAATAGAGCAGTAAAAGTAAAATAGTAGATTAGTATTGCCATAGTTGTCTTGTGCCAAATATTGAAAGAATACAATGTAAAATAAGAGGAAATAAAGAGTAATATTACTTTGCTTTTGCAGATGAAAGCAAGCAGCATCATCTGGAACCCCAGCGTGGCAACACAGTTACTACTAGCCAGTGATGATGACACTACACCATGGGCTCAAGTTTGGGATCTTCGTTATGCTACTTCTTCTCTCAAGACACTGGAGGGGCACCAGCGTGGCATTGTGAAAACTGCTTGGTGTGTTCATGATGGAAATTTGTTGATAACTGCAGCAAAGGATAATAAGTAAGTGATAACTGCATTTTGGAAAAGGAAAAAAAAGGCATAATGAGTAACAATTTTATTTTGCAAGAGGAAAACAGAGCACTGAGTGGCATTCATACCAAGGAAAAGAGACTCAGTTCTCTCAGGCTGTCAAGCACTATGCGTGAAGTACAGGAGGGGCCCCGCTTGTACAGCAGGTTAGGTTCCAGGCTACTGCTAGAAAGCGAAAATTGCTTTTTACACTTTCAAATGCATATAAAAGCCTGATAACATGTTTACACTATCATATATGTATTAAGTGATAGAGTTAGGCCTAAAAAATGCATATACAGTGGACCCTCGGTTAACGAATACCCCGGAAATCGTGCAATTATGTAAGTATAATTTTGTAAGTTCTTGTGGAAGTGTATTTTTGGGGGTCTGAAATAGACTAACCTACGTGAAATTTTTCCTTAAGGGAGTAAATTCGTTCGGTAATGGCACTTGAGCAAACTTCAGGAGTGAAGTTTTTACGAAACTCGGGGGTCCACTGTACAGTGCTCACATTACTTACCTTAAAATATTTTTGTTCTTAGTGGAGAATATATTTATTGTAGGAAGGCTGAAGAATACCTGGAGAGGGTTTTAGGGGTCAACGCCCCTGCGGCTCGGTCTGAGACCAGGCCTCGTGGTGGATAAGGGTCTGATCAGCCAGGCTGTTAATGCTGGCCGCACGAGAACTGACCTACGAACTACAACCCGGCTGGTCAGGTACTGACTTTAGGTGCCTGTCCATTGCCTTCTTGAAGACAGCCAGGGGTCTATTGGTAATCCCCTTTGGTATGCTGGGAGGCAATTGAACAGTCTTGGGCCCCTGACACTTACTGTGCTGTCTCTCAGTGTACTTGTGGCACCCCTGCTTTTCATTGGGGGAATGTTGCATCACCTGCCGAGTCTTTTGCTTTCATAGGGAGTGATTTTCGTGTGCAAGTTTGGTACTAATCCCTATAGGATTTTCCAAGTGTATATTATCATGTATCTCTCTTGCCTGCATTCCAGGGAATACAAATCAAGGGACTTAATTCGTTCCCAGTAATTTAGGTGCCTTATTGTACTTGTGTGCCGTGAAAGTTCTTTGTACAAACTACAGATCAGCAATTTCGCCTGCCTTGAAGGGGCAGTTAGTGTACAGCAGTATTCCATCCTAGAGAGAACAAGCGATTTAAAGAGAATCATCATGGGCTTGGTGTCCCTAGTTTTGAAGGTTTTCATTATCCATCCTATCATTTTCCTAGCAGATGCGGTAGATACATTGTTGTGGTCTTTGAAGGCGAGATTCTCTGGTATTATCACTCCCAGGTCCTTTGCATTACTTTTTTGCTCTAATGGGTGTAATTGAAAACTGCTGCATTAACTAAATGCTGTAAAGTGAAGCTCTGTAAAGCGGGGCCTGCCTGGAGGGTGTTCTGGGGGTCAATGACCCTGTGGCCCAGTCCATGACCAGGCTTCAAGAAAGTCAGTGTGTCATTGAGGACTGTCTGATTTCCATTCGGGTCCATTAATCTTGTCTCCCAGGATGTGCCCCCACACCAGTTGACCAACACCCAAGTACCTGTTTACTGTTAGGTGAGCAGGGACTGAGCTACGGACACTCGTTGTGTGAAGCAAGAATGTTGCTATGAATTTGAGACAATTTCAGTTGTAAAGCAAAAAAGTTATTGCCACAATTAAATATTGATTAGATATTTTATCATTGTAATGAGAGAGATCATATATTCACTAGAATAAACCCATCGTTGTCAGTTTTCCTTGTTACTTGTTTAACTTGTATTAAGTAGAGAAAGTAAAAATTTAAAATAATGATCCCTAGCAGCAGTTTTGTGGTGAGCATGAAAGGATAATGTTGCAGTTTTTTGTGAAATTAATCTTCGTTTTACAGTAAAGGATTTTCTGGGGGAGGAGGAGAGAAGTGCATGTGTTTGTTAGGATAAATGTATTGATTTAGAGTATAAAATATTTTGTTTGAATTGAACAAGTTATCTTGTACTAATCAATTTCTAACACCTCTTCAGTTTTACGAGCAAGTCTTACAATTTAAATTTGCAGTATTGTATGGTTTCTTAATCTTAAATTTCAGAATTTGTGTTTGGAATCCAAATGCAACAGAACGTGGCTTAGAAATTGTTGGGGAGTTTCCTTCCTATAACCAGTGGAGCTTTGACATGGACTGGGGTCAGCGGGATCCTTCCTTGGTTGCTGTGTCATCTGTTGACGGCTGTGTTAGCATATACTCCTTGTTAGGTAGTGGTCAGCCTCCCACTCAGTCAGATAAAGTAAGTACTGTACTATTTTCTATTTTTTCTTTTCTTTCAACATGTTGGCCGTTTCCCACCGAGGCAAGGTGGCCCAAAAGGAAAAACGAAAGTTTCTCCTTTTACATCTAGTAATATATACAGGAGAAGGGGTTACTAGCCCCTTGCCCCCGGCATTTTAGTCACCTCTTATGACACGCATGGCTTACGGAGGAAGAATTCTGTTCCACTTAAAAATTATTATATGCGACTACTATCAGCCTCAGAGTTATCTCTTGAGTTACCAGACCTTGCCACGTGGAGGCCAGTAGTTGCTTTTTTTAATATGTAGAGTAATGCATTTATAGAAATGTATAATATATAAGATAGTGGATGAAACTTAAGTACGTATATAACATGACATACTAGTATATACAATATATTGCATACACGTGTGCATTTCCACCTCCCGTGGCTTGTCTTGCATTACATGTATGCATATACGTATACGTACTTAATATACATGCATAATCATACATTTAACTGATGTGGCTTTTGACAGTTTTCACAGATAGCAGACTCATTCCCAGGAATGGAAATGCCTGCTGTTGCTCCTCAGGGAGCCACACCACAACCCATTAGACTAAGAAACCCTCCCAAGTGGTTTGCTCGAACTGCTGGAGCAAGTTTTGCGGTAAGATTTTCCATATTCTCTTTTTTCCTCAGTTAATATAATTTAAATTTCTTGGTAGAGTTTATTTTTTTTTACCTTTTATGCTGTCTCCCACCCAAGGCACAGTGACCCAAAGAAGACAACCTATTCACCACCATTCACTCATTTGCCATCTTTCCAGAAGTGGGCTTACATTACAATTAGATTACCCCATCAATTGCAACATCCCCACTCCTTCAGAGTGCAAGTACTTCTCTTCTCACCTTCAGGACACAAGTCTGCTCACACTTCAACAACTTGTCCATTAAAAACCACTTGCCTCCATTCACTCTTATCTAACATTCTTGCACAAGCTTACTAAATGCTCAACCCCCTAAAACTCAAAGCTTTTTGTATTCTCTCCCTGTTTTCTTCTTTGAATCACCCTGCCTTGGCAGTAGATGGACTCTTAAGTAAAAAAAAAAAAAAAAAAAATTAACAGTACAGGTATCCCTCAACATTCGCGAGGGTTAGGGGATCAAGAGCCTCGTGAATGTTGAAAAATCGCGAATGTTTGGTGCCCCAATATATTGTAGGGAAATATAATACAATACTGCTTCCTTAACCTATTGAACCATGAACAATCATAAAACACATATAAACATCGTAAAATAATGTACTATATACATGTTATTTTGACATGAGCTGGCTGTGAAGGGAGGCCTGTAATAGTATAATTATACAATACATATTTTATAGTGTTGTGAAGTGTCATGGGATATCAAGTTACTGACACTGCTTCTTCTGCCTCTGCTGTAGCTCCGCCCACTTTGTAATGATGCCAAATGTTGAATTAAATATGTATACATTAGAACAAAAAATGAAACTCCAACTTCATAACTTTATTTTAATTTGCATAACTCATATATTACAGAAAACAATAAAAAGTAAAATACACATACAACAAGTTAAGCTTACAGAAAAATACATTAAATTCACCATCTAACATCGTTACGAAGTGGGAGGAGCTATTGGAGGGAGGGAGAGGCGCAGTAACATTCAGTGTCTGGTGAGTCGTCATGGTTGATGGATGTTAGCCTTAGTGCTAATAAAATGTTGTGTAATTACACTAATATTTGTAATAAAGGTTATCTATCTATTACATTTATTCCAAATTGATATCAGAAACATGATAAATACCCTAGCACTATAAGAAAGATGCTGAAATGAATAATATATGCCATATTATATGAGGGGTGAGAGAGCAGGACTGCCGCCATATGAGATGTTTACATCAGGGTAAACATGCCTAAATCACTCCTGTCGTAAGAACAAATGCAAAAATAGCATTTATTGTTTTTAGAATAATAATAATTTATAATAATTGATCTGGAGCACTTTAAATGTTATCAGTATATGGTAGCTGACATTTAGAGCACTCCACAGCAATTATTATTAAGTATTATTATTATTATTATTCTTTTGATTATAATAATAATAATAATATTATTATTTCCCTACAATATATTGTAAGAAAATAATAATATTAATAATAATAATTATTATTATCTCCCTACAATATATTGTAGGGAAATAATAATTATAAATAATAATTAATAATAATTGCTGTTGAGTGCTCTAAATGTCAGCTACCAAATACTGATGACATTTAAAGTGTTCCAGATCAATTATTATAAATTATTATTATTCTAAAAATAATAAATGCTATTTTTTCATTTGTTCTTATAACAAAGAGTGATTTAGGCATGTTTACCCTGATGTAAACATCTCATATGGCAGCGGTCCTGCTCTGTTACCCCTCATATAATATGGCATATATTATTCATTTCAGCATCTTTATTACAGTTCTAGGGTATTTATCATGTTTCTGATATCAATTTGGAATAAATGTAATAGATAGATAACCTTTATTTAGTACATTCATTACTTACTGCTTCCTTAACCTATTGAACCATGAACAATCATAAAACGCATGAAAACATAGTAAAATATTGTACTATATAGTACTACATACATGTTATACTGTAGTTTAATAACAAATAATGAACAAACAAAACACTCAGTGAGTGAGTGGTGGGTGGCCTGGCTGCCGGGTCGGAGGGATGGGCTGGGAATTTGGCGGCCGGGAATTCGCGAGTGTGTGAAGCCCGCGAAAGTAGAAAACGCGAAAGTTGAGGGATACCTGTACTGTTTACAGTACAGTGGTACCTCGAGTTACGATGGTCCCCAAAATCGCCCTTTTATGTAAGTTTATTTTTTTAAATGCTTTTGTAGGTATATTTTTGGGGGTGTAAAAGGACTAGTCTATTTTACATTATTCCTTATGGGGATAAATTCGTTTGGTAATGGCACTTGAACAGCATTCTCGAACGAAAAAATATCGTAACTCGAGGTACCACTGTATATGCTTCTATAAATAAATTTCAGATTATTGTAACATGTTGTCTTGTCATGAAATTAAACGTATTTGTAAGTGTGTCTCGTATAGTAAATAATACTATCATACATTTGACTACGTATATCTGTATAGGGATTTAGTACTTCTTTTCACTATCAGTTTGGAGGGCGTTTAATGTCCTGGAACAACCAGAGTAGGAGTGTAGAAATTGCCCAAGTTGTGACAGAGCAGGCATTGGTTGAACGCAGCATTCAGTTGGAGGCGGCACTCTCACAGCCACATTTTGCTCCGTTTTGTCAAGCTAAAGCTGAAGCAGCTCTCCAGCCAAGTGATCAGGTGAGTTATTTTGAAAAGTTTCTTTTAACTTGATGTTTTATAAAGGACTGAAGCACAGTTTCCATTGTACAGTGGACCCTCGGTTAACGAATACCCCGGAAATCGTGCAATTATGTAAGTATAATTTTGTAAGTTCTTGTGGAAGTGTAGTTTTGGGGGTCTGAAATAGACTAACGTACATGACATTATTTCTTAAGGACGTAAATTTGTTCGGTAATGGCACTTGAGCAGGCTTCTGCAATGAATTTTTTTTGTTAACCGAGGGTCCACTGTAGTTGTAAGAGCTCTTCAAGGAGAATTGTCAGTATAACATGGCCTCTGTTTATCTAACAATAAAAATTAACACAATTGTATTAGTTGACTTGTGGGTAGCATAAAGTAAAAAGTACTGCTTTGCAAAATTGAGAAAATGTAGTTCTGCTGAAATTTATATCCTGGACAATATTCATGTGCAAGATGGGTATTCAGTAGTTGTGTAAAAAGTGTCTGCAAAGTGCACTGTATGTAACTGTCTTGTGTAATAAATAAAATGGCCACAAATATCTTTTTTTCAGATCCTGTGGCAATATATTGGTGCCAACTTTGACTCTTCACCCCGTAATAAGTACATGGAACTGTTAGGTTACTCTTCTTCACAAGTATCTACAAAGATTTGCCCATTGATTTCTGAGACTGAAGGATTCAATGCTGAAGTTTTGGCTGACAAGATGGCTAATTTAGCAACAAATGTAAGTTTTACAAAGTGTAAAGTTAATTTTTCTTCCTCCAGTGCTATGCATTGGAGAACTTACTATCTTCTGGTAGCCATGTTATTAGGTTAGGCAGTGTGTATTGCCATTCCTCATTGACTACAATGAGCTGTAGTGACTACCTGGGCCATCAGTATATGTGAGTACCTGTAAATATAAATTTTTTGGGAGAAGCCATTCATTGATGCAGATCAGTTGTCTAAATTCTGAGGATCAGTATGGATTAAGCTGTAGTGGCTCTTAACTGGTTCATTAATTGGAGGTTCTGTGTAATGCAAGTAAGTACATGTATAAACCATCTGGTATCATACTTTGGAATTTGAAGTGTATATGTAGTGTGATCAGAAATCAGCCTCACTTACTCAGTATTGTCACTTCCTAAATAAATTATGCTGCTACTACTTGCAAGTGATTAAAGATATAACCATTTTAGTCATCTGCAAGTAGTAGCACTGTTATTTACTGTTAAGAAAGTGAGAGTTGCAAGGCTTGCCAATGATGACATGTACACTTCCGCAGCATGATGCCAGATGGCCTTTTATTGTACTTGTTTTCATTAGTCACTTGCATAATATGCAAGGTAAAGTAGGTGTGAGGTATAGGCTTTCAATGTTGCAGTGAGAAGGCTAGAAACAGTTGAAATGCCTTGTTTGAAAACAGTATGTAGTAGTATGTGTGTTATTCTGAGAGTTTGGAGTGTAGAAATTAGAAGACTGTAGGGTTACCAAAAGTATAAGTTGAGTAGGATTTGTTAAAGTTGTTGATCACTTTGAGAGGATGGAGCAGAATGAAATGACCAAGTGGGTATATAAATCTGGGGTAGGAGGAGGGGTAGGAGTCATCTCAGGAAAGGTTGGAGGGAGGGGGTTTAGCATCCAGCAGGCTTTTGTGAGCATGTTAGATTAGTGTGAATGGAAACCAGTGGTCTCTATGGCTTGATGTGTTGGAGTGTGAACAAGGTAACAGTTATAACTGAAGTCATGGAAACTGGTATGTAGGATTTAAGTCATGGAGGTGGGAAGTACTGTGAGTGCACTTAGGTGTAGGGATGCTGTAGCTTCAAGGGTCATATAAATTCTTTGTTTTGGCAGGACTTCTATTAAATGAATGGTGCTGATTTTTTTTTTCTTTTGGTTTTCCTACCTTTGTAGGAGATGGCCAGTTTGGTTAAAAAAGTTAAACATTATTTTAGCATGTTGCATGAGTGCGATGTAGCAACATTGGGTGGTTACATCTCTATCCTAGGACATGCATGTACATTTACCAAAATGTTTCTTCCCTTCTAAAAGGAAAAAGAGAAAGCAGCTTACATGAATACTGTATAAGAAAGAATCCACCAAATAGTTATCACATACTTCACCACTCTTCACACTCTCGCTTTACCCTCACTGCTTCACGACAATGTAGATATATTCTTGGATGGAGAGAAAGGGGTATTGGGCTTATAAATACCTTGCTCAGTCATGCTGATTTCCTTTTACTTTAAAACTTTTGTTGACCTTAAACTTTTTTTTTTTTATTGATACATGCTTTAATGGGAGCAAGGGGCTACCCTTTTTCTTTATAAATTACTAAATTTAAAAAAGAAAAACTTTCGTTTTTCTTTTTAGGTCACCCTGCCTCAGTGGGATACGGCCGGTTTGTTGAAAAAAAAGGAACCTGCTTTAACACTTAGACATTTGGAAGAGTGTCTACTCCTGTGCCTGTAATTACTTTTTCCAATATATTGCCAATGATAATATGCATCATCTTTTAGAAATTGGAGAGAAATTCTTCCCAGAGGAGATAATAATTCTGCTGGCATGTTCTAAATGGAACAGTTGTTAAAAATGTTGCATTTATTGGAATAACCCATGTTCATAAAAGTGCAATAGTTATTAATATTGATTATGTAATGCAGTAATTAATGGTACAAAATGTGAAGTATTTGTTAGGCTCAGCTTAAATGCTTAATCACGTAATTATCTTATTTGCTAAATATCAGATGTATTATATAGCTACAGTATTGCCCTGTCTTGTGTTGCAGTCAGAAAAAATGTGGAGTCCTGTCAATTTTCCCATTTATTTACATAAACAAATTGTTGTAACGCATGCTTGCCTCCAGAGAAGACCTCAGTCGTTCAATAATGGATGGTTGTTGGTTCCAGTGAGTATAGCATGGCATTATTATTTTCTGTACCAGAGCACAGTACAGTACTCTAAGTATTTGTACTAGACTGATAACCAATTTTTGATAGCTGTGCCTTTTGATGGTTTACTGAATACTGTACTGCATTAATTTCCCTTCATTCCTATACATCTTATCTTGTGCCTCGCTTCCCTCAGGAAAACTTTTCCTTGGTCAAAACTTAATTATTCCATGCATTTGCAACAAGTGCCACAACACACTGATTACACTACCATGCATCTCTTCACTGTGCAGGCGTACCTTGCTTTAAGGCATTGCTTTAGAGTGCTTCTCTAATACATCACTTTTCAATTATATTCATGTTTATTTTTGGTGTCATTTTGTTACCTGTGCTAAGTCTGTTTACAGCATTTATACACTTGGTGTTTCAATACAATAGCTCCTAAGTTTAACCCTTTGACTGTTTCGGACGTATATATACGTCTTACGAGCCAATGTTTCGGACGTATTTATACGCCTAAATTCTAGCGGCCTCAAATCAACCAGGAGAAAGCTGGTAGGCCCACATGTGAGAGAATGGGTCTGTGTGGTCAGTGTGCGCAGTATAGAAAAAATCCTGCAGCAAGCAGTACATAATGAGAAAAAAAAACCTCCGACCGTGTTTTTGAATTAAAACGCCATCTTTGAGGTGTATTTTCGTATAGTATTTATGGTTGTATTCTCTTTTTCATGGTCTCATTTGATAGAATGGAAAACATATTACAGGAATAGAGATGATTTTGATTAGTTTCATGATGTAAACGATCTTGAAATTGAGCTCAAAGTAGCGGAAATGTTCGATTTTTGCCAATGTTCAAAAGTAAACAAATCACACCATGCGTCCAATACACATCAACTGGTAAGTCTAATATTCTTTCACAAGTGCACAGATATTATTTATATAGTTTTTACAATAATGCAATAGTCTGCATAACAATAAATCTTCTATTTTTTGTGTGAATAAAAAATCAAAATAGAAAGCAAGAGTAATGTAAGAGGGGCCTAAAGACATGACTAATGAACAGATAACATCTTATTTTAGTGCTAGGGATGTCTGCATTGTTTATTCTGGACCCTATTTTGAAATTGACAATCTTTTTTATTTTGCATGAAATTGGCCAAATTGCCATTTTCTGACCACTTTATTGGGTAGTTGAAATCGGTAAATTGGTGATTTCCTGTACTCAATCGATAGAACAAATGGAGTTCTAATGAAATAGCTATGAGTTTGGTCGACTGTCCCAATGGAATTGGCCTAAAATAGGGCTCAAAGTCGGCGAAATCGCCGATGCGTATATATCACTGACATCGCTAACTTTGCGAGAGCGTAATTCCGTAAGTTTTCAATCAAATTTCATACTTTTGGCGTCATTACAATCGGGAAAAGATTCTATTATCATTTCATAAGAAAAAAGAATTTTTTTTTTTTCCAAAATTTTCCGACATAGAATGACAGTTTCAGAATGGGGCCTCCGACAGTCAAAGGGTTAATGCTAGTGAAGAGTCGCAAGCCTCTTACTTCAAATCCAAAGCTAGAAATGATCAACCTTAGTGAGAAAGGCATATTAAAAGGCATGTTCACTATTGCACACTTAATAAATGATAGTGTAAACATATTTTTAGGCTTTTATATGCACTGGCAAGTGAAAAAAAGGCTGCGATTTGCTTTAAGCTGATATTTGCTTTACGGCAGTGGTCTGGAACCAAACTCACTGTATTAGCGAGGTATGCCTGTATTTGCATTACACCCTGATCACCATGACATGCATTTATTCCAAATAAATGAATGTAATAAAGTACAACATATACTACTAGAATGCTTCACTGCTAACACTTAATTCACACACCACCACTAACTTTCTAAATCCACTGTGTTCTGCAATCTTATTTTCCCTTGTTTTTTATTTTCAACAAGTCGGCCGTCTCCCACCGAGGCAGGGTGACCCAAAAAGAAAGAAAATCCCCAAAAAGAAAATAAATTCATCATCATTCAACACCTTCACCTCATTCATACATAATCACTGTCTTTGCAGAGGCGCTCAGATATGACAGCTGAGAATAAGTCCCTCCCAACTGTCACTATCCCAGACCCCTCCTTTAAAGTGCAGGCATTGTACTTCCCATTTCCAGGACTCAAGTCCAACTAAATCAATTAACTGGTTTTCCTGAATCCCTTCACAAAATGTTACCCTGCTCACACTCCAACAGCTCGTCAGGTCCCAAAAACCATTCATCTCCATTCACTCCTATCTAACATGACCCCTACCCCCGCCTTCCTTCCCCTACAGATTTATACGCTCTCCAAGTCATTCTACTTTGATCCATTCTCTCTAAATGACCAAACCACCTCAACAACCCCTCTTCAGCCTTCTGACAAATACTTTTAGTAACTCCTCACCTCCTAATTTCCACACTCGAATTTTCTGCATAATATTTACACCACACATTGCCCTTAGACAGGACATCTCCACTACCTCCAGCTGCCTCCCTTGTATCCTTTGTATTTTCCCTTGTATCACTATTAATTACAATTCAGAAAAAAAAGTTATACATTTATCCAATTTCACCTTGTTGAAAGGAACCACACCTGCTATATGTCACTCTTTGAATAACTTTCCCATATATTTCCCCAGGAGTTGTATGACCCCTATGGGTTTAGTGCTCCCTGTGAATGTATAACCGTTAAAGTTTAGTGCTTAAATTGGCTGTTATTATTATTATTATTATTATTGGTAGTGGTATTATTTTATTATTTTTGTATTTGCATTTTTTATTTTTTATTTCATTCGCAGAGTATTACTACAAACTAATTTTAAGTGTAGGTTGTTGCTTACCATTATCTAAGTACAGTAAATCTAATAATGATTAGTTAACTATGTATAAATATTGTTGAAATAAAAAAAAATACTCTAAGATTGTAACTAGCTTTTGTTCTGCATGAAATACTGTTCATATTCTGGGCTTTAGAAAGACATATTCATTCACTTACATTTTCTTCTAATATTCATATAAAATGTATTATATTGTATTTTTTGTGAATAAAATTATTATTATTATTAACAGTAGTAGTAAAAGTAATAATAGTAATATTCTTACTGTAGTAATCCACATTGGGGATGCCTCATCCTTTATTGTCATCTCAAGACTTAGTGATTGGAAGCAATGATCCATGTCTTAATACCTCACATCCATCATTCTTCACATTCTCTGCTATGTTGCATCTTCAGCAGATGCATAAAGGGACCATCTTTTGCTGGGTCCCTAGCCTTTTTGGTGTTCAAGGCAAGCTAGTAGAGAGACTGGTACATTCTGAAATAAGACTCCAGTGTACCATAGGCAGTTGCTATTTTCCATCTTCCTGCACTAATTCAGCTCTTAGAAGAATGCAGACAGTATTGGTAGTCTGTATTTAGTAGCCAACAGACTGCTTTTAATAAATATGTAGTTGTTTCTGGTCATCCTCCCTGCATTACTTAGTTATGGCAAATGGTACTCTGATTGCATATTGGTTTCACCAGACACTCAGTCACCTTATGGAGAAGTACCCCAATGCCAGCCTGCAAGAATTGTTATATATCATGCTGATAATCCAACATATTTTGATATATTATTCTTTTGATCAGAAAACAAGCCAACTTCACTTTTGATCTGTACTTCATTGTCCAGACATGTTTACTCTGTGCCTTCTGTTCTTTAAAGTCCCACTTTTAATGCAGAGTTTGTTTTTGACTTAACTGACACTCAGTGCACTGTGACATCAATTTTGCCTTGTGCTAACCCAGCTCCCTAGACCCTAGTGAGCAATTTGAAATGAAAATTTAGATTCAGGCATAAATTTCACCTCAGGAACCTAACCTATGCATATACTGAGGGTCAACTGTACATTGTTATAACAAGCATAATAAATTAATAATGTAAGTATAGTGTTTTAAATTAGAACTTCACAGTTAAGTGAATCTTGTACTAATTATTCAATGATGGGTTTGAATACCTCTAAAACATTTTTGAATTTCATTAAATACTATACATATATCACAGTGTAACTATTTTAAATTTTGTTACATTTGCAGGAGGGCAGCACCAGCTCCCTAGACCCTAGTGAGCAATTTGAAATGATTGCTTCTGGACAGTCATTTGACAAAACTCCTGAAACTGAGGTGAATTTATCTTTTTCTGTTCTTTGCCTCAGTGTGATCATCTTGGACTCCACTTTTCAAATTTCAATTGGTTAAAAATACTAAAGGGAATTTTATATAAAGTATTTAAGCACAATTTGAATATATTCTCAGCAGATATGCAAATCATACTTAGTGAAAGCAATAGAATTTGATTGGTTTTGAGAAATGGACTGTGTGAATTTATTCAGGGATTGAATGTTTTTACCCTGCTAATATGAGTACAAAAGAATATTCTGTAGACAATTTTTTAACAAAATTCACTAGTCTATTTTACCCTCTGGTATTTAAAAGTTTTACTGTACATACAAAAATTAGCATGCTTTGTAATGATTCTGTATTCTATAAAAATGTGATGCAAGAAGCTACAAAAAAAAAAAACGATGATTGAAAAAACTTTGCAAGGGTTATGATTGCGGAATTTTGATGAAATGTAGAACTAAGAAGTTGAAGGATGTACAGTATATAAGGTGAACTGTATAAAAGATCCTGTAAAAGATGGTGTGAAGAGTTTGAGTTTGAGAATCATCTGTAAAGAATGTGTGTAAAAAGAAAATTTAGAGGAGGAAAAGGGAGGAAATAAGTAAGGTGGAATCAAGGATGTAAGCAGGGTAAGTTAGGACTAGATAGAAGACAGGTAAGGTAGGAGTTATAAAAATAATGTAGGCAGTAAAGGTGGAAGCAGAGAGAAGTCACAGGCAAGGTGAAGTTATTTGTCATATGAGATGAAAAATTTGTGAAGATGATCAGACTGTTCTCCATGAACAATAAATCCAGTTCTCAAAATTTGTTGGTTCATGTACAGTAAATTGGATACATTTTTTGGAAGAGTCTTTAGAATTTATGGATGATAAGCTCCTCTGCCACTTCCCTGATTGTCCTGTTGTTGTCACCACAAAGCAGTACGAGTTCAACTCATTTTTCTGTTACCTTTATTGGTTTGTGTTTAATATTAGAAAGGAGTGTACATGAACTAGTTGCTATTTTTTAACATTGCTAGTAAATGCAATTATATTCTAGGGGGTTGAAACAGAAGCAGAAGTAAGTCTGCCAATCATCCAGCTGGAAGTTGAGGAGAGAGAGGAAAACAACCATGGCTTAATAACTCAAGCTTTATTAGTTGGGGATCTGGAGTCTGCTGTTGAGTTGTGTATCAAGGACAGAATACACCCACATGCACTGATCCTTGCAGCTCAAGCAGGACCGGAGCTCTTTGCTAAGGTATACTTTATTTACTGGTATTGTTTTTCCTAGTTTCTTGAAGATCAGAATTAGTCTCTTCTACTATTTTGGCAGTACTTGAGTAATTTTTTCAATTTTGTTGGTTTTCATCTACTTAATAGCCTAAGCATTAGGATTAGTCTGCCTGAAATGCACATGTATACTAGTGGCTTTCTTTTGTGCATAGCAATATATTTGTTACATGTAAATTACATTCTGTATATTACACAAAGAAACTTTGTAAGCTGCACTTCTGCATCCTTCAGAGGGGCAAACTTGATGCCGGTGAAGGATTCTTGATCCAGGTTCAAACCTGAGAATCTATTTTCCCAGGTGCTATATAATCCCTACAGGTTTAACAACACTTCAATATTGCAAAAATAATTCATTCGCAATGTATAGGTAACCTTGATAAATGTAACTAATATTTTTTTTATAAAGAAGTACAGTGGACCCCCGAGTAACGAACAAAATTCATTCAGAAGCCTGCTCAAGTGCCATTACCAAACGAATTTACTCCCTTAAGAAATAATGTCACGTAGATTAGTCCATTTCAGACCCCCAAAAATACACTTACAAAAGCACTTACAATATTATACTTATATAATTGTACGATTTCCAGGGTGTTCGTAACTCGGGGGTCCACTGTATTACATTGCTTCTCCATGTACTGTATGTTTAATCAAGACTACCAGTAGTTAGACTTTCTTTCCAACTAATGTGAAGAGTTGCGGAATAACCCAAATTTTGTGGCCAGTTCTATAACTGCTGTATTTCAAGTATTAAGAGTTTATTTATGTAACTTTTTTGGTTTATGTATGATTTATAGTTTTTTCTACACCCAGCCTGGTTATTTTTTTTTTTAGTGACTTCCTATCAGTCAGGCTGTTGCTGTTTCCAGCTTGCAGGGCCCTATAGCCTTAACTTGGTTAATCATACCCCATGTACAGGAACTTGGCTGTAGGCAGTCAGTTGAACATTTTGTTTGGAATAAGTGCTCTGGCACCATCATTTTCCTACTGGCTGTATTCTGACTGGAAGCATTTCAGTTCAATTCCCCCTCCCATAACCCCCCACCCAACCCTCCAGAGTTGACATAACAGAAACAGCCAGGAGTGCATTTAAGGCTAAAGCAAAGGTCTCTATCTATCTATCTCTATATCTCTATCTCTCTCTTTCTCTATCTCTCTATCTTTCTCTATCTCTATCTCTCTATATCTATCTCACACACACACACACACACACCGCACGCACGCCACATCACATGCAGTACAAAAGATTAACTTTAGATCTGTATTTAACAACAGTTTTTTTGTTTGTTAATCCATTCTCTTTAGTTTTTTAAATTATAAGAAAAAGGTTCTTTTTTAACTGTTGCAATCTCATGCTGGCAACATCAATTTTAGGACAAGGTCTACACTGTCACTTTCCTTTTGTAGGAAAGACCAAGCATAAACTCAAAGGAAGGGGGGATGGGGCATGTTCAGTTATGTATCTGCTCTTTTGACATTAATACAGTGGACCCCCAGATTACGTCATTATTTCATTCCAGAATGCTGTTCAAGTGCTGTTACCGAACGAATTTGTTCCCATAAGGAATAATGTAAATTAGATTAGTCCTTTTAGACCCCCAAAAATACACTTACAAAAGCACTTACAAAAATACACTTACATAATTGTTCGAGTTTGGAGCATAACGTAAACCGGGGGTCCACTGTATTTCTTTTGTGTAACTCATCTTGGACAGACTCGAGATGTTGTGTTGGCCCAAGTGGATGGCAGTTTATCATCACTGGTGAGTGCAGTTGTCCGTGGTGACTTGACCTCCATCACAACTACTTGTAATCTCAGCAAGTGGAAGGAAGCTCTAGTTGCAGCTCTAACATATTCCAATGATGAGCAGTTCCCTGCCCTTGCAGGTCAGTTAAAACAATTTATTCATTGAATTATCTTTGGCATTCTATTAACATTTTTTTTCCAATTCAAAACTGCCCTGGCAATAAATATTGTTTTTTGCTTTTTTTCATGACTTGTGCCAATCCCTTTAGTTTTTCTGTTGCTTTTCCACCGTTGTATAAGAGAAGCCTCATTCTTTTTACACGTTCCATTTTTTCAGTGCAAGCTACATCATTTTCATAGTCATGATACTGAATATAAGCATTAATGTCACTTAGCATAGTCATTTGACAGGCAGAGTTTTACTGCACAAGTTAAATTAGCAAAATGTGTGTCATATCAGTCATTCTCTAACGCTCATTGTTTTATGAGTAAAATGTCTGTCGGATCAATTGTTCTCTTCCCCTTGTTGTTTTAGGAACATATTCATCCACATGATAATGCTGAATATCATGAAAAGTTGTTGAACAAATGTTTCTATTGCTCTTCCAGCTACATAAAACTCTTGCAATCATTTGAATAATTTATATATTTATTTTTAAATTTGGTAAGAGTGTAATGCTTTTCAAACAGGTCAAATAGTTTTTCAGAACATTTCAATTCTTTATTTAAGAGAGTCTGGGGGAACGTCTTGAAGCCAAGGGAGATCCTGAATCATTACTGTCAGCAATGATCTGTTATGTCTGTGCTGGGAGCCTGGAGAAGTTTGTTTCCTGTTGGATTAAGACACGACCTGAGACAAATCAGCCAAATGATTTGCAGGTGTGTAATTTATGATTTTTGCAATGTACAGACACCTAGAAAGATGTAGTATACTCATTTCTGTGCAACCTATTTAAAAACAAAATCAACATGGCAAATTTTAACTTTGTAGTGCTTTAGAATTTTTATGGACAGCTAATGCAGGACTAGATTAAAAAAATTTTTTTTTAGGACCTAGTAGAAATCATCATGGGACTGCAACGATCCCTGTCAGCTGCAGGTCGGCCTACTAACCTGAGTGAGGGCAATGCTGTGAGCTCCCTTCTCTGCCAGTATGCATCTCTCCTTGCTGCACAGGGTGCACTTACCACAGCAGTATCATATTTAAATTCGGCTACTCAGGTGGGGTTCTTTTATTTGTCTCTTAGATAATATCCTAATATAAATACTGCACATTACATACAGTACATTAGTTTTCAGTTATAGGTACAGTGGACCCCAGACTTTCGAACATTCTTCATTCCAGAATGCTGTTCAAGTGCTGTTACCAAACAAATTTATTCCCATAAGGAATGATGTAAATTAGATTAGTCCATTTCAGACCCCAAAAAATACTTTTATAAAAGCACTTACAATAATAAACTTAAATAAAAGGGCAAGTTTGGAGTGTTCGAATAGCATGGGTCCACTGTATTGATGTATAACTGAGTTTGTGGGGGAGAGTCAAAAATCTAGGAGTTTGGCTTTGCTACATAGTGATCAGAAATTGGGCACTCTAAAACCCTTATTTAAACCACCTTCCTTCATTTGGGGTAAACAGCCTAATACCTGATTTGGCTGATATTTCAAAATTGTGTGGTTAAAAATCTTGTGTGCATTTCTAAAAGTTTTCTCTCTTTTAGGGGGATATGGTTGAATTAAGAGATAGATTGTATCGTGCACTTGGCTATACTACTGGGACTAGCAATCATCCTAGTTCACAGACAGCTACTCGCTCATCAAACTTAAGACGAACTTCCACTCCACAGAGTTATGTTCAGTCTCAGGTAAGGCTTAGCTAGCTTTTAAAATGTCAAGTAGTATAATATTGCAGTGAGTAGATGCCAGTGGATGGGTGTGAGTTGAATTAAGGACACTGTTATTTGTGATTAAAATTCCTATAGATGCAGAAGTAGAGCCAGGCTTTTGGGCTCATTTTCTTTAATTTGTCTTAAGCATTTTTAAAATTTTAGTGGATCCTAATCCAACTATCAACATATTTTTTTATAAGGAATCTTTCCTATATATCTGTTATCTTTATATGATCTGTAATTTTTATTATTGTTCTTAGGTATTTTAGAGCCTTCATTCTTACTAGCTCTTAATTCTTTATATTTTATACTTTTATTTTACATTTTTTCACATTTCTTTGAACTTGTTTATTTTCAGTGTTCTTTAGATACTGCCACCATATTACAGTTGACCATTATAGTTTAAGTTAGACATAATATGCATACTGTATATGCATGACCTTTCCTGTCAGCCATTCATGTTGAAGGTGGCTAAAATGCTATGAGCAAGGGACTGGTAATTCCCCTTTTTGTATATAGCTATTAAAATTAGAAAAAAAAGAGGAAATTTGGGAATTAATGTAGTTTAAATGGGTATGGATATAGTATTCATGTTAAGAAAGAACTGATTGATAATATTATAAATGAGAGAGAACTGGATGCCATAGCACTCACTGAAAGTTAAGATGTGGGAGAATTTGAGTGGAAAAGAGTAAATGGGATTAATTGGGTCTATCTGAGAGAATGAGAGCAACGAGTAGTAGTAGCAGTAATGCTAAATAAAGTTTGGGAAAAAAAGATTCGTTTAAATTTTTAATATTTATAATGTGGTTTAGAAAAATGGAATGGGAGAAATAGGTGTTGGGGGTTATGATAAGTATTTGAACACCCAGAGGTGAGATGAGAGAGCAGTTCTTTGAGGGAGGATTAAGTAAATGTTAAGAGAATTGAGTGCTAGGGATAAATGTTATTGGTAGAGGTTATTTGAATTGTGATTAAAAAGATGCATTGTACATTTTGAGAAGATTAACAAGAGTATGAGGAATGAGAGCATGAGAGAGTGGGATCACATGCAAGAGGGAGCAGAATGGAGAACAAAGGGGCGAGAGTTATAGTAGAACGTGAGACAATGGATAAGTATTTATCGACAAGTTTTTGCTGAGCATAATAAGCAGTTTTGAAGAAAGAAATTGTGAAAAAAGTCTTGGAGGAAATGAACTTTAATGTTAAAATTGAACATAGTGAGATGTTAGAATGGAATTGACTCAAGCAGCTCAAGCTGGACCAAAACTGTTTGCTAAGGTATATCTTTACTTACTAGTATTGTTTTTTCTTAGTTTCAGAAAGATCATAAAATTTCCATTCTACTAATTAGGCATTATTGTAGTGTTTTCTTTCCTTGGTTTGAAGAACTTTTCACTTTTGCATTCTTAAAAGAGGTGCCTTTATGCTAGTGAAAGGCTCTTGATCCAGATTCAGACCTACTTACCTCCAGGCACTGTATGACCTATAGGTTAACACCCTTTCAATGCAGTAAAAATAATAATTCACTTTAAGTAAACCTTTGATTTAATGGGTTACTTGGGTTAAGTAGGTGGCCAGTCATGGAGACTGTGGTAGGTAGAGATGGGATTGTTTTGTGATCATAACCACAACTGATAGCTCTGTAACCAGTGTATTTTGTCCTCTATTTCTGAAGTCTGCTAAATAGAGATTTGTTAAATCGAAATTAATACATGTAGTATAGATAACCTCTCTTGACATTCTAGCAGGACAGCTATTGCATGAGTGGCGAATGTTTCTTTATTTGGGTTACCCTACCTTGGTGAGAAATGGCCAATGAGAGAAAAAATACTAATATAGTGTGTGTATACAATATGCACAGGACTATTAAAATAAAAAAGCAAATAATCTTTTATATTTTATTGAAGGATAGGGTGTGGGTTAACTACAATTTAGCTTGTCCTGGTGACCTTCCCATGGCATGCCAGAAAGCATTCTACCCAAGGATTCTACAGGTACAATGCACACTTGAGGTGCTTTGTTGTTAGGAATGTGTACTACTGGTCAAGCATAACCACTTTGAATTTGAGTGCTGAGTTTTGGAAGTAGAGCCTTTGTAAATAGCTTGCATTGTGTGTGTGTGTGTGTGTGTGTGTGTACTGCAAAGGAATTAACAAATATTGAAGGATGAATGTCTAGACATTGTAGAAGTTTGGTATTGTTGTATATATGTACAGTAGATCTATGGGTAGTTTGTGAGCTCAGGCTTAGTAATAATTTTATGTGTGTGCACATGTACATGCCTTAAAGCTTGATTACTGTCTTTCTGGGATGCCTTCAGTCCACTGAAGTAAAAATAAGGCTGTGTAAGAAAGGAGATAGGAAGCTGAGATGGAATAAGCATCTCATTGTAAAAAGGTAGACACTTAGATGCCACATTGATGCAGGTAGTCCTTGTTTTACATTAAAGCTGCTTTTATCTCATGTTTGTGAAATGTTATTACTAAATATTTTAAGTATTAATCCTTCTAACATAATTATGTGTGCTTTACATTAGTATGTGTAAATTAAACTAAAATGTTTTGAGTTAATTTTTAATATATAATGTGCAATAATTTGTGAAAGATTAATATGTATATGAAATAATGAATAAAATACAATGATTTTTTTTTTTTTTGTGGCAGTCAGTTAAGATCAAGCAGGCCTCTGATGAGTTAAACATTTTGGTGAGTGTCAGAATGGCTTTCTGATATTACTAAACAGCCAGTAATTTTTTCCAAGGCACACTTCCATTCTGTAAAAATCCCAGTAGATGTAGCTTGTATAAACTAGTAATGTGTATTAAAACTATTAGAAAAGGATTCTCTTTTATGGATCTAAATTGCTGTATTGTGGTTCCTTCTAAGTCATTCACAAAACACAGGCAGTGTTTGCTATATACTGTACACAATGAACAGTCTTTTCATGGGTTAATTTATATGGTACAAATCTGATTAACTAAATTACCATTTACAGTGTGTTTTAGTTTTTCTAATATCTTAAACATCGTATTTTAATTTTCTTCATTAATTTCATAAATACCTTAATAATAAAAGCTATGATTTGGTATAATTTTGTCATTCATATTTATAATGGTTATAAAATTTAAACACTATTCATGGTAGTTATGGGAAACTAAAACCTGACCTTACTTGTAAGGAAGCACATAGTTTTTATACTTTAGTTTTGTAATTGGCTCATTCATGGCCAACAAGTGAATAAAAATACTAATGATGTGAACATTGCATTTTTTTTTTAAGAGCTCAGCACTTACTATACTGGGCAAGCAAGAGGGTATGAATGTAAAAGTGAGCGAGCGTGAGATAAGCCGTGTAATTGTTGAGTGTGAGATAGGCTGTAACTGTGTGAGAAGGGGTGTAATTGCCTATTTGAAGTTGCTGGAGGGTGAGATATAGCTCTTGGTCCTACCTCAACATTCTGCCAACTAGCTTGAGATAACCCTTTCATATATCTCTGAATCTTTATATAGAATCTGCCTCTACAGTAAACCTTCAGTGTAATGAAATTTGATATAATGGAATTTTTAAAATTATGGTCAAAATCCACTGGGTAAATTGTACTTTTAACATCTTTTTCTTTCAGTGTTTATTGCAGTATATATCTGCTTATGGGAGATTCTAAAGAAAAATTGCAAAGGTTAGTGGATGAGTTTGGGAGGGTGTGTAAAGGTAGAAAGTTGAAAGTGAACATAGATAAGAGTAAGGTGATGAGGGTATCAAACGATTTAAATAAAGAAAAATTGGATATCACATTGGAGAGAGGGATTATGGAAGAAGTAAATGTTTTCAGATATTTGGGAGTGGACGTGTCAGTGGATGGGTTTATGAAGGATGAGGTTAACCATAGAATTGATGAAGGTAAAAAGGCGAGTGGTGCGTTGAGGTATCTGTGGAGACAAAAAACGTTATCCATGGAGGCAAAGAAGGGAATGTACGAAAGTATAGTGGTACCAACACACTCATATGGGTGTGAAGCATGGGTTGCAAATGCTGCAGCGAGGAGGAGGCTGGAGGCAGTGGAGATGTCCTGTCTAAGGGCAATTCGGAATGTGGAACTTAGGAGAAGGTGTGGAGTTACTAAAAGTATTTGTCAGAGGGCTGAAGAGGGGTTGTTGAGGTGGTTTGGTCATTTAGAGAGAATGGATCAAAGTAGAATGACTTGGAGAGCGTATAAATCTGTAGGGGAAGGAAGGAGGGGTAGGGGTCGTCCTAGAAAAGGTTGGAAGGAGGGGGTAAACAAGGTTTTGTGGGCGAGGGGCTTGGACTTCCAGCAAGCATGTGTGAGCGTGTTAGATAGGAGTGAATGAAGACGACTGGTTTTTGGGACCTGACGAGCTGTTGGAGTGTGAGCAGGGTAACATTTTGTGAAGGGATTCAGGGAAACCAGTTAATTGATTTAGTTGGACTTGAGTTCTGGAAATGGGAAGTACATGCCTGCACTTTAAAGGAGGGGTCTGGGATAGTGACAGCTGGGAGGGACTATTCTCAGCTGTTGTATCTGAGCGCCTCTGCAAAGATAGTGATTATGTATGTGTGTGGTGAAAGTGTTGAATGATGATGAAAGTATTTTCTTTTTGGGGATTTTTTCTTTTTGGGTCACCCTGCCTTGGTGGGAGACGGCCGACTTGTTGGAAAAAAAAAAAATCTGCAAATTGTGTGTACTTCAGTGAATTTTTTTTGCTATTTTTTTTCCATTCTGATTTAAGAGACTTGGATTTTTCCCCACCCCCCTTCCATTAGTCTGTTATATCAAGGGTTTGCTGTACTTTCACTACTCAGTTCATTTTGCTTTTTTTTTTTTTTTTTTTTTTCTCAACAAGTCGGCCGTCTCCCACCGAGGCAGGGTGACCCAAAAAGAAAGAAATTCCCCAAAAAGAAAATACTTTCATCATCATTCAACACTTTCACCACACTCATACATAATCACTGCCTTTGCAGAGGAGCTCAGATACGACAGCTGAGAAAAGTCCCTCCCAGCTGTCACTATCTCAAACCCCTCCTTTAAAGTGCAAGCATTGTACTTCCCATTTCCAGGACTCAAGTCCAACTAAATCAATTAACTGGTTTCCCTGAATCCCTTCACAAAATGTTACCCTGCTCACACTCCAACAGATCGTCATGTCCCAAAAACCATTCGTCTCCATTCACTCCTATCTAACACGCTCACACATGCTTGCTGGAAGTCCAAGCCCCTCGCCCACAAAACCTCCTTTACCCCTTCCCTCCAACCTTTTCTAGGACGACCCCTACCCCGCCTTCCTTCCCCTACAGATTTATAAGCTCTCCAAGTCATTCTACTTTGATCCATTCTCTCTAAATGACCAAACCACCTCAACAACCCTTCTTCAGCCCTCTGACAAATACTTTTAATAACTCCACACCTTCTCCTAATTTCCACATTCTGAATTTTCTGCATAATATTTACACCACACATTGCCCTCAAACAGGACATCTCCACTGCCTCCAGCCTCCTCCTCGCTGCAGCATTTGCAACCCATGCTTCACACCCATATAAGAGTGTTGGTACCACTATACTTTCGTACATTCCCTTCTTTGCCTCCATGGATAACGTTTTTTGTCTCCACAGATACCTCAATGCACCACTCACCTTTTTTCCTTCATCAATTCTATGGTTAACCTCATCCTTCATAAACCCATCCGCTGACACGTCAACTCCCAAATATCTGAAAACATTTACTTCTTCCATAATCCCTCTCTCCAATGTGATATCCAATTTTTCTTTATTTAAATAGTTTGATACCCTCATCACCTTACTCTTATCTATGTTCACTTTTAACTTTCTACCTTTACACACTCTCCCAAACTCGTCCACTAACCTTTGCAACTTTAGAATCTCCCATAAGCACAGTATCATCAGCAAAAAGTAACTGTGTCAACTCCCATTTTGCATTTAATTCTCCATAATTTAATCCCACCCCTCTCCCCAACACCCTAGCATTTACTTCTTTTACAACCCCATCTATAAATATATTAAACAACCATGGTGACATTACACATCCCTGTCTAAGACCTACTTTACCGGAAGTAATCTCCCTCTCTCCTACACACCCTAACCTGAGCCTCACTATCCTCATAAAAACTCTTTACAGCCTTCAGTAACTTACTACCTATTCCATACACTTGCAACATTTGCCACATTGCTCCCCTATCCACTCTATCATATGCCTTTTCTAAATCCATAAATGCAATAAAAACTTCTCTACCTTTATCTAAATACTGTTCACATATATGCTTCACTGTAAACACTTGATCTACACATCCCCTACCCACTCTAAAGCCTCCTTGCTCATCTGCAATCCTACTCTCTGTCTTACCTCTAATTCTTTCAATAATAACCCTGCCATACACTTTACCTGGTATACTCAGTAAACTAATTCCCCTATAATTTTTACACTCTTTTTTATCCCCCTTCCCTTTATATAAAGGAACTATACATGCTCTCTGCCAATCCCTAGGTACCTTCCCCTCTTTCATACATTTATTATTTATTTATTTGCTTTCTTGCCACTGTTAAAATGTTTTGTGATATCCCTGTTGCAGGGATTGTGACCCACATTTTTTTTTACCCCCCTTCACTGTCAGGACCCCCAGGTTGGTAGACAGCAACCACCCAGGGAGGTACTACCATCCTGCCAGGTGACTGTGAAACAGAAACCTGAAATTGTTTTACATGATGGTAGGATTGCTAGTGTCTTTTTTCTGTCTCATAAACATGCAAGATTTCAGGTACGTCTTGCTACTTCTACTTACACTTAGGTCACGCTACACAAACATGTACACGTTTATGTATACACACTCATCTGAGTTTTCTTTGATTTTATCTTAATAGTTCTTGTTCTTATTGCTTTTCCTTTCATATCCATGGGGAAGTGGAATAAGAATCTTTCCTCCGTAAGCCATGCGTGTTGTAAAAGTCGACTAAAATGCCGGGAACAATGGGCTAGTAACCCCTTTTCTTGTATAGCTTACTAAAAAGAAAAAGAAGAAAACCGTCAAAGTGGGATGTTTGAATGTGCGTGGATGTTGTGCGAATGATAAGAGAGATGATTGTAGATGTTATGAATGAAAAGAAGCTGGATGTCCTGGCTTTAAGTGAGACAAAGCTGAAGGGGGTAGGAGAGTTTCAGTGGGGAGAAATAAATGGGATTAGGTCAGGGGTTTCAAATAGAGTTAGAGCTAAAGAAGAAGTGGTAATAATGTTAAATAATCAGTTATGGCAGGTAAAGAAGGAATATAAATGTATAAATTCAAGGATTATGTGGAGTAAAATAAAGGTTGGATGTGAAAAGTGGGTTATAGTAAGTGTTTATGCACCTGGAGAAGAGAGAAGTGTAGAGGAGAGAGAGAGAGAGAGAGATTTTGGGAAATTGTTGGGGGGGTGGGGGGGAGTTTTGAACCAAGTGAGAGAGTAATTGTGGTTGGGGATCTTAATGCTAAAGTGGGTAAAAATGTTGTGGAGGGAGTAGTAGGTAAATTTGGGGTGCAGGGTAAATGTAAATGGGGAACCATTGATTGAGCTATGTAGAAAGAGGTTTGGTAATAAGCAATACATATTTTATGAAAAAGAGGATAAATAAATATACAAGGTATGATATAGCACGTAAGGAAAGTAGTTTGTTGGATTATGTATTGGTGGATAAAAGGTTGATGGGTAGGCTTCAGGATGTACTTGTTTATAGAGAGGCAACGGATATATCGGATCATTATTTGGTTGTAGCTACAGTTAGAGTAAAAGGTAGATGGGACAAAAAGAAAATGGCAACAGCAAGTAAGAGAGAGGTAAAAGTGGATAAACTAAGGGAGGAGGAAGTTAGGGTGAGATATAAGCAACTATTGGCAGAAAGGTGGGCTAGTGCAAGTATGAGTAGTGGGGTGGTTGAAGATAGTTGGGATAGTTTTAAAAAAGCAGTATTAGAATGTGGGGCAGAAGTTTGTGGCTATAGGAGGGTGGGTGCAGGAGGAAATAGGAGTGAGTGGTGGAATGAAGAAGTAAAGGGTGTGATAAAAGAGAAAAAGGTAGCTTATGAGAGGTTTTTACAAAACAGAAGTGTTAATAGAAGAGCAGAGTATATGGAGAGTAAAAGAAAGGTGAAGAGAGTGGTGAGAGAGTGCAAAAGAAGAGCGGATGAAAGAATGGGAGAGGCTCTGTCAAGAAATTTTGCTGAAAACAAGAAAAATTTTTGGAGTGAGATAAACAAGGTAAGAAAGCCTAGGGAACGAATGGATTTGTCAGTTAAAAACAGAGTAGGGGAGTTAGTAGATGGGGAGCTGGAGATATTGGGTAGATGATGGGAATATTTTGAGGAACTTTTAAATGTCGATGAAAAAGGGAGGCGGTAATTTCATGTACTGGCCAGGGGGTACAACATTGTTTAGGAGTGAAGAAGAGCAGGATGTGAGTGTGGGGAGGTGCGTGAGGCATTACGTAGAATGAAAGGGGTAAAGCAGCTTTAATTGACGGAATCATGACAGAAATGTTAAAAGCAGGGGGATATAGTGCTGGAGTGGTTGGTATTTTGTTTAATAAATGTATGAAAGAGGGAAGGTACCTAGGGATTGGCAGAGAGCATGTATAGTTCCTTTATATAAAGGGAAAGGGGATAAAAGAGTGTGTAAAAATTATAGGGGAATAAGTTTACTGAGTATACCAGGTAAAGTGTATGGCAGGGTTATTATTGAAAGAATTAGAGGTAAGACAGAGAGTAGGATTGCAGATGAGCAAGGAGGCTTTAGAGTGGGTAGGGGATGTGTAGATCAAGTGTTTACAGTGAAGCATATATGTGAACAGTATTTAGATAAAGGTAGAGAAGTTTTTATTGCATTTATGGATTTAGAAAAGGCATATGATAGAGTGGATAGGGGAGCAATGTGGCAAATGTTGCAAGTGTATGGAATAGGTAGTAAGTTACTGAAGGCTGTAAAGAGTTTTTATGAGGATAGTGAGGCTCAGGTTAGGGTGTGTAGGAGAGAGGGAGATTACTTCCCAGTAAAAGTAGGTCTTAGACAGGGATGTAATGTCACCATGGTTATTTAATATATTTATAGATGGGGTTGTAAAGAAGTAAATGCTAGGGTGTTGGGAAGAGGGGTGGGATTAAATTATGGAGAATTAAATGCAAAGGAGAGTTGACACAGTTACTTTTTGCTGATGATACTGTGCTTATGGGAGATTCTAAAGAAAAGTTGCAAAGGTTAGTGGACGAGTTTGGGAGGTGTGTAAAGGTAGAAAGTTAAAAGTGAACATAGATAAGAGTAAGGTGATGAGGGTATCAAACGATTTAAATAAAGAAAATTGGATATCACATTGGAGAGAGGGATTATGGAAGAAGTAAATGTTTTCAGATATTTGGGAGTTGACGTGTCAGCGGATGGGTTTATGAAGGATGAGGTTAACCATAGAATTGATGAAGGAAAAAAGGTGAGTGGTGCGTTGAGGTATCTGTGGAGACAAAAAACGTTATCCATGGAGGCAAAGAAGGGAATGTACGAAAGTATAGTGGTACCAACACTCTTGTATGGGTGTGAAGCATTGGTTGCAAATGCTGCAGCGAGGAGGAGGCTGGAGGCAGTGGAGATGTCCTGTCTAAGGGCAATGTGTGGTGTAAATATTATGCAGAAAATTCGGAATGTGGAAATTAGGAGAAGGTGTGGAGTTACTAAAAGTATTTGTCAGAGGGCTGAAGAGGGGTTGTTGAGGTGGTTTGGTCATTTAGAGAGAATGGATCAAAGTAAAATGACTTAGAGAGCGTATAAATCTGTAGGGGAAAGAAGGCGGGGTAGGGGTCGTCCTAGAAAAGGTTGGAGGGAAGGGGTAAAGGAGGTATTGTGGGAGAGGGGCTTGGACTTCCAGCAAGCATGTGTGAGCGTGTTAGATAGGAGTGAATGGAGACGAATGGTTTTTGGGACATGACGATCTGTTGGAGTGTGAGCAGGGTAACATTTTGTGAAGGGATTCAGGGAAACCAGTTAATTGATTTAGTTGGACTTGAGTCCCACCCTGCCTCGGTGGGAGACGGCCGACTTGTTGTAAAAAATAAAAAAATAAAAAAAAATCTTCTGAAATGACAGTCTTTTTCTGAAGGTAATGACAGGAAAAGTACAAAATTTGATGGAAAACTTACAGAATTACACAGGCACAAAATTAGTGGTTGACACAATTTACACATTGGCAATGTTACCCAATTTGAGTCTTATTTAAAGTTATTTCCATTACTGAATTCGATCAAAGTCTTCGATATTTTGCTAGTATGCCTTTTGTTCTACTGATTGAGCACAAGAAACCACCCACCAGACGAGCCTGGCCTATGGCCGGGCTCAGAGAGTAGAGAAACTCTCGAAACTCTTCAAAGGTATATACCCATTCATCTATTAAACCTGCCCTATAAAGTGCACAGAAATTGGTAACTTAGTTCATTGTATGCAAAATTAAAAGAAATTTGAATCTAAAAACAGTGTCCAAAATAAACACTACAGTGGACCCCCGAGTTTCGTAAACCCCGGAAATCGTACAATTATGTAAGTATAATATTGTAAGTGCTTTTGTAAGTGTATTTTTATGGGTCTGAAATGGACTAACCTGCTTGACATTTTTTCTTAAGGGAGTAAATTCGTTCGGCAATGGCACTTGAGCAGGATTCTGGAATGAAGTTTTTACGAAACTCGGGGGTCCACTGTATAGACATTCCAGGCACTAAACATTTCCTCTGTTCATTAATCATATCCCCAAGCCTCTTATATTACACTTGCCTTCAATTTTCAATTCACCATCAAAAAAAATCAGATTTACTTTATTTCGTGGATAAAATATAACCAGGTATATTAGACATAGTAAAAACCCACAAAACAGATCGAGAGGTGTAAGGAGGCCTTATCTGTCTTCAGGAAAACTGGCAAAAATTTAATGTTTCCACTATCATGAGCCCAATTTCAAGCTACTTCTGGTCATGAAACCAACCAAAATCTCTCTATTTCAGTAGTATATATTCCATTCTATCAACTGATACCAAGAAATTTTCAATAAAACCATAAAAACTATCGTAGAAAACACCTTAAAGTTGCTGTTTTAAACCAAACACAAGATCAGAGTTTTGCTTTTCCCATCATGCACCATGTGGGGAAGGATTTTTTTTATACTGTGCACATTCTCTGCACAGACCCATTCTCATAACTAGGCCAAAATTTTAGCACTCATAGCTTATCTGTGGGAGCTGAACTTAGTGTAGATCTACATGAGGGACCCTGGCATCACTTGAGGTAGATCTATGTAAGGGACAGTAAAAGGGTTAAACATCCTTGGTAAAGAACCCATCTTTGCCTACCCTGTGTATTCCCTATAGTATTTCATTTGTCTGAACCATATTCCATCTTGTTTGCTCCTCCAGTGATGGCCTTTTTTCATTTTCAGTTCCCTCAGAATAGGTAGCACTCTGAGTGTGCTCTTTAGACTTAGTTTTATTTTTATATTTTATTAGTGGAGTGTTTCATGCATATTCAAGAATGGGTGGCATGTTTGCCAAAAAGCATGTTTTTGGAGTCTTACATTCATGAATGCTAGCCACTCTTGTGTTAGTTAGCATAGCCTGTATTTTGTGTGTTCACCATGGTACAAGCTTGAGGTAGTTGTTATTCCTAGTATTTTTTTGTTTTTGTTTAGCACATGGTCCATCTCCTACAAAGGTAGTGTGATCAGACAAAGAAGATGCACTTTTTCCATTCATTCAATCACACTCTTGCCACAATCACTGTCTTATTACAGTATGGATAACCTTCCAGACTGCAACATTCCCTCTTCTTCTGAGTACAGGCACTTCATTTCCCACCTCCAGGACTGAAGTCTAACTGGTATGCAGTAAAGAAACATGAAGAGATTCAGGTTTCTTTACTGCATACAGACAAGTTTTTTGTTACCTTCAACTCCATGTCAAATCATAAAAACCACTTGCCTCCACTCCTATTTAACACACTCAAACAAGCCTATTAGATGTCCATGCCCTAGCACTCAAAATCTCCCTTTACCCCTTCCCTCCAACCCAACCTAGTATGACCTCTATCGTCCTTTCCACTGCCCCAGATTTATATGCTCTCCTAGCTATTCTGTTTTGCTCCAGCCCCTCTATATGTCCAAACCACCTCAGTAACCCCCCCCCCTCCCCACCTAATCTCCAAGCTGCAAATTCTCAGCATAATATTCACTACATTACACCCAAACAAGACATTGCCAAGACATCACAAAAAGCTTTTCTGAAGTCAGGGTAAAGCTCTGCCAAATTGTTCAAAGAAATTTTAGTAATGAAGCAAGTTGGATATTCAGGACTTTGCTCTTCTATAGCCTGTTTTCAGCGAAAGATGTTGCCATCCAGGATTTTACCCATTGTAATGACACTTCTAGTATTTTGACTAAACACAGACAAGCTTTTACATAAAAGTTATGTTCATTTATTTTTATTATTAACACGTCAGCCATTTCTCAGCGAGGCAGGCTAACCTGAAAAAGAAGAAACACTTTCATTATCATTCACTCCATCACTGTCTTGCCAAAGGCGTGCTGATACTACAGTTCAAAAACTGCAGCGCATATCCACCCCTCTTTCAGAGTGCAGGCATTGTACTTCCCACCTCCACAGCTCAAGTCTGGCTAACTGGTTTTCCTGAATCCCTTCATAGATGTTATCTTGCTTCTTTTATTTTTATTAATATTAGCATAGTGTTTGCCAATTTTCATTTGTCTTCCAGTTTACCTAATTGAAATAAAATTCAGGAAGTTATCCACTGTAGATAGTTACATTCTACTTATAATCTGATCCTATTATTTTTAACAATAGGCTCTGCATGTTTGAACTGCTCATAAATCCACTCATCGAATATATACAGTAAATTTACTTACCCCTTTATTTTCAGTTACTGGATAAGTTGGCTAATTTTTCTTTATATTAATTCAAATCCTCCAAAACTATAACTTTGTTTTTCTTTGCTCCTTTTAAAAAAATCTTTCAGGCTTTTGAGTGAAAGAATGTGTAAATGAGTGGGTGGATGAATGTCAGTATGGTAATGAGACAGATGAAAGTGAGAATGAGATAGTGAGGCTCAAATATTGAGTGATCAGGTGCACATACACATGCTTGTAGTCAAGAGAGTGTATATATGGGCATGCAAACACATTTTTGTTTGAAAATTGTTTTGTCTGTATAACCTGCTCTAATGCTTATAATATTTAATTGCCATAATGTATAAGCATTACACAAGTAGGAACGGACCAATAACCTTTTAGAAACTGATGAATGAAAACACTAGACATGACTGTTAGGTTGTTGAAAGGTGTACTGAGTTTATTTTATAAACAGTGAGGATCGGGTGTGTAGGAAAAGAAGGGAAATAGTGGTTAGTGAAATTGGGCTTTAAACACTGATGCATGTCACCATGGTTTCTGTTTGCAAATTAGTGCATTTTGGAGCTTCAGAAGAGAAGCTTCAGAAGTTGGAAGAGTTTTGAATGATGTATAAATGAAGAAAGTGAACACAGAGCAAGGTTATGAAACCAGTAGCTTGGGGCATAATAGATTGTAAACCAGATTGGGAGGAAGGAATTTTGAGGGAGTGAGTGTATTTAGAGACCTGAATAGATATATCAACAAGTGAATCTGTGAAAGACGAGGTAAACCATTGACTAGCTAAGGGAATGAAATTTTTAGGAGTGTTAAGGAAATGTTTGGAAAGTGTTTGTCAGTGAATGCAAAGAGAAATGTATCATAGTAGTGTCAAAGACTTTTGTATGGGTGTGAAGCATGGTCCTGCAGTATTACTACAAGGAAGAGGATGATGGCATTATATTGTCCGATCAATGTCTAGTGTGACTTATGCAGAGAATAAGACTGTAAAAATAGATAATACAGTACACTCTCTCCTCACTTAATGACATACTCATTTAACGACCGCTCAGACTTCGACCATCTCTGACCAGTTTGCATATCTAAGTAATGTATATTGGAGCTGATTTCCTCCATTCCGTTTATTACAATATACGTACAGTACACTACTGTATAAACATTTAAAAATATACTAAAAATGTTATAAATGGTGCAAAGGTGACATTTAAACATTAAAGATGGTTGACACAAACCCACTACCAGTATAGTATGCTCCTCGCTTAACGACCATTTCACTTACTGACCTACTCTTAGGAACGGAACTCCATCGTTAAGGGAGGAGAGACTGTATTGTAAAAGGTTTATTTCTAAGAGTGGAAGAGGGGCTGTTGAATGTGTGAGTTTGGAGAAAGTATGGCACAAAATTGGTTAATTAAAAGGGTACATAAACTTGGGGTAGATGTCAGAGGAAGGGTGGGTAGGTTGTTTTGAGAGAGAAGGGCTTGAGTATTTAGCAGGAATGTGTGATTGTTAGATCAGAATTAAGGAGCATGTTTTAGATTTAATATACTGTTTGTAGTGTGAATATGCTGCAATAATACATTATTTATTAAGGGATTCAGGAAAATTGGTTACTCAGACTTTGGTTTTGGAGGTGGGAAACACAGTACCAGCCTTGTGTGTTGGGTAGGAATATTGTTGTTTAATGGTTCATCAATGGGTTAGTCTGCCTTGTTCCCTTCTAAAAGAATGTTTTGTTTTTATCTCCCTATATTGGTTGGAAATGGTTTGTATTCAAAAAATAATTTTAGACATTATTAGAATTGAAATAAATTTATTTAATGAAGTCACAAATGGTGATTAACACCAGTCTCCCAGCAGTGAGTTTTTTTTTTTTTTAGATGTTTCGCTTGCTAGGACTCATCATTCCAGTACAGGAAATGGAAAACACAAAGTACTGTATAAATTGTAAGTCAGGTCAGGTACTGCTTAGGTAAGATGTGTTTGGCAAGTATTTCTGAAATCATGAAACCTGTGTTTTGAGCAGTGGTATTGGTAGCAATGAGAGCTGATTCTAAATAACATCTGCGATATTGGTCTGATTCTTTGATAAGCCAGGCTTGTCATCAAAGAATGAATTTAGAATCTGCTCTCATCGTTACTACCAATACCAACGCTCAAAGCACAGGCAGCTTATGATCTCAGAAATGCTGCCCACTGACCATTGTATTGGATTGATGAAACCCCTGGTGGCAAAACAGCTCTAATACCATAAATGTAGTAGTTACTGCATTAGTTTTTCTGGCAGTGGTGGTGGTGGTGGTGGTAGTCTCTGGGATTGTTAAAGATGCTTTGATTTTGCAAAAATGGATGATGTGTTTGGGAAATTTAAAGACAGAAAAACTGTGTTTGTTAATCAAGAGGGCATTCACTAGTACAGATCCTGAGGGCACATAAAAAAAATGATCACACCTTATTTTTGTTCGAGGTTATAGTGAGATTAGTATTGGATTGTAGTCTATTGGTAGGCCTTGTGTAAACTTCATATTTGATGTTATCATTGTCCCTGATTAGGAGAATATCATGAAAAGGTAAGATGTTTTGTTCCTCTTCCTGTGTGAATTTTATAGGTGGTTCATCTTGGTTGAGTTGGTCCTTGACATAATGAAGGGTAAAATGTCTTTGTACTATGATCAAGACGAAGTTGATATATTTAAGTTAAGTGATGTGGTGGGGAATGTGTAAATTGGTGCCTTTCAAAATTTTCAAGGTAAAGATTTAACTGGGACAGCACCAAGTGGTGAATCCTTAGCCCTAACAAATTTTTATAAACATCATAACTAAACAGTGAACTTTTATAATTAAAGTATATTTTGTAGATCCTTGACAAATAGGAACCTTTGATAATACATTGGTTTATGTAATAAAAATGTATTTTTTCTAACATAGAAATGACATACAATAATGATAGGTGCTAATTCTGACTCAGCCATTCATAGCTGACTAATTAACAATTGATGAGCTACATGCTTGACAGCAGATATTCACACTATTAGCAGACAGGTGTTAATTTTGGCTGTTACTATATTTACACATCATGTATTTGCCTAACTGAACTTGCCAGTGTTTGTCAAGCATCAGCTTCTGCTTCTTAGTAATTGATTGTTGTAATGCATTCATGTATGGATCTTGTAATGCATTTCACTCCTCTCATAGAGCTAAAGTTTCTCTTCACATCTTTCTCATTTGGGTACTGAGTCTACATTTGCTTCCTCATTTTGGTTCCATCCCTTTCAGTGTCTTAATCCACCTTGACATACTAAGTACTTTTGTTCTCACTATCTTGCATTTATTGGGATTTGAATAGAGTAGCAGCTTACTGAACCTTTTCTGTGTTCGTCCTGTAATTTTTTGCAGGGCTTTGTGTTTAGATGTTAGTCTCCTGTTTTAGATACTGTTGAAAAGCCTTTTGACAGTCCAAAAAATATGTAATTCACCCACCTTTCAAATCATCCTGTCTTCTGTGATCCTGTCATAAGATTATGCCTCTTCACCTCCAACCCCTTTTACTAATACATAAAATCTTGTTAAATATAAACAATTCAGAAACATAATTGTCCTTGAACCTGTGATGAAAACTTTTTTTTTTTTTTTTTTTATCCCTACATTGTATAGATAAGAGGGATATTCGTTGGTGGTTTAGTACATTTTTTTTTTCTACATTGGCTTTTCCAACTCTGGTGTGGAGTTTAAGAGCTGATAGCTTACTCAGGGCATTGACCTATTCCTTGAGTTTCTTGAAGATTATTTGAAGATGGTTTTGGGGATGTTGCAAATGTTTCTAGGTTTGCCTAACTACAGTGGTACCTCGAGTTACGATGGTCCCCAAAATCGCCCTTTTATGTAAGTTTATTTTTTTAAATGCTTTTGTAAGTATATTTTTGGGGGTGTAAAAGGACTAGTCTATTTTACATTATTCCTTATGGGGATAAATTCGTTTGGTAATGGCACTTGAACAGCATTCTCGAACGAAAAAATATCGTAACTCGAGGTACCACTGTACTGTGGTCCCTACTGGTATGAGCTGCATTGGCACTTTATCAAGACAGGAATTGAATTTAAGATATGATTACTTACAATTAAAGAGATAAAGTTTAATGAACCCAAGTATCTTGCTGATATTCTTGTATCTTTCACATTGGGCTTGGGAATGTTTCTGCAAATTACCACAGACTCTCTTAGGCTGATTGTGCCTCGTGCTGTTGATCTTATGATCTTGATAATCATGATTTACCTCTACTACTACTCCCTCCTCCTGTTCTACCATTCCCATCCCCCTCTCATGTATGTTCTGGCTTCCTTCCCTTCTCGGTTCTCTGTGACTTGTTAAAGGTCTAAATCAGATCAAAAAGTCATTATAAGTTTGTCTCCTAAATTTAAGTTATTTGTTTATAGACCTTAGTAATTTTCAGCATTGTTGTTGCATTAATGGCTTGGTGTGCAAGTGCTTCTGAATTTCTTGAAAGAACAGGAGCTCAAAAGTTTTTCTTCTTTTTATATTTAATAATTTATAATATTATTATTACAGTGGACCCTCAGTTAACGAAAAAACTTCATCCCAGAAGCCTGCTCAAGTGCCATTACCGAACGAATTTACTTCCTTAAGAAATTATGTCACGTAGGTTAGTCTATTTCAGACCCCCAAAAATACACTTCCACATGCACTTACAATATTATACTTACATAATTGTACGATTTCCGGGGTTTTCGTTAACCGAGGGTCCACTGTATTATGACTGCGACCACTACTATCACTACTTTCCCCTCTCACTCATCCTCTCTTGTTCTCTCTCTCTGTCTCCTTCCTTCCTGTCTCTCCTCTCTTCCCTCTTTCTCACCCACCCCTCTCTCATGTCTCTCTCATGCTCTCTCTCACTTTCATACACACATTTTCATTTGTTATATTTTGCCATTGTTTTCATCACAGTGGCAATATTAATTTCCTTTGGGTGCACATACTTTTATTTTATTGTACAATATATTTGTAAGCTTGCTGCTTTAGATAGAACTTTTCAAAAAGTAAAATAAACATTTAATTATAGCAATTAAGAGGAAGGTTGCATTTTGTTTTTAACATTGTTTACAATATTACAACATTAAGAGAATTCACTAATTAAAAATTTGTAACTAAATTACTAAAGATATTAACCACATAATTTAATAAAATTTGAAAGTTTAGCTAGGTGCACGTAAATTATTAGACAATGTTAGCAAATATCTATGGAAATGTGACTGTATAATGTAATAAAATTAACTTCGATATTGCTTTACAGAATATCATTTTAGCAAAATGTGTTGCTAAAAAAAATAAGTGCAATTTTGTGTGTAATTATGATCTCGTGTACTATGTATTATGGTGTCCTCAGGTTAATGTTGTACTGTAATTGGGTAGAGGATGAATTTTTTTAGTGTGACTTGTGTAGAGTGGGTTTGTGTCAGCCATCTTTCATATTGTTTTAATGTCACCTTTGCACCATTTATAACATTTCTGGTATATTTTTAAATGTTTATACAGTACTAGTATACTTTATATTGTAATAAACAGAATAAAGAAAATCAGCTCTAATATACATTATTTAGGTATGCATACTGGTCAGAGAGCCTGTCGTAAGTCTGAGTCGTCTGTAAACGAGTACAGTGGACCCCCGAGTTTCGGCTTTAATTCATTCCAGAAGGCTGTTCAAGTGCCATTACCGAACGAATTTGCTCCCATAAGGAATAATGTAAAGTAAAGTAAGTTAGTCCGTTTCAGACCCCCAAAAGTACACTTACAAAAGCACTTACAATATTACACTTACATAATTGTTCGAGTTTTGAGGTGGTCGAAACTCGGTGGTCCACTGTACATCGCTAAGTGAGGAGAGGCTGTAGTTTAATTTTTTTTTTTTACTGCTTCTATGTAAGTTTGAATTGTGTTATATGTATATTTTCTTTTAAATTTATAGTTTTCCATGTGAGTGATTTATGAGTATGGTACATTGAAAAAAAAAGATGTTTGACATTTTGTAATACCAGAGTACTTGGAATTAATTTTATTTGTCAATGTTTATGTAGTACTATAAAACTACTTTTAATTGTTTAGGTATCAGTGAAAGTGTTTGTATTTAGGAGTAAATTTTGAGCAACAACTGAACTTTTTCCATACATAATGTTTGTGTCCAGTTTATTCTAGTAGAATATCTATTAAAGCAAAAGATTTTCTAAATGATACACGAACCTAAATGAAGAAACTCTGAATAAGAGTTCAAAACCTGCAGTGACATTAGAATAAAAGTTCAGAACTTAGTGACAGAATAAAAGTTCAGAACCTACACTGATATGCATAGCTATTCAGTGACATCTTGATCACTTTACTTGAATGTGAATTGTATTTTTCTGCAGCCATCTCAGTACACGCTCTCTGTGCAAGACCAGCAGCGCTCAATATATGGGGATCAAAGCTCTGCACAGCCTGCTCTTCTAACACCCTCGCCTGGCTTCTTCAACCCACTTCCTGTAGCACCACCAGTACCACAGGTAACTCTTGTTATTGAATACTTTAATATATATTGGGAGAATGAGATACCCAAGGCTTTATGTTCAGTCTAGGTTAAACAGTCAGGAGGCTTGGCTTGAGATCAGGAAGTGGAAACTAGGAACTTCACAATCATCACCACATAGACTTCATTAAGTACTGATAGGTAGGTCATGAACTTTGTCCTATTTTCAACTATACTCCTGTTTCCAGTACTCTTAATTATGAATTAGCAACTATGCATCTCATTTGCTTAGTTAATTATTGTAAATTAGTTTTATTGTAAATCACAAGCAATAAAGTAATTTAAAATTACATAATTAATATTTTTATACATTTAACTTAAATCCTGGCTGCAATGGTATGCACACTCCAGAGTTTATTATATTTGTATACTCTTACCTATGTTAACATTCTTATTATAGAATAAACCTTTTCAGCTGTAAAAACTTTTTATAAGGCATAGCAAATGATACCCATCATTACTAACTTTGATACAGAGTTTATTATCATGGAAACAGCCTGAGCACACCCTAGCAAGGCATGCACACAACAGTATATCAGAGGTTTCATTGAGTGTGTAAATTAACCTGTATAAATGCATAATTAAATTGTTAATCAACAATTCCATTGTAAACTACTCCCCTTCAGTTTTTTCCACACCTCATGTGTTAAATTCAGGTATTCCAAGTTTTTTTGCTCATTACTGTATTTTACAAGTGTTTACATATGTAATTAGAAAGTGATGGAAAAATTAGACTATGAAAGCAGTATCCAAGAAAGGACACAATGGATCGGTGCTGCTTAGTGAATTTAAAGAGAAAACTGTCATTAGGTGGAAGTGTTTGTCCTTAACCTCAGGTTAGTGCCTCCAACTGTAGCTGAGAATTAAATGGCCTACTACATAGATACTGAGTTACTTACTCAAGCTTGCCTTGCATTACAGCTTTCATTTAGTAATTGTCATATCTTTTCATTTTAGCCACCTGCTATGATGAATCAGTATGGGGTAATGCCTTCAATGGGACCAATGCAGCCAACACCTGCACCTCCAACAGTTCCTCCTACTGGAGCTGTAGTATCTGGAGGTTAGTAAAATTGTTTTTCATTAACCAAAAAAAAATTACCATTCATTCATTAACCACTCTCACCAGAAGTAGGTCATCACAATTCAGATGGCTCTCAGAACATCAACATCCTCACCCCGTCTAAAAGATTGCAGGTACTGTACTTCCAACCTCCAGGACTGCTAGCCAGTTTTTCTGATTCCAGTCATAAATGTTACCTTGCTCACATCCCAACAGTACTTGAAGTCCTAAAAATCATTTATCACCACTTGGACTCAATTAATTTTTTTTGGACATGCTGGCTGTCTCCCACTGAAGCAGGGTGACCCAAAAAAGAAAGAAACACTTTCACCATCATTCACACATAATTACTGTCTTTGCAGAAGTGCCCAGATATGACAGTTTAAATGTCACTCCAAACAGCCAGTATCCCAAACCCCTCCTTTAAAGTGCAGGCATTGTTTTACCATACTTATTATTAACACATCGGCCATTTTCCACTAAGGCAGTGTGACTCAAAAAAGAAACATTTTGATCATTCACTCCATCACTCTTGCTAGAGGCGTACCTGCACTACAATTAAAAAACGGCAACATAACACCCCTCCTTCAGAGTGCAGGCACTGTACTTGCCACCTCCAGGACTCAAATCCGGCTAACCAGTTTCCCTGAATCCCTACATAAATGTTACTTTGCACACACTGCAATGGCATGTCAGGTCATAAAAACTATTAAGTCTCCACTTGCTTCTACATAACATGCTCACACACACTTGCTGGAAGTCCAAGCCCCCCCTACACAAAACCTTTACACCCTCCTTCCACCCTTTCCTAGGATGACCCCTACCCTGCCTTCCTTCCATTACATATTTATTTTCCCTCAGTCATTCTATTTTGTTTCATCTCTAAATGTCCAAACCACCTCAACAACCCTTCCTTTGCCCTCTGGCTAATACTTTTAGAAACCCTGCACCTCTTCCTAATCTCCAAGCTATGGTTTTTCTGCATTATATTCACACTGCACATTGCCCTCAGACATGACATCTCCACTGCCTCCAGCCTTCTCCTTGTTGCAACATTCACCACCCATGCTTCACACCCATATAAGAGTGTTGGTACAACTATTGGTACATTTCCCTCTTTGCTTCCATGGATGACATTCTATATCTTCACAGACTCCTCAGTGCTCCACTCAACTTTTTCCCCTCATCAATTCTATGATTCACCTCATCTTTCATAGACCCCATCTGCTGACAATTCCACTCCCAGATATCTGAATACATTCACTTCCTCCATACTCCCTTCAATATGATATCCAATCTTTTATTACCTATTTTTTTTTTTTTTGTTATCCTCATCACCTTGCTCTTTCCTATGTTCACTTTTAATTTTCTTCTTTTACATGCTCTTCTAAGCTTGTTCACCAACCTTTGCAACTTCTCTTCAGAATCTCCCAAAAGCAGTGTCAGCAGCAAAAAATAACTGTGACAACTCCCACTTTGTGTTAGGCTCTTTCTCTCTTAATCCCACACCTTTTGCCAACATCCGAGCATTCACTTACAACCCCATCTATAAATATATTGAACAACCATGGTGACATCACGCATCTCTGTCTAAGGTGTAGTTTTACTGGGAAATAATCTTCCTCTCTACATACTCTAACCTGAGACTCGCTATCATCCTAAAAACAGCTTTCAGTATTCTACCACCTATTCCATACATTTGCAACATCTGCCACATTGCTCCCCTATACACCCTATCATATGCCTTTTCCAAATCCATAAATGCAATGAAAACCTCTTTACTTATATCTAAATAATGTTCACCTATATGCTTCACTGTAAACACTTGTTCTACACACCCTCTACCCTTCCTAAACTCTGTTCATTTGTCATCCTGCTCACTGTCCTACTTTTAATTCTTTCAATAATAACTCTACCATACACTTTACCAGGTATACTCAATATGCTTATTCCCATTAATTTTTACACTGTTTTGTCCCCTTTGCCTTTATACAAAAGGAACTATGATGCTCTCTGCCAATCCCTAGGTACCTTCCCCTCTTCCATACATTTATTAAATAAAAACACCAACCATTTCAAAACTATATCCCCACCTTCTATTTTCTTCTATTTTCTTACTAGTTCTTGTTCTTATTTCCTCTTATCTCCATGGGAAAGTGGAACAGACTTCTTCCTCCATAAGCCATGCGTGTCGTAAGAGTCGACTAAAATGCCGGGAGCAAGGGGCTAGTAACCCCTTCTCCTGTATACATTACTAAAGTTAAAAAGAGAAACTTTTGTTTTTCCTCTTTGGGCCACCCCGCCTTGGTGGGAAATGGCTGATTTGTTGAAAGATCCCCACCTGCCTTTAACATTTCTGTTTTAATCCTATCAGTCCACCTTTTGTTCTACCCACTGTCTCATGCACCTCGCCCACACTCACAACTGGCTCTTCTTCACTCCTACAAGATTTTATACCTCCCTGCCCAATGCACGAAATCACAGCTTCCCTGTCTTCAACATTTAACAGTTCCTCAAAATATTCCCTCCATCTTCCTGATATTCCAGCTCTCCATATAATAACCCTCCTTTCCTATTTTTAACTGTCAAATCCATTCGTCCCCTAGGCTTTCTTAACTTGTTAATCTCTCTCCAAAACTTTCTCTTATTCTCAGCAAAATTTATTGAAAGTATCTCACCCACTCTCATTTGCTCTCTTTTTACATTCCTTCACCACTCTTAACCTCTCTTTTTCTCTATATATACTCCTCCCTCCTTGCATCACTTCTTTGTAAAAACCTCTCATATGCTAACTTTTTCTCTTGCTACTCTCTCCACCTCATTATTCCACCAGTAACTCTTCTTCCCTGCCGCACCCACTTTCCTGTAACCACACACTTCTGCTGAACACTCGAACACTACATTCTTAAATCTATCCCATACCTCTCGCTAGCCCATTTTTCTTCCAATAGTTGTTTATATCTTACCCTAACTGCCTCCTCCTTTAGTTTATGAACCTTCACCTTTTTCTTACTTGCTGATGCCATTCTCCTTGTTTCCCATCTACCTTTTACTCTCACTGTAGCTACAACTAAAAAATATGATATATCTGTGGCCCCTCTATAAACATGCACATCCTGAAGCCTACTTATGTCTTTTATCTACCAATACTTATTTATCTTTTTTTTTTTTTCTTAAAATATGTATCACTTGTTACCAAACCCCTTTTTATACAAAGTTCAGTCGAAGGCCCCTTCCCCCATTATCATTTACACCTGGCACCCAGACTTACCTACCACACCCTCTGTAACCATTTCACCCACTTTAACATTCATGTCCCTCACCACAACTACTCTCACTTGGTTCAAAACTTCCCAAGCACTCACTTAACATCTCCCAAAATATCTCTCCTCTACACTCTCTTCTCCAGGTGCATAAACACTTATTATAGCCCACTTTTTTGCATCCAACCCTCAGTTTAACCCACGTAATCCTGAATTTATACATTTATATTCCCTCTTCTTCCATAACTGATTTTTCAACCTTATTGCTACCCCTTCCTTAATTCTAACTCTGATACTCCTGACCTAATCCCATTTATTTCTTCCTACTGAAACTCCCCTACCCCCTTCAGCTTTGTTTCACTTAGAGCAAGGACATTCAACTTCTTTTCATTCATAACATTAGTAATCATCTCTTTATCATCTGTACTACATCCACACACATTCAAACATCCCAGCTTTATAAAGTTTTTATTTTTATTTTTAGTAATTTATACAGGAGAAAGGGGTTACTATCCCATTGCTTCCGGCCTTTTAGCCGCCTCTTATGACATGTATGGCTTGCGAAGGAAAGATTCTTTTCCACTTCTGCATGGAGAGATTTAAAAAATTAACATAATTTCATGCTAAACATTTTTTTCTACAAGCTCTCAAAATGCAGCTTGCTATTAACCCTTTCACTGTCGGTCCCGTAATATTATGGCTTGCAAGCCAGTGTTGGTGCCGTAATATTACGCCAAAATCCTAGCGGCTTCCAGTCTTGCGGAAGAAAGCTGGTAGGCCTACATATGAGAGAATGGGTCTGAGTGGTCAGTGTGCACAGTATAAAAAAATCCTGCAGCATGCAGTGCATAATGAGAAAAAAAACTCCAACTGTGTTTTTGGTTTAAAACACCAACTTTGAGGAAATGTTTGATTTTTGCCGATGTTCAAGAGTAAAGAAATCATGCCACACGTCTAATACATGTCTGATATGCTTTCACAAATGCTATGATATTATTTATACTATTTTTACAATAATGCAGTAGTCTGCATAACAGTAAATCTTCTATTTTTTGTGTAAATAAAAATTCAAAATGGAAAGCAAGCAAAATATAAGAGGGGCCTGGAGACGTAACAAATGAACAGAGAAAATTTTATTTTAGTGCTAGGAATGTCTACATTGTTTATTCTGGCCCCTATTTTGAAATTGGCCTTACTTGAATTGTGTATGAAATTGGCCAATTTACCAATTTCTGATCACTTTATTGGGTAGTTGAAATCAGTAAATGGGCAGTTTCTTGTACTCAATCAATAGAACAAATGGAGTTCTAGCGAAATAGCTATGAGTTTGGTCGACTGGAACAATGGAATTGGCTGAAAATAGGGCTCAAAGTGGGCAAAATCAGCGATGCGTAAATATCGTTAAGACCGCTAACTTCGCGAGAGCATAATTCTGTAAGTTTTCCATAAAATTTTGTACTTTTGGTGTCATTACCACTGGGAAAAGATTCTCTATCATTTCATAAGGGGTCGCGACAGTGAAAGGGTTAAATGAATATATGTATCTCTGCCTGACTGTACCATAAATTTTTATACCATATGCACACACCATGCAATTTTTTTTTAATATGCTGGCTGTTCCCACCGATGCAGGGTAACCCCCCAAAAAAAAAAAAAAAAACTCGCCATCATTCACACTATTGCTGTCTTTCTAAAGGGGAGCAGATACGACAGTTTAAATGTCATTCTAAACAGCAGATATCCCAAACCCCAAACCCCTCCTTTAGAGTGCAGGCACTCTACTTCTCACCTCCAGGACCCAAGGCTTGGTCATTCATTCAGTATCCTATTTTTAAAACCAATTAAATGATGAAAATTCTCTTAGATAAGACTTTGTAGCATTTTGCTGTTGGCTATACTATTCTTTGTTGGGCTCATATCAGAACTTTTTTATTTTTATATACCCATGGAGGCAAAGAGGGGAATATATAAGAGTATAGTAGTTCCAACACTTATTTGGGTGTGAAGCTTAGGTTGTAAATGTTGCAGCGAGGAGGAGGAAGAGGTTGAAGGTAGTGGAGATGTTGTGTCTGAGGGAAATATGTTATGTAAATATTATGCAGAGAATTCATAGTTTGGAGATTATTTGCTGTTTGGGGATCATCTGAATTGTTGTATCTGCATGCCTCTGGCAAGACAGTGACAGTGACGGTCTGGAGTTCTGAAACTCTCTGACCGCGGGTTCGAACCCCACCCGTGGTATGGTTTATAGTGAAAGTGTTTTGTTTTCGGGTCACGTTGCCTCAGTGGGAGACAACCAGTGTATAAAAAAATGTTTTAGATCATTATTATTTTGTATTTTGAATTAATTTCTTATTGCTCTGCTAAGGGGCAAGAGGATTAACATCACCTATTTTTTTAAGATTGGAATGTATTTTACGCAAATTTTCAGTTTTAAGTTACAATATATTTTTTTTAAAGTAAATGCTTGTGGCCCAAGTAAAGCCAAAGATTAATTTTTATTATTATTACCAAAAAAGGTTTGCATGTAACTTCCATTCATTGCCCCCTCAAGCTTACTCCACATGCGAAATAAATGCAACCATTTTTGCATGGAGAATGTAGACACTATATTAGAAGGGATGTATGTAATCCAAATGCAATGCCTTGCTTTTGGTATGTTTATTCATGCTTATTTATGGTAATCTTATTTTCTTCTTCTGCATAATAAGTGTAACATATGAGAGAGAAGAGGGTAAGTTAGGAATTTGTGGACTTTTTTAATTACTTCTTAGTGAGAGTAATTTTTTTTATAGCAAAAAGTACATACAATAGCTTGTATTATCTTAAGAGCCTATTTGCAGGAAGGTGTTAAGAATTCCACATAAATATTGAAGGAAAAGCACATACACATCATTAGGCTGTTTGTCATTACATTTTTCTGAAGCTTACAGTAGTACAGTAATATTCAGGAGCTGATACGTATTTAACCCGTTAACCCTTTGACTGTCGCGACCCCCAATCCTGTCACAAAATTTTTGAAAAAAAAAAAATTATTTTATGAAATGATAGAGAATCTTTTCCCGATGGCAATGGCACCAAAAGTACGAAATTTGATGGAAAACTTACGGAATTATGCTCTTGCAAAGTTAGCGATCTCAATAAAGTGGTCAGAAATTGGCAATTTGGCCAATTTCATGCAAATTAAAAAAGATGCCAATTTCTAAATAGGGTCCAGAATGAACAATGCAGACATTCCTGGCACTAAAATAAAATGTTCTCTGCTCATCAGTCACGTCTCCAGGCCCCTCTTATATTACTCTTGCTTTTTATTTTGAATTTTTATTCACACAAAAAATAGAAGATTTATTCACACACAACCCGCACAGAACACCTGTGACTTAACCTGATTCCTTCCTCTTCTATCTCTTCCCCCTTCTCCTCTTTCTTCTTTCTCCTCTGGGTTTTCTTTCTTTTCTTTTGCCTTGTATTTGTCCTTCTTTATTTTATTTTCATTTTTCCCCTCTGTTTTCTTGTCCCTACCCTATGCGGGCCACCAGCTTCATTGCGGTGCTCCTTTCCTAGAATATGACTGCCTCCACTACTACTACTACCACTTCCACTACTACCTTCATTATTACCCCTCCACCACTTTCTTGTGCCCTCCCCTGTCTGCCTGCCTATAAATACCCCTTTTACCTGTCCATTGTGTTAGTGTGACTTTGTAAATGGTCCAAGTTGGACCGAAACGTCATTGTAAGCTCCTCTCTTTTTATATGTGCTGGTTGTGTGTGTATTGTTCCAGTCACGGTATTGTGCCTTTTTTGTTATTTAGAAGATTTATTGTTATGAAGACTACTGCATTATTGTAATAATTGTATAAATAACGTCATCCCATTCGTGACTGCGTATTAGAATGGCTAGTTGGACACTCATTGGACAAAGACGTAATTTGTTTACTCCTGAACATCGGCAAAAATCAAACATTTCCGCTACTTTGAGCTCAATTTCAAGGTCCTTTTCATCGTGAAACCAATCAAAATCATCTCTATTTCTGTATATTTTAAATTTTAATACAGTAATAAATTTATAATGCTAACATGTGATTTAAATTCCTGTCTTGTCTGTTCATGGTTATAAGGAATACACATACGGTAAAACCTCGGTTTTCGTGATTAATTCGTTCCAGAAAGTCTGATGAAAACTGAAGCAATATTTCTCATAAGAAATAATGTAAATCCAATTAATCTGTTCCAGATGCCCAAAAATATTAACAAAAAATACATTTTATAAAGAATAACTATAGTTTTACATACAGAAAACAATGAAATAAATATAAATTACTAATGAAATGGATAAATGAACATTTAACATCACTTTTACCTTTATTGAAGACTCTTGTTGGCGTATAGAAGATGGCGAGGAGGGGAGAGGGAGGAGGAGAGGTTATTGTTTGGAAGGGGAATTCCCTTCCATAAGGACTTCAGGTATCGAGGCTTTATCCGGGGTTACTTCCCTTCTTTGTCTTTTACTGGCACTAGGACTAGCTTGAGTCACTGTACCCCTGTCGCCCAAAAAATCTGTCCAGAGAGGTCTGTTTCTGGCATCTCTCTAAGATTTGCCTAAAATAAGACAAGGCATTGTCATTGAACATGTTGCAGACACGGCTTGCAACAGCTTTGTTAGGGTGATGTTTCTCCACAAAACTTTTCAACTCACTCCACATGTCCTTAATCACTGAAGAAGGCACATTCTCCCCTCTCTCTTCCTCCTCTGAAGCAATTTCCTCAGCTGTGGTCTGTTGCTGTTCCACTTGAAGGTGTTTCTCGCCTTCTTTATCAAAGGGCTGGCACTCGGAACTTTCTTGGGCCCCATGGTGGCTTATTTAGCAGTCGTACTCATTAAACAAGCACAAAAAACAATGTATTATTACAAAATGTTTCGGATGAACACGAGGGGTGATGCTCATTCAACGATAAACAAAGGCAGACTGAGTCACTCGGTGCTTGAGTGGCCGAGTGATGCGGGCAGGCAGGCAGACGTGTTTGGTATGGACCATTTTCAACTCTACAAAAACCGAGGTGATATACGAAAACTGGGACAAACTTTCGACGGAAAAAGTCGTCGAAAACCGAATCCTACGAAAACTGGGGCGTTCGAAAACAAGAGGTTCCACTGTACAGGAAGAAATTGCAGTTCTTTTGTACCTCTTTAAAAATGAAATAAGAGAGATTGAGCCCTCTTTCTATTGGTACTGTAACACTGGAAAGATAAGCATGACTCGACTGATATTTAACCCTTTCGGGGTCGGTGCCGTACTAGTACATTTTACGAGCAGGGGTTGGTGCCGTACTAGTACGCCCAAATTCTAGCGGCCTCAATTTAAGCAGAAAACGTCTGGTAGGCATACATATGAAAGAATGGGTCTGTGTGGTCAGTGTGCGCAGTATAAAAAAAATCCTGCAGTACACACTGCATAATGAGAGAAAAAAAAACTCTGACCGTTTTTTCGATTAAAACAGCGACTTTGCAGTCGATTTTCTTATGGTATTTATTGATGTATTCTCGTTTTCTTGGTCTCATTTGATAGAATGGAAGATATATTACAGAAATAGAGATGATTTTGATTGGTATGACAGTGACAAGTACCTTGAAATTGAGCTCAAAGTAGCAAAAATGTTCGATTTTTGACGATGTTCAAGAGTAAACAAATCACACCATGCCTCCAATACACATCAACTGGCGAGTCTTATATTCATGCACAAGTGCTCTGATATTATTTATACCATTTTTACAATGATGCAGTTGTATACATAACAGTAAATCTTCTATTTTTGTGAGAATAAAAATTCAAAATGAAAAGCAAAAGTAATGGAACAGGGCCTGGAGACGTGACTAATGAATAAAGAACATGTTATTTTAGTGCCAGGAATGTCTGCCTTGTTTACTCTGGACCCTATTTTGAAATTGGCATCGTTTGAAATTTGTGTGAAATTGGAAAATTGCCATTTTCTGACCACTATTTTGGGTAGATGAAATTGGTAAATAGGCGGTTTCTTGTACTCAATCGATAGAAGAAATATAGTTCTAGCGAAATAGCTATAATTTTAGGAGACTGAAACATTGGAATTTGTCGAAAATAGGGCTCAAAGTGGGCAAAATTGCCGATGCGTAAGTGTCATGGCTACCGCTAACTTCGCGAAAGCATAATTCCGTTAGTTTTCAATCAAATTTCATAATTTTGGTGGCGTTTGATCGGAAAAAGATTCTCTATCATTTCATAAGAAAAAATTAATTTTTTTTTTTCCAAAAAATTTTCGACCCCAGGAACACTTTCCTGAGAAGGCCTGTCGACCCCCAAAGGGTTAAGTAAAGAATCACTTCTGATTTAGTTATGGAAAACATAATTTTTATACTGGCATTAATTAACTTAATCACTACCAGCAGTGGTAATGCTTTTTTTTCTGCCCAACATGACAGGGCATTGCTACTATTAGCTATTTATTTTCTTTATAGGTTTTCGACGTGGAGGTCCTAGTCGATACGTCCAAGAGCCTGCACGAACTGCACTACCTACTAACATGCTTAACCCAGCTCAGCCTCCTCAGCCTGCTCCTTTCCTACCACCCCCTAGTGGAACAAATCCAGTTCCTCTTAATCCATCAATGACTCCTCTGTCAGCGTCAGCACCAGCACCTTCACAGTTTTTTAATCCAGCAGCTACTTCTGCAGCAAACTCAATGTATGGAGACCAACAACAGCAGCAGCAGGTCCATCAAATATCTGCACCTCCATCAACCAAAACTCCAGCAGCCTTTGATTCATCAGTGCCACGGGGCTGGAATGACCCTCCCCCTCCTTCGTCTTCCCGTAAGGTGAGTTTTGTGTATTAAACAATATTAATAAATTTTCTTCTTAAATACAGATACAGGTAAATACTGAAAGCTTTATCAGCTCTCACATCCTCAAATAATTTTATATATATTGAGGATGTGGAGATAAGTGAAGTCAGATGTCTTTGTTATTAATAAGTAATAATTTATGAGCCTAAAAGTTTGGACTCCATTACCTCAGTAGTGGTACTACAGTATATAGGAATCTAGAAGTATGGGGGAAATATGTTTTTTTCAGGCTTAGGACATGAATGAGACTTGCTTTGTCTTTGTCACAAATCTTTCTCTCTTTTTGTAAACATTGCAGGTTCCTGCTTTATTCTATTCTGTTCAGAAAATTTGACCTAGTGTGAAGCTTACATTCCTTTCAGAGGCAGCCTAATAAATATTTGCAAAGTTTTATTGCATATAATGAGAATAGTGAGGGTTTCTGTAATATATTGCTTATCTAAATTTAACATTTAACTGTTTTCAATCAGTGCTGACCTCATGAGAGTTCATATAAATTATTACAAGATAAATTTAATCCTTGTAGTTTGGAGTTTGATGGACATCAGCCATTAATGGAAGTTCTTCCATCCCCTCAAAAGATATTGAAACAGAAGCTTCTTTTAATGGTTTACTATCAAGACAGAATTGTTGGTTTGCTTTGTCTGTGAATATTAAAATATACGTACTAATCTTACTTTCCTGCGTATATTTTTAAATTTATTAGATTTGTGACTGGTTCAGTCTCACGGTGAAAAGATGTTAGAATCCTCCTTTCATTGCAATGTATATTGCTAAAATACATGCAATGTCAACATCAAGGTCTGGTTACTCATTCTCTTATGAATTTAATACCCAAACATGCCAAGAATTGAACTAGTATTTCCATTTTTAATTTTAAACACTTTTAGTTTTCTGTAATTTTGCTCTAAACATTTGACACACGGACATTTTCTGATACAGCCTCTCCTCACTTAGCAACATACTCATTTACCGATGACTTGGACTTACGACCAGCTCTGACCAGTATGCATAGCTAAATAATGTACAGTGGCCCCCCAGTGTTCGTAGTCATCGGAGTTCGTAATATTTGGTGTTCGTAACGTTTTTTCGTAAAAATATTGGTTCGGTGATCGTAATTCTGCTCAGTAATCGTAATTCATCCCACACACATATGCCCGGCCCGACACACCATTCAGAGTCAGTGTGCCATTGTTTACCAGTGAGTGACGGTCACCCCACGTGTTCATACAACACATTTCATTATTCCATTGTTTTTAGTGCTTGCAACTGCTAAATAAGCCGCCATGGGCCCAAAGAAAGCTCCTAGTGCCAACCCTTTGGTAAAGGGCTGAGTGGGGAGAATGTGTCTTCTTAAGTGATTCATTGATTCTACGATATGTTATGATACTAAAGCAGCAGGAGTTGATAAAGGCTATAGTGCCAGCCAGCGATAAAGTGTAGCATTAACAGTGTAGCAAGTAAGTTGAGCCATTAATCGATAGAAAAATGACGACACGAAACTTAACTCCTCCGTTGTTGTTTGAGGTACAGTGGATCCCCGGTTTACGTACTGCTCCAAACTTGAACAATTATGTAAGTGTATTTTTGTAAGTGCTTTTGTAAGTGTATTTTTGGGGGTCTGAAAGGACTAATCTAATTTACATTATTCCTTATAGGAACAAATTCATTTGGTAACGGCACTTGAACAGCATTCTGGAATGAATTAATTACGTGAACCGGGGGTCCACTGTATACTAAAAATGTAATACGTAAATCGTGCAAAGGTGACATTAAAACAATATCAAAGATGGTTGACACAAATCCACTATCATTATAGTATGCTCCTTGCTTAGCGACGAATTCGTTTACCGACGTGGTCTTAGGATTGGAACTCCATCGTTAAGTGAGGAGAGGGGTGTATTTACTTTTTTAACACTTTATTTTTTCTTTTAATCATTCTGGATGGATTTTTCAGTTCATCTGATTTACTTTCACACACACAATCTTCAAACTTGAGAGAAGGGGGGCTTCATGTAGTGAAGAAACTCGTAATTGTCACCATGAAAAAAAAAGCATTAGGTCTAACACAATAGTGGTTACCTTAATGCCACAATCCTGCCAGTCAGAAACTGGTTTAAATTATTTTGGCCAAATATAAAAATCGTGCTAAATGCATTAGTAGTTTTCAATGAAAAAGATAAATCATGTAATTTCTGTACAACTTGTAACTAGTATATTATGTATTTTTATTTTATTTCAATCCAACTTTCCTCACACACTGTTTAAAGGTGTTACAATGTCTTCATAAACAAATAATCGGACTTCTTTGAATATCCAAAGTATGTGGATCAGAGATTGGATATGCTTGAACAAAGAAATTTAAAAAAATTCAAATAATGGTCAATATGTCTATATTGATAATGGACCCAAAATTTCTTATTTAGATTAAAAATGCAGTTATTACTGAAGTGATGTGTAAGTAGTTTCTATATACAGTATTTGATTTGTAATTGTCATTATAATGCATTGTATAACTTATCATTTCTTCCTTAAGCCTAAATATAGCTTTCATAGTAAGTCACTCATTAATAGCCATAACATTTTATGGAATGGTAGCAGTGTGCTGGAGAACCTAAGTTCCATGGTGGTCACTCTGGAGACAAGAAGTTACTGATGCTGAAGCAGGTTTGTGGAAGTTGGTTAGCATGAAGCATGATAAGCTTCTAGTCATGCTAACTACTGTACCACCAAAGAATTGCTCCCAAGACTGTTACACCCTTTGAAGTACTTGGTACACTAATAATCTTGTTTTTGTTTCAGATCTACATTTAATGGTTAACAAACATCCATACTAAGCTTTGCTTTGCATTATTTTATGCTCATTACTATCTTAGCAAGCTCTTCTATTTAATATATTCTCCAAAATGTCCATACATTTGACAGCTTCATAGACATCAGCTTGGTGTACAGGCATCTTCTAGTTTTATTTACAAGATAAATGTGACATTGTCCCTATAACCTGCAGCCAATATATCTGTATATTAAATGGCAGATCAAGTAGTTTTATTTATACAATATACCAAGTGAAAGGAGGATATTTTGCATGAAATGGAAAGCTTATAACTTTTTCATTTTTAATGCTAGGTTTGCTCTAAACATTGACCTTGTTTGCAGTTGTACATAAAACTACATGCTTTCAAGTAAAGACACTACAGTTTTCATTGCATAGTTGAATTCATGCTGCTTTTATGTGGTTCCTAAAAGTTTTAATTATTTTTATTATATAAAAGTAACTACCGTTAGTTTTTCTACGTATGGTTTGTTATATAATTGTGCTGACTACATGTTCAAAAAGGATGCATAAGTTTCCACCAGTGATACTGACAGGAAGTCCCTTTGGAAGAGGTCCTGAGAAAGAAGTGGATGACTCTTGAGGTGAGAAAAGGAAAGGTGGTGCAGCTTTCTCAAGAGGTTGAAGAAAACATACAAACATTTTCCATCTTGGGCTTCATCAGTTGATGAGTTAACCATTGCAAGGTTGACAGTAGATGAATCTTCTGGATTATGTCTAGTTATTTCTTTAACTGTGAGGTGAAGATCGCAAAGGCTGAATCAGAGAGCCATAAAACTACCTTGGATTTCAGGGATAAAGGAAGCAAAGATTCACCCAGTTGAGAAGAAAACCTGTTTGTTAAATTAAAATGACTTTAAAGGGTTTGATATATTGTGGAATAGTATAATCTATCAGATGGTCATAGAGATTCATACAGATGGAATGCTCTGTCTTTTGTAGTTGAATGTTCAGAAAGATTTCTTGTGAATATACATAGTACCGTCTTAAAGAAAAGGCATTGCTTAAAATTGTTAGTCGGAAAACTTCCAGTGGAAGGTGAAATAATTTTGGAACTAGGGTTGAGATACAAAAAAAAAAATATCTTTAAATTGTTCAGTGGGATGAATGTTTTTTGATGGATCCACCATGAAATATTGAGAGCTGTTTTATTTAACATGAAAATTTGAGAATACAGTGGTATCTTGACTTGCTAGTTTAATTCGTTCCGTGACCGAGCTCATAACTCAATTTGCTCGTATATCAAATCAGTTTTCCTCATTGAAATTAATTGAAATGCTATTAATCCGTTCCAGCCCAAAAAAAACCAACCCAGGGGCAGGAGAAAATACTTCAATATAACGCTAATATCAACTCTACGGCTTATTTATCTATCAGAATTGATCTAATATGACATAATGAACACTATAAGTAACATAGAAACATGATATATACTCAAGAATGAATAAAATAGGCCATAATATGGCGAGTGTCCAGGACCAGTCTGAGCATATAAAATCATTACTGCTCCTTCCTATAACGTGTTCTTTGGTCCTGGGTAAGAGAAAACGAAGATTTTGAGAGGCTAACTGCACTAGATCACTAGTGCAGTGATATATGAATATCTCGGAAGTAAGTTATTGACTTATTTCAAGAAGCTCACCATTTATTATTGAAGTAAATGCAATAATATTGACAGGAATCATAAAAAAATTATTGTTCTACAATTGGCTTGTGGAATATTGGAAATATTCCAAATATTTTGGGATTTGTGTGGGAGTAAAGGGCAAGATATTTTGCAAATGTCAAGAACTTAGCAACTTTATTTTTTGTAGAATAACTAAAGATAATTACACGATTACCTCCAGTGAGAACATTGCACTAGCATTGTTTTATAAGTACATACTGTACTGTACCAAGTCTCAAAACCACCTTTCGTTGTGCCATTTAGGCCGGGGTTCTTGCCAAATGTCATTTTCAGTAAAAAAATTTTTTTGCTCATAACTCGGATTTTGGCTCGCAACTCAAAGGAAAAGATCGACTGAGCGATGGTTCGTAACTCGGAAAACTCGTAAGTTGGGGCACTCGTAAGTCAAGGTACCAATGTATTGTATTAACCATTGTGAATGGGATGAATAACTATTTGCTGGAGTAATTTGAATCAATGAATGAGAATTATGAATGATTTTGGGTGGAGGGAAGGTTACAGTGGTGCAGTTAAGAGAGACCTAAAATTTAAATACTGTATGAGGCCTAAGCAATAATAGAGGCAGTGTTGCCTACTAGAACTGTCTAAAATAGTATGAATTAAGTTAACTCCATTAAGCTAACTCCACCCTTTGCAGTGTATAATTGTTTTTAAAAGCATCCATACATGCAGCAAAAAAACATGAATAGTTTAGGTATATAGTAAATTCCCTCTTCCCAGTTCATCATGATAGACATGAGAAGAGGCCCTGAACTGGAGAGTATCTGGAGTTGAGAGTTGCACTTGCAGGTTGTTCTAGGCATAGTTAGCTGGGAAAGAGAAGCAGCCCTGGGAGAGTCTCTGTATGCACTAAAAAATTGTATGCCCTTTTTTCATGAACATGCAAATTGCATGCCCTTGAATTAATCTAACATGGTACGTACTGTCCTGAGACATCAGCCTATAACACAGTACTGGAGTGTTGCCAGTACTGGAGTGTTGCCAGTACTGGAGTGTTGCCAGTACTGGAGTGTTGCCAGTACTGGAGTGTTGCCAGTACTGGAGTGTTGCCAGTACTGGAGTGTTGCCAGTACTGGAGTGTTGCCAGTACTGGAGTGTTGCCAGTACTGCCAGACGGGTGTTGCCAGTACTGGAGTGTTGCCAGTACTGGAGTGTTGCCAGTACTGGAGTGTTGCCAGTACTGTGAGTGTTGCCAGTACTGGAGTTGTTGCCAGTACTGGAGTGTTGCCAGTACTGAGTGTTGCCAGTACTGGAGTGTTGCCAGTACTGGAGTGTTGCCAGTACTGGAGTGTTGCCAGTACTGGAGTGTTGCCAGTACTGGAGTGTTGCCAGTACTGGAGTGTTGCCAGTACTGGAGTGTTGCCGTTATTGACAGAAGTACTAAAAGGAAAGTAGATAAACCCATAAGGACAACTATGGTAGTTGGCTCAAATGGAGGAATTCAGAATAAATTTTGTAACCATTGGTAAATGTTACTGTCCATGATCCAGCAGACATGTCAGGTAGGACTTAAGACATTCTTTTTGCTTTTAAAAATGTCAAAGAATGCTTGAACATTGAATTCCTCATAAGTTTGATGGAAGGTAGTAGATTACAGAAGGTGACGGATGATAAATTAGAAACAAAGTAGTTTTTTAAATCACTTTGTTCTACTATGGAAAAAGCATTGTTAAATAAAAGGCATACTCTATATCTTTGATTCAGGTTAATGGAAGAGTGGAAGGCAACATTTATTGAAGGTATGGAAAGCAGCGAGAAATTTGGAAACTGGCCAGGAATGACTCTCGAAATCGTAATGACATGATTGCAAACAAATCATACCACGGGGGGAGGGGGAGTCAACTCGTGGTGAGTTGTAAAACTTCAGGCCAGCGCGTAAGCCACGGGGGCCAGCTAGTTACAATAAGATTCATCCAACTAGGTATATGTATACACCATAGAGAGGTAAGCACAGGCCCCACTGGATCACAAATTCTTGTTTTTACAGATGAATCTCTCGCCAGCATGGCCGTGATGACCTCTAGCCCTAGGCCCCTCAAAGCTGTCATCATGACTCATGAAATCGTAATGACAGGATTGCAAACAAACCATACCATGGGTGGGGATTGAACATGAAATCGTAATGACAGGATTGCAAACAAACCATACCATGGGCGGGTATTGAACTTGTGGCGAGTTTTACAACTCACTCGCCATGAGTTCATTCCCTACCCATGGTGTGGTTTGTTTGGCCAGGAATCAAATTGATGAGTAGATAGCATACGCTTTAACTGCATTCAGCCACAAGTCAAGAGGTGCCTGACATAACCTTGAGCACCTTAGAAAAAAAACTAATAAATGAAGCGACTTTATTTTCTAAAAGCAAATTACATTTGATTTGAATACAAAAATTCAGAAATGCCAAGAATTATCTTTAGGATTTTTTTCTTTTTCTTTTTTATAGCACAACCATCTCTCACCAAGGTAGAGTGACTTGGAAAAAGAAGAAATGCTTTTACTATCATTCACTTTATCACTGTCTTGTAAGAGGCATGCCAGTACTACAGTTCAGATGCCCCTCCAAACTGCAAATATCCCCACTCCTTTAAATATAAATTATAATTAAAACTTGTTGAAAGTTGTTTCATGGCAGGCATTGTATCTGCTAGGAAATTGATGTTTACGTAATTAGGTTGTTTAAAATGAAATGCTGTATAGTACACATTTTATGTGGCAGTAACATACAGTAAGCTGAATGTTGAGAGACTTGAATGTTAGGTTGTATAGCTTTATCTATAATCAGCCTGTCCTCGTGATCAAAACTTAAGTTTTCCAACACATTACAGCATGACAACAGTCTCTTGCTTATCTTGCTGCTCTTGCATCTATCCTATTTAGGTAAGTTACATTACTTCAGGTTAGTTTATTTCAGGACATCTGAATTAATCCGTTAAAACCGAACATGACCCAAAAATTAACAAAACAGGTATACAAGGAGGATTTTTACTGTGGCTATGGCAGCCTGGTAAATACACATGGTTGTCTGTCATAAGCAAATACAGTGGTCCCTCGGTTTTCGTGCATCTCCAAACTCGAACATTTATGTAAGTGTATTTTCGTAAGTGCTGTTGCAAGTGTATTTTTGGGGGTCTGAAATAGACTTAACCTACGTGACATTTTCTTAAGGAAGTAAATTTGTTCGTAATGGCACTTGAGCAGCATTCTGGAACGAATTTTCGGCGAAAACCGAGGGACCACTGTATATTGAAAACCAAATTAAGAGGATGGGCTGCTATAGTACAAGGCTTTGTGATCCTGCATGACTGAACTTGCATAATGCTCAGGTAGTGTTCTTTGACAATTTTTAAGTTTATTGTACAGTGTTTAGATTCTTCTGGCAGGCTATTCATATGTGTGGATTTTTTATTTGCATGGAGTTTCTATTAAATTTCAGTCATACATGTGGGATATTAGAAAGGTGTTTGTGTTATGGCTGTGTATTTTATTACAGCTCTCCAATAAGAGTCTTAAGTCTGGTAGTACAGTACAACATATTTGTTAGGGTCCCATAGATTGCACAGTAGTATGTATGAATGAATGGTCTGTATACCTAGTTGGATAAGGGGTAGAGTGCACTGTTTCCTCTAAGCTTAGTGCCTGTACAGCTGTCAGTCTAATGATGTGCACTAAGTTTTCAGGCTGTGCACATTCTCAGTGATGGCATCCCAAGTCAGTTTGGTAGCTTTTATTTGTTTGGTAGGTGAATAATTTCTTTTTTTGCACATTCATTTTGCTTTTTACCTGACTATGGGCTATGGTAATGATAAAATCTACATAAATGCTACATAGATGTTTTTACCTGTAGCATGAATCCACACATTGTTGCCATTCTTGGGGCACAATAATTTTTCATTCCGCACATTTGTGGAAAAAATTAGAGGAAACATTGTTAGGATGTATGTTTAATACTAGTGTGAAATGTTCTTATGGAAGCCTTTTATGGTGTTATGATTGTTTTTATTGTTTGATGTTGATTGCTTCAAAATAGCCATATGGCCCGAGATCAAATCTGACCCTGTAATTATAAAAGATTAACCTTGGGGGCAACAATGAACGCTGCTCCGGTAGTAACTATGAACGCTGTACCTGTTCTTTAAGTACAGTATTTGTTTACTACTGGCTCTCCAACACTTGTCTGCCTGGCCTCCAGCATTACAGGGAGTGTGTGAGCACATGGCTTCTTTAAATGAGTAATAATGCCTTGAGCTGCCTATAAGGTAAATGAGCAAAAGGATAAGCAAAACAAGCTTGTAAATAGCTTCTTATTTTAATCTATATTTGAATATTGACATTTTGATTTTTTAGTTGAAGGTATAACATCCATGACTAGATAACCAATATTTAGCTGGGTAGATCAAGGGACATTACTCAAACTCAAAGATTGAAATAATGCAACATGATACACTATACGTATTACATTCTAGACATATTTTGATGGCTGGAATGAGATCAGATGGAAATAGTTTGCAAAAGATATTGGAAGTGTTACAAATCACTATATCTTTACTGTATAACATTCATAATTACAGTAGCACAATTTTTTATGCTGCATATGCATGCATAATGTTCATGTATATGCTTTGTATATAAACTTTTTAATAAATTTAAATTTATTTTAGATGTTTTTTTGTAGGCTAAACTACTGCAGCAGCAGCAGCAGCATGAAACTCCAAAAGCACCCGAGCCAATAATGTGTCCTGTACCAGGTGCTGTTGCTCCTGACCTACCACAGCAATTTATGGTGAGATAAAAGTGGCTTGATATTTTCATTGTGTTTCTTTGTGTGCTCCCAGTATGAATGGATTAAAACTTACAAAGAGAAGCATTCCTCTTTTTAATGTAATTTTTTGTATGTCATTGTACAATGCATTTCTTGTGAGTTGTCCCCTGTTTAATGGCGAACTTTTCCTGGAGATGTTAAATCACTCTAATCACCATATATGGCCATCACAACAAATTTGCAGACTTTCTTATTTGGGGGATTTCTATTATTCATGTTTATTGATAAGTAAACCATAAATAGCTGGGATTGTCTAACAGTGTTCTTGCTTAATGGCTTTCCTATTCCCAAGTCTTTTTCTAGTCATTATGTCTTGTGAATGTTAGGCATATTAGTGCAGTACATTTGAGAGATGGTCCCTGAAGTACAAAATGAACCTAACTCGGATATAAAATTTGTTAAGCAGACTTGATTTTGCATCTGGAGTTTTCATTTTCTTGGAACCTCTAGAAAAGTAGGGATGATTATAAGAAGTTTTATATCCATTCAGAGCCCTCTAGAGGTATATTCTCATGTCTATTTTATAGAGATTTCTCTTCAACCTAGTAATTTCATGGTGCCATGGTTCATTTCAGTCAGTCCTTCCCATCCTTCCTTTCCTTGCTAATAATATAGGCATGTTTCCCATATCTGCTTCTTCCATTCCTGTAATGCTTTCCATATGTCTCATTATTTTGAGTATGATCATTTTTTTTCTTTAACAGAAAACTGCTATAGTATTGATCCTGATTTTGAGACAAATTACAATTTAATGAGAGGATTATCTTTTACTTACAATTCAAACATGCAACATACAGCAAAATTCAGTGTCACTTTTAAGTATAGAATTATACAGTACTTGGAATAATACAAGTAATAATCTAATCATAGTAATATGTGTCTATGTGTGTGTATGGAGGTAGTGGGTTGGTAGACAGCAACCACCCAGGGAGGTACTACCATCCTGCCAGGTGACTGTGAAACAGAAACCTGAAACTGTTTTACATGATGGTAGGATTGCTGGTGTCTTTTTTCTGTCTCATAAACATGCAAGATTTCAGGTACGTCTTGCTACTTCTACTTACACTTAGGTCACACTACGCAAACATGTACACGTTTATGTATACACACTCATCCGAGTTTTCTTTGATTTTTATCTTAATAGTTCTTGTTCTTATTGCTTTTCCTTTTCATATCCATGGGGAAGTGGAATAAGAATCTTTCCTCCGTAAGCCATACGTGTTGTAAAAGTCAACTAAAATGCCGGGAACATTGGGCTAGTAACCCCTTTTCCTGTATAGCTTACTAAAAAGAAGAAGAAGAAAACCGTCAGTGGGATGTTTGAATGTGCGTGGATGTTGTGCGAATGATAAGAAAGAGATGATTGTAGATGTTATGAATGAAAAGAAGCTGGATGTCCTGGCTTTAAGTGAGACAAAGCTGAAGGGGGTAGGAGAGTTTCAGTGGGGAGAAATAAATGGGATTAGATCATCTGCTCTTCTTTTGCACTCTCTCACCACTCTCTTCACCTTTCTTTTACTCTCCATATACTCTGCTCTTCTATTAACACTTCTGTTTTGTAAAAACCTCTCATAAGCTACCTTTCTCTTTATCACACCTTATTCTTCATTCCACCACTCACTCCTCTTTCTCCTGCACCCACCTCCTATAGCCACAAACTTCTGCCCCACATTCTAATACTGCATTTTTAAAACTATCCCAACTCTCTTCAACCCCCCCACTACTCCTACTTGCACTAGCCCACCTTTCTGCCAATAGTTGCTTATATCTCACCCTAACTTCCTCCTCCCTTAGTTTATACACTTTTACCTCTCTTACTTGCTGTTGCCATTTTCTTTTTGTCCCATCTACCTTTTACTCTAACTGTAGCTACAACCAAATAATGATCTGATATATCCGTTGCCCCTCTATAAACATGTACATCCTGAAGCCTACTTATCAACCTTTTATCCACCAATACATAATCCAACAAACTACTTTCCTTATATGCTATATCATACCTTGTATATTTATTTATAAATTCAAGGATTATGTGGAGTAAAATAAAGGTTGGATGTGAAAAGTGGGTTATAGTAAGTGTTTATGCACCTGGAGAAGAGAGAAGTGTAGAGGAGAGAGAGAGATTTTGGGAAATGTTGAGTGAGTGTGTGGGGAGTTTTGAACCAAGTGAGAGAGTAATTGTGGTTGGGGATCTTAATGCTAAAGTGGGTAAAAATGTTGTGGATGGAGTAGTAGGTAAATTTGTTGTGCCAGGGGTAAATGTAAATGGGGAACCATTAATTGAGCTATGTGTAGAAAGAGGTTTGGTAATAAGTAATACATATTTTATGAAAAAGAGGATAAATAAATATACAAGGTATGATATAGCATATAAGGAAAGTAGTTTGTTGGATTATGTATTGGTGGATAAAAGGTTGATAAGTAGGCTTCAGGATGTACATGTTTATAGAGGGGCAACGGATATATCAGATCATTATTTGGTTGTAGCTACAGTTAGAGTAAAAGGTAGATGGGACAAAAAGAAAATGGCAACAGCAAGTAAGAGAGGTAAAAGTGTATAAACTAAGGGAGGAGGAAGTTAGGGTGAGATATAAGCAACTATTGGCAGAAAGGTGGGCTAGTGCAAGTAGGAGTAGTGGGGGGGGTTGAAGAGAGTTGGGATAGTTTTAAAAATGCAGTATTAGAATGTGGGCAGAAGTTTGTGGCTATAGGAGGGTGGGTGCAGGAGGAAAGAGGAGTGAGTGGTGGAATGAAGAAGTAAAGGTGTGATAAAAGAGAAAAAGGTAGCTTATGAGAGGTTTTTACAAAACAGAAGTGTTAATAGAAGAGCAGAGTATATGGAGAGTAAAAGAAAGGTGAAGAGAGTGGTGAGAGAGTGTAAAAGAAGAGCAGATGAAAGAATGGGAGAGGCTCTGTCAAGAAATTTTGCTGAAAACAAGAAAAATTTTGGAGTGAGATAAACAAAGTAAGAAAGCCTAGGGAACGAATGGATTTGTCAGTTAAAAACAGAGTAGGGGAGTTAGTAGATGGGGAGCTGGAGGTATTGGGTAGATGGCGGGAATATTTTGAGGAACTTTTAAATGTCGATGAAAAGAGGGAGGCGGTAATTTCATGTACTGGCCAGGGAGGTACAACATCGTTTAGGAGTGAAGAAGAGCAGGATGTGAGTGTGGGAGGGAGGTGCGTGAGGCATTACGTAGAATGAAAGGGGGTAAAGCAGCTGGAATTGACGGAATCATGACAGAAATGTTAAAAGTAGGGGGGGATATAGTGCTGGAGTGGTTGGTATTTTTGTTTAATAAATGTATGAAAGAGGGGAAGGTACCTAGGGATTGGCAGAGAGCATGTATAGTTCCTTTATATAAAGGGAAGGGGGATAAAAGAGGAGTAAAAATTATAGGGAATAAGTTTACTGAGTATACCAGGTAAAGTGTATGGCAGGGTTATTATTGAAAGAATTAGAGGTAAGACAGAGAGTAGGATTGCAGATGAGCAAGGAGGCTTTAGAGTGGGTAGGGGATGTGTAGATCAAGTGTTTACAGTGAAGCATATATGTGAACAGTATTTAGATAAAGGTAGAGAAGTTTTTATTGCATTTATGGATTTAGAAAAGGCATATGATAGAGTGGATAGGGAGCAATGTGGCAAATGTTGCAAGTGTATGGAATAGGTAGTAAGTTACTGAAGGCTGTAAAGAGTTTTTATGAGGATAGTGAGGCTCAGGTTAGGGTGTGTAGGAGAGAGGGAGATTACTTCCGGTAAAAGTAGGTCTTAGACAGGGATGTGTAATGTCACAATGGTTGTTTAATATATTTATAGATGGGGTTGTAAAAGAAGTAAATGCTAGGGTGTTGGGGAGAGGGGTGGGATTAAATTATGGAGAATTAAATGCAAAATGGGAGTTGACAGTTACTTTTTGCTGATGATACTGTGCTTATGGGAGATTCTAAAGAAAAGTTGCAAAGGTTAGTGGACGAGTTTGGGAGAGTGTGTAAAGGTAGAAAGTTAAAAGTGAACATAGATAAGAGTAAGGTGATGAGGGTATCAAACGATTTAAATAAAGAAAAATTGGATATCACATTGAGAGAGGGATTATGGAAGAAGTAAATGTTTTCAGATATTTGGGAGTTGACGTGTCAGCGGATGGGTTTATGAAGGATGAGGTTAACCATAGAATTGATGAAGGAAAAAGGAGTGGTGCATTGAGGTATCTGTGGAGACAAAAACGTTATCCATGGAGGTAAAGAAGGGAATGTACGAAAGTATAGTGGTACCAACACTCTTATATGGGTGTGAAGCATGGGTTGCAAAGGCTGCAGCGAGGAGGAGGCTGGAGGCAGTGGAGATGTCCTGTCTAAGGGCAATGTGTGGTGTAAATATTATGCAGAAAATTTGGAATGTGGAAATTAGGAGAAGGTGTGGAGTTACTAAAAGTATTTGTCAAGAGGGCTGAAGAGGGGTTGTTGAGGTGGTTTGGTCATTTAGAGAGAATGGATCAAAGTAGAATGACTTGAGAGCGTATAAATCTGTAGGGAAGGAAGGCGGGGTAGGGGTCGTCCTAGAAAGGTTGGAGGGAAGGGGTAAAGGAGGTTTTGTGGGCGAGGGGCTTGGACTTCCAGCAAGCATGTGTGAGCGTGTTAGATAGGAGTGAATGGAGACGAATGGTTTTTGGGACATGACGATCTGTTGGAGTGTGAGCAGGGTAACATTTTGTGAAGGGATTCAGGGAAACCAGTTAATTGATTTAGTTGGACTTGAGTCCTGGAAATGGGAAGTACAATGCCTGCACTTTAAAGGAGGGGTCTGGGATAGTGACAGCTGGGAGGGACTTTTCTCAGCTGTCGTATCTGAGCTCCTCTGCAAAGACAGTGATTATGTATGAGTGTGGTGAAAGTGTTGAATGATGATGATAGTATTTTCTTTTTGGGGATTTTCTTTCTTTTTGGGTCACCCTGCCTCGGTGGGAGAAGGCCGACTTGTTGAAAAAAAAAAAAGGTGTGTGTATGTCTTTGGGGCACTTTTTTTTTTTTTTTAACTGGCTGTTTCCCACTGAGGCAGGGTGACCTGAAAAAGAAGAAACACTTTTATCATCAGTCACTCCATTACTGTCATGCCAGAGGCATGCTGATACTACAGTTCAAAAACTACAGCATATCTCCACTTCTAGTTCAGAGTGGAGGCACTGTACTTCCAACCTCCAGGACTCGAATCCAGCTAACCAGTTTCCCAGAATCCCTTCATAAATGTTATCTTGCTCTCACTCCAACAGCAAGTCTTGTCATAAAAACCATTTGCCACCATTTGGTCCTATCTAGCACACTCGCTGGAAGTCCAAGCCCTTTGCACGCAAAACCTCTTCTACCCCCCCTCCCTTCAACCTTTCCTAGGACAACCCCTACCCTGCCTTCATTCTATATACACCCTACAAGTCATTCTTTTTTGTTCCAACCTCTAAATGTCTGAACCACCACAACCCCTCTTCAGCCCTCTGGATAATACTTTTAGTAACCCCCACACCACCTAATCTCCAAGTTATGGACTCTGTGTAATATTCACACCACACATTGCCCTTAGACATGATATCTCCACTGTCTCCAGCCTTTTCATTGCAACATTCACAACCCTTACTTCACACCCATATGAGAGCATTTGTACCACTATACTCTCATACATTTGCCTCTTTGCTTCCATGTATAATGTTTTTTTGTTTCCACAGACTCCTGAATGCACCACTCACCTTTTTTTCCTTGCCAATTCTGTTTAAAGTTTACTACAATCTCCAACCAACACAATCATCTCCACTTCTCACACCAAGACCAAATATGGCATCATATGCTTATTTCTGTGTGGTCTGTATCTGCCATGCAGGCATAGCACTTTTTTCCAGCTCTTTTCACCTTCCCACATGTATGGGATTGCTTTATTTATTACAAAAAAATGTTAGAATTTGTGTAAACACATCTAATACTGGAGATAATAAGAGTGTGCTCTGTTACAGGGATTTCAGCATCCACAGTATGGAGCTGAAACACATGCTACAGGTGCTGGGCCAGCTGTACCTGTGGCTGCTGCTGCTACCCCTGAACCAGCTAGCAAGGGGCCATTACCACTTGAGCACCAAGTTATTCAAGATGTGATTAATGAAGTCCAGAGCCGTTGTTTGCTTGTTGTTCAGAACCAGGTTAGGTTTTTTTATTTAGGTAGTCATGAAATGCTCTTAATACTACAATATATTGTACAGTATATATAATTGTTTGACCTATTTGTGATCCTGGATGTTTTATGTAAAGATTTGAAGTATTTTCTTTTTGCAGAATTTTCCCACATCTGTTGTTGAACCACTCATTTTCATTGTATTTAATAAATTTTGTGCCACTTGAGTATATTAAGGAAATTCATGTTTAATATGATTTTACCTTATAATTCTTGCTTCTATTTGTTTTCTTGAAAATGTTGCTTTAGTTTATTATACCTTTCTCTTATATAGTTCATTATTTTAATTGTTACATTTTTACCTTATCCAAGTCATAATTTGCTGCAACATACAAAAAATACTCAAGGGAATTAACAAGGTAGACAGGGATGGGCTGTTTGAGATACAAGAAATAGGAACTCTGAGATCCCACTGGAAGTTACAGATGAGCCACAAGAATGTTAGGAAGTACGTACAGTGGACCCCCGAGTAACGAGCATAATTCATTCCAGAAGACTGCTCAAGTGCCATTACTGAACGAATTTTCTCCCTTAAGGAATAATGTCAAGTAGGTTAGTCCATTTCAGACCCTAAAAATACACTTACAAAAGCACTTACAATATTACACTTACATAAGTGTACGATTTCCGAGGTGCTCGTAACTCGGGGGTCCACTGTATTTCTTTTGTCTCAGAGTGGTCAGGAAGTGGAATGATCTAGTTGAAATGGTGGAGGCAGGCTCCATACATAGTTTAGAGAGCAGGTATGGTAGAGCATACAAGGCTGAGGAGTGAATCTGGAAAGCTGCAAATTGAGAGGAGAGTACTGAAGCTAAGACTCGACTCCTGCAGCAACTTATTGACGAGTACACACACACACACACACACACACACACACACACACACACATGAACACACACACACGAACACACATTCACGGGCCTCTGCCCTCACAAAAGGTCCTCCTTCAGAGGAATCCCTTATCCGACTTGTGACAGAAGCTCTTCATCGGTCCCCTGCTGCAAGTCAGGTTGTTAACCTCCTTGCAATGCAAGACTTCAAGGGCCTTACTAAGTGGTCAGAATGAGGAATTGATCCGTTCTTTCCTAGTACCAGAATCACCAGCTGATCCTTTTATAGTTCTTCGTGAATTGGGGAATGCAAGAATCATGTCTGGTGAATCATTGAGTGCCTTTACGTCTAGATTAGATACTCTTTTCACATCTTTTATCTCCGCTGTCAAGTCCTCAACATTTGTACCTGACAAGGATAAAGAGTCCGCAGAAACCTTTGCCAAAGTAGCCACCTTTGGAGCAATCAAAGAACTGTTGCCACGTGCTTCCACATGTGCTTATGATGCGAATCCTCCGACTGTGGAGATGAAGCTGCTTAAAGTCTTTAATCTTGCCTGTTCCTTGTGTACCCCAGGTACTTTTCCATGTGTCAAACCTAACTTTGTAAATCTACCTCATGCAGCACAGCCCCTCGTTTGTGCCACAGCGCCTGATCAGAGTAAACAATCACAGAAATCAGTCAAGGCCAGTACCCCAAGTCAGCATAAACCTCGTAGTGTTTATAGTAAGTTCAGTTCTTATAGTCAGCGGATTTGTTAAAACTGCGGTTACCGTGGCCATATTGCAGTTAATTGCCCTGACAGTAACCCTAAGAAGCGTCATACAGATGATGACTACCAATCAGACTTGCCATACTGTACTTATAAGAGAATCCATGGATATGATACATCGGAGTGAACACACACACACACACACACACACACGCGAACACACACACACGTGAACACACGCGAACACACACGCGAACACACCACACACACACGAACACACACGCGAACACACGCGCGAACACACACGCGAACACACACGCGAACACACACACACACACGCGCGAACACACACGCGAACACACATGCACACACACATGCACACACGCGAACACACACGCGAACACACACACACAGCGCGAACACACACACACACGCGAACACACACACACACACGCGCGAACACACACACACACGCGAACACACACACGCGAACACACACACACGCGAACACACACACACGCGAACACACACACACACACACACACACACGCGCGAACACACGCACACACACACACACACACACACACGCGAACACAGCACACACACACACACACCGAACACACACACACCGAACACACACACACACACACACACACACACACACACGAACACACACACACACGAACACACACACACACTAACACACACACACACGAACACACACACACACGAACACACACACACACGAACACACACACACACGAACACACACACACACACACACACACACACGAACACACACACACGAACACACACACGAACACACACAACACACGAACACACACACACGAACACGCACGCACGCACACCCCGGTGGCCTAGTGGTAAAGCTCTCGCTTCACGCACGGAGGGCCCGGGTTCTATTCCCGGCGGGGCGGAAACATTTCGAAGTGTTTCCTTACACACACACACACTCACACAGGCCTAGTGTCAAATCAACATGTGCCTAGGACAAAATGGTAACTAACAAACACACACACACACACGCGCAAACACGAACACACACACAAAAACACACACACAAACACACACACACACAAACACATACGAACACACACACACAAACACATACGAACACACACACAAAAAAACACACATACAAACACACACACAAAAACACACATATGAACACACAGCCTCGGTGGCCTGGTGGCTAAAGCTCTCGCTTCACGCACGGAGGGCCCGGGTTCAATTCCCGGCAGGGCAGAAACATTTCGAAGTGTTTTCTTACACACACACACACATACATACAACAGGCCTAGTGTCTAATCGACATGTGCCTAGGACAAAATGGTAACTAACTAACATGAACACACCATGCGTGTGCATGCCACATGCACATACATCTTCAGTAAGAATATTTGATAATCTTTTGTGATTTATCATTAAAATATTCTTCTTTTTACAGCAAATGAAACAACGCCTTGAGGATATCAGTGCAAAAATGGAAGTGTTATATGATAAGCTTAGGACTGGGCAGGTAAGATGATTACTAATATTTTTGACCTTTTATCCCTCCCCCACACACAGACCTTTCCACTCTCAAAGTTGATAGCATAAACATATAAACATTATGGGTCTTCAGAGCTGGGGATGGGTGTATTGGCGAATTAGAGAAAGGTCTTCCAATAATTCAGCCTTGGGTATGTTTAATGTAGGAATGAGTTTGTACCAGAAATGAAATACAGGAGTAGATTTGTAAGAAAATAGAACTATTATGAAGTATGACAGGAAGAACCCATTGATACTTAGTTATTCAAGAAGCATTTGTAAAGTGGGTAATTTCTACTCTAAAACAAACTTATTAACATTTAACTTGTGTCAGAAGACTAAATGAAGATAGGAATTTTGAAATTTGGGTGTTAGAATATGCATGAATTTAGTACAGTACAAATATTAAGAAAAAAAGTTTTTGGTGGCTAAAAAGGGGATGTACCAGAGATTGGCGGTACCAACACTTTTATGTGGATGTGAGACATGGGTTTTGAATGTTTCAGCAAGGAGGAAGCTGGATACGATGTCATGTTTGAGAGCAATGTGTGGTCAATATTAAACAGAATTCAGAGTGTAGAAAGTATAATTCAGTGGCCTGAGATGTGGTTGTTGAAGTAGTTTTGCAGTTATAGATGATGGAGGAAATACTATGAAGTAGGTATATAAATCTGGGTTGGAAGGTTGGAGGGGTAGGTGTTCCATGAACAGTTGGAAATAGAGGGTGAAGGTGGTTTTGAGTGCTAGGGGTTTGAGTATCTAACTGATGTAGGGGCTATGAAAAAGAGTTGGGAGGAGAAAGTTGTGTGAACTTTATAGTACTATAACTACTAAGAGATTCAGGAAAAACTGGATAGCTAAATTTGAGTTTGTGGTAGGAAGTATGATGCCTGGTATTAAGTAGATCATCACTGAAAAATGGTGTTTGTGTCTTTCAAGAAAAATAACTAAGGAACAATTGATGGTGAATGAGGGAAATGGCCAGTGTTAAAAATAGAAGTAAATCTTTGTTACATATCCAGTCCCTGGGATATTGGCATATATAAATGACACTTGGGCAATTACTATTTACAGTTGGGCCCTATTGCTGTGTCCGGAGTTCATCGAATTGTGAATGCAATACAAACTGGTGATTACCGAGGAGCGCTTGGAGTCCATGCAGAGACTATCGCTAAAGGTAGCTTTTCAGAGCTTTCATCTTTCATGCCTCCCCTCAAACTACTTTTGCAGTATTGTATTCAGTTACAAGTTTTTCTTCAGTGATGATGATGGATATTAATAAGGATACATAATGCTCTACACCCAGAAAATTACTTTTGATACAGGACTAAAGAACAAATATATATTAAAGTTGACTTGTCAAATGTATTTGCTGGTAGTCATCTGATAAAATTGTATAAACAAAAACAAACACAAACACACACACACACACACACACACACACACACCACGCACGCACGCGCGCACATAAATAACATGCGCATGTGCACAAATACACACACACATAAATAACATGCACACATATATAATATTTTTACTGTTATAGTAATTGCAGCTGCCCTTCGGCTGAGAAATTTTGCTTTATGTGGTCTTGCATAACTTCTCAAATTAAACATATTTCACAATCTGAGTTTAAATATTCTTTCTAATAATAATCCTCTCTCTCTCAAGTTATTTCATAGACAGCTTTACATTTTTTTGGGGGGAGTAAGGGGTCATTACAAAAAAGGGATATGAATCAGAAGAATGGTCCTTAAATTTTGTAGCAAAGCAGTGAGCATGTCTTGGTTTGGTATGAATGTAAAAAGAGGAGTTAAGAAATTAGTGTCTGCAAAAATAATCTGAATCTGCCTCCATTATAAATGGTATAAAGCGGTCTGGAGTCATATTGTGTATTTGATGCTATACTTCATCTGAATGTTTTCTGGAGGTATGTCAACTGGGAGTTAATACAAGAGAACGCAGTATGCATCGCCTCTGTGTTCCTGTATACGGCCGTGAGATAAGGTGTTTTGTTGCATTGCTTTACCCTCGAGTGCCCATGATTTTGAGCTGTATTTAGCATCATGTAATTTTGGGCCAAGTGGACAAATATGGATTGTTCAAAGGTAAATAATGAGGAAAAAGCCAGTATATTGCTGGGAGACAAGAAAGTCACCATAAAGGAATTTGTTAATGTACTGGACAAGCAAAGTCCAGCATATTGGCATTACTTGCTTATGCTGCCTGTAGCCTCTCATCAGACATCATTCCTGCTACAAAACCTTATACTGTATGATCAAGGAGGACGTTTAAACACACAGATAACATTCTACATAGAGAACTATATATAAATCCACACATAACTGCTTCACATCTCAAAGAAATGCATCCTGAACTCCTAAAGTTAAGTTAGATGGCTATCTATTAATAAAAATTAACCAGGTATAACATACCACAAAGACTATAAGTGTAATGCAGCATTACATAGAGGCAGTAATTCTGAAGTGCCAACAGAAAACAGGGACCTCACAGAGCACTTTCTACAATACAAACACAATCACTGTTTAAGGCTTGTGTCATAGTCAGTCCAACTGATGTAGATGCATTGAATACTGACTTTGATTAGGAGAATGAATGGACCGTATTTCAGTGCTGTATGCAAGTGTTGACCAGGTCACATCTGCTGTAAATGTGTTTGTTCAAGTGTGTTTTGAGGGTGGTATGTTTTTATAATGTACAGCCTCTCCTCACTTAGCTACGTACTCGTTTACCAACGCCTCGGACTTATGATGGGCTCTCTGACCAGTATTCATACCTAAATAATGTATATAGAGCTGATTTCCTTGATTCTGTTTATTTCAATATACAGTACACTACTGTATAAACATTAAAAAATATACCAGAAATGTTATAAATGGTGCAAAGGTGACATTAAAACAATATCAAAGATGGTTGACACAAACACTACCATTATAGTACAGTATGCTCCTCACTGAGCGACGAATTCGTTTAATGACGTGGTCTTAGGAACGGAACTCCGTCCTTAAGTGAGGAGAGGCTGTATACTTTTTTTTGCATCTCTTGCAGGGAATGTTTTAAATACCTGTGTGGACTATTTTAGGGTGCAAAATTAGTTTTGGTTGATCCTTGGAAATGTTAGTCGAGGTGGTGACCCCAATATTGCCCTCAGGCAAGTGATGTAGATACATTTTGAGCAATTTGACAGGAAGAACAGTGAATTTGCAGGAATTGAAGTTGCTGTGTGGAGAATTAAAGATTTGGAAGGTGCATTTCTTGCAACCTTTAATGAAGAAGGTAGGGAAATGAAGCTCTAAAAATGTTTGGAGTATGAGGGTACATTCTTCCTCTAAGACCTCTGAGCTGCAGGTGTTAAGGCCTTTCGAAAAGAAATGATTATGATCCTTTGGTGTTGGGTTTTCTGCTGGCTATAAATCCGAATTATTGATTTTGTGTATGAGGAAGTAGAGGAATGGGAGTTTGCCGTAGGTATCCTCTTCTAGAGAATGAATGAAATTTTGAGACTGGAATTCATAGCAATTAGTAGGGGTGATATCTACAATGCATCCATGTGAAGTTTGGAATAGTGTTACCGAAATGTTATGTTTTGTGTCCTATGTTAAGATTTGCTAGGATACCACTGATAGGGGACCCCCATGCTCAACCTGTATGTTTGCTGGTAGAGGCTGTTATTGAAAATAAAAGTTTAAGATGACACAAAGTTCATATACATCAACAGAGTCATTTGAAGAAAGTGGTATAGTGAGGTTGTGGTTTACTTTGATGTAAAGTTTATAATCTGTGTAGTGGAGACTCGTGAGAAGATAAAGCCCAGACTGCCGAGTTTATTATTCCTGGCAGGAAGGGTTTTAATGCAATTGAGTAAATCATTAGTGTGTGTAAGATGTGCATGGTTGATAGTACCTACAAGATCAGAAAGGTGTTAGGCTAGGACACTTGGATGGTGCACTGCCTATATAAGATGTTAAGGATAAAAAGGCACAATACTGTGACTGGAACACTACACAAATAACCTGCACATACTAACACCTTTCGTAGTAATCTAATACGCATCTCTCCTCCACTTCCTGCTCCTCTTCTCCTCTTAAGTACTTTGGAGAAACTGGCCACAGACTTAGAGCCCAAAAGAAGTGTTAGACAATAATGATGCTCTTTTCTGTCATGTTAGAGATCCCAGTCATCCTATCATTTGATCTTCTGCTGAAACTGTCTTCCCTCCTTTTAGCAATTATATATGCCATCTTGCTGAAGCATCCCTCATACACAACTTTTCTTATGTGAATCTTAGTCCTGGCTTTGTCTCTGTAGATGCCTTCCTTTTTCATACATTGTCAAATGCTCCAAACTTCAGAACACTCGTGACTTGACCTTCCCTTTCTTATATTTTCTTTCTTTCCTTTCTTCTCCCTAGGTGAGTTCTGTCCTATGAGTGTTTTTCCCTGGGTTTTTGATCCCACCCTCATGGGCCATTAACTCTCCTGTAATGTTCCTTTTTTTCTCTTCTTTTTTTTTTAGACTACTACTACTATTGCTTCTCTAACACTACTCTCTGACTCGTGTCACTACCACTACTCCCTTCTTATTGCCACTGTTGCATTACTTACTACTACTGACTCGACCTCCACCATTACCATTTTTTTACTAACTCTCGTTCTACTCCTATCACCCCCCACCTTGTATATACAGTGGACCCCCGAGTTACGTACACCCCGGAAATCGTACAATTATGTAAGTATAATATTGTAAGTGCTTATGGAAGTGTATTTTTGGGGGTCTGAAATAGACTAACCTAAGTGACATTATTTCTTAATTGAGTAAATTTGTTCGGTAATGGCACTTGAGCAGGATTCTGGAATGAAGTTTTTACGATACTCGGGAGTCCACTGTATACTCAGTGTTTTTGAAGACTTATTTGCCTTTGAATGAGAAATTCTTGGTGAATGTCACAACATTGAGCACTGATGTATTGGCAAGTGGTAGTTTCATTAAGGAGATCAATCTTTTTTTGTCAACTGCCTTGGTTTACTATGACAGTTCCACCTCCTTTATCGGCTGTTGTGACAACTATGCTGGGGTCCTTAGTGAAATCTTGAAGGGCCTTATCCACTGTCTAGGAATGGAAAAAGAGAACGGTTTACACAAGGGGCAGTGAAGATGGTCTGCATAGTCTTTTTTGAAAGCCACTATAGCTGTTTGTGGTTCCTAGTTATGAAGTCTAGTTTGTGCCTTGGTTTTTGTTAGTTGGGATCCCCATCATTACCTCCTAGCAAATCTTTAAATGGAATACTTAGCTGAATGATTCAGTATTATTACCCTTAACAATGTCACATGGGTGCATTACTTGGATAATGGCCTTGTCATCCCAAAAGACTTCTGTTGATAATCTACAAGGGAGACTCGATTCAGTTAACCTTAAATTCGGTTCAGTTCACTTAAGAGAGGAAACTGACAACCAGCTCCTGTTTCTCAATAACCCTGTATGTAAGGGCAATAATTTACTCTGGTTGAAAGTTGACAGAATGCAGTAAAAGTCTAATATCCCCCCCCCCATAAAGTGAATGTCGGTTAAAACGGACAAAAAAAATGTGGCTGGACAAATAGCCATGAAGCGGACCAAATCTACTACATCGAACGACTATCAAGTCGTGCATTCGATAAAATGGACTGACTGCTTAATCTGAGGTTCAGTCTGGACATGTCCATTTTCATTGTTCTTGGGCAGCAGGGCCAGCCACTGACTGCTCACATTAGTGTGTTGTTGCCTGCACTTAGAGGCTCATCACCAATTCATCTCCAGTTTTTCCCTGGATTTACTGTGTAGTGTTATTAACAATGACCTCTAAAGAAACTTGTATTAGTAAAGAAGCTGAAGGCTGGTGTTTCGACGTGAGAGGGACGAGTATAGTGTAGCAAAAGTGTAAAAGTGTCTGACAATCATAGAAGCAAGGAAAAGCTTACAGAATATGCTATGAAGTACTATGTAGATGCTAGCCTAAAATGTTTTTCAGTTACTCCTAGGAAGTGTGTGAAAATGGCCTAAGATACAAAGGTTGAAGTAGCATTGCATGAATGATATGCTCAATAGTGAGTTACTGGTTTTAATGTTCATTCTGTTGAGTTTCGCTCTGCTGCTAAGAAGCTAGCAAGTCAAATGTGAATAGAATTTTGGGCAAGTGTGGTATTTGGCTTACGTATTTCTGCTAACTTGAGTCGCTGGTGAGGGGCTCTTGATCTAGGGAATTGGATCTGTGCTCCAGTTCCCTGAATTAAGCCTGAATACCTTCCATCCCCTCCCCACAGGCAATGTATATTCCTACGGGTTTAGCGCTTCCCTATGATTATAATAATCTGCTAACTTGATTACTAGATTATTATTATTATTATTATAATCAAATAGAAGCGCTAAACCAACTTGATTACTAGAAAAATCTATGGTGAAGCTGGCATCCACACCATCTGCAATGTTACTGCTGGAGCTTTACAGCTCCACTGATTCACATTGTTATTCTAGGTAGCCACTAGACCACATGGGAATATTGTACTGTATGTTTGTAAGCTCATCTTTCCACCAGAAAAGGTATGAAAAATTACTATTCTGTACTCTATTGTACTGTGCTTTACTTTTATCTCATTTACTTTTCAGGTTCATTTACAGGTAATACTGTCTTATACTCTAGTTTATTCTTAGTATGTCCAGTAGTCTATCAATACAGTAGACTGAGTGTTTTATTGGAGATTTCCCCTCAAGGGAGGTTCCTTGATGCTGGTGAGGGGCTCTTGACCTAGGGAATTGGATCTGTGCTCCAGTTCCCTGAATTGAGCCTGAATGCCTTCTATTCCCCCCACAGGCGCTGTATAATCCTACGCGCTTAGCGCTACCCCGTAATTATAACAATAATTATTGGGCATTTGTCCATGTCCAGTAGTTGACTGATTATGCAGACTACAGCCACTTTATTAGTCAATTTTATCAGAACTTTTTTAGCCTTCCATATTTGGAGCCCAGAGCAAAAATTTATGATTTCATATAACAATTTTATTTTTAATAGTTTAATGAACCTACTTCCATCAGAGATTGCAAGAAAACCACTTTCAAATCTTTGTCTTTAAGCAGGTATTTAGTTCCCACTAGTTGCTCACAGTATATCTACAGCACTTGCCTCTTTTTTATTATAATAATACAGTGGACCCCCAAGTTTCGTAAACCCCAGAAATCGTACAATTATGTAAGTATAATATTGTAAGTGCTTGTGGAAGTGTAAACCCCTGTGGTTTAGCGCTTCTATTTGATTATAATAATAATAATTGTGGAAGTGTATTTTTGGGGGTCTGAAATAGACTAACCTACGTGACATTTTTCCTTAAGGGAGTAAATTCGTTCAGTAATGGCGCTTGAGCAGACTTCAGGAGTGAAGTTTTTACGAACCTCGGGGGTCCACTGTACAGCACTTATCAAAGGCATCATCAAAGTTACCACTGCCACTAGCAACCCCATAGAGTATCTCACCAAAACTAAATTTGCTAAAACTAAAATCTTGCACCCTGAAATAGTTAACATTAAGTGTTTAAGCCAGTCCTGTGGGGGATGCAAAAAAAAAAAAAAAATATACATTGGAAACATCAAATGCCCTCAAACCATGCCTGAACAAACATATTTATGTTAGTAGATGCGATAACCTAAATGTCTGAATGCAGCGTTATTATAATCAAAACTAAGCGCTAATCCCACAAGGGTTATACAGTGCTGCTTGTGCAGCATTAAAACACCACTAAGCCCCTTAAAAAAAAAAAAAGAGAAAAGGATGCCCTTATAGTTATCCATGATCCACATTTTTCATTGACTAGATGAATGAACTTTTTAAGAGGAGAGTACAACCCATTTGACCAATTGTTTCTGTTTTTTTTTTTTTTTTTTTTTTTTTACTATTCCAATGCAGTGACGAATATTTCTTTTTAGTGATGTAACAGTATCCAGTAGGGGACTGATAGACACCATTGTAATCTTGTTTGTTGCACTTCCACCTCACAGGATGGGCATGATTATTATTATAATCAAAAGAAGCGCTAAATCCACAAGGGTTATACAGCTGGGATGGGCATGAACTAGCCACTTAAGTGGCACAACTAACTTGAGAGAAGTTCCTTGATGCTGGTAAGGGGATTAGACTCGTCTTCCCCATCCTTGAATTAAACCTAATTGCCTCCCATTCCCAAGACACTGTATGACCCCCTACAGGTTTAGTACTTCCCTTAAGTATATTAATTATAATCTACAACTTGCTGCAACACTGCCAGCCCACATCCTCCTCCACATCAGACAAATATATTTTATGCATTGCTATGTTTCGTGCATGAGAGCATTGTACAATAATTGTGTACAAGTGGTAATGTACAGACAAATTCATGGTGTGAAAGAGGTACCTCTCACACCATCACTTTTGCTGTTTGGGGTCTTCAGTACTACGGATGGTAATGAAATTGTGGTGGCAGTAGAATTATGAGACGGTAAATAAAAATATGTAAAAGTTTATATGTATTTCGTATATTAAATTACAGGCTTACAAACATTGCACTTGCTAATTATGTCACATAACCCCATACCTTAGCCACTGGCTTATAATGTACGTATTGCAATATATTTCTGTATATCACATAAAACTGAAATGTGTGTAATAAGGTCTAAGAAATAGTTATTTTAAGTCCAGAATGATTCCATATATGACATTTCAGAGACTGAAACACACTTGGACTACAGTATCTAAACAGATAACACATTATATAAAAATACAAAAGTATGAAAATATGCAATGATGCGACTGACAATGTCGATTCCTTAGATGACTATGTAGTATATACTGTGCTCCCGTCAAGGGAGGTTCCTTGACGCTGGTGAGGGGATCTTGATCAAAGGAATTGGACCTGGCCAACAATTCCTTGGATGAAACTTGATTGCCTCCCATGAATGCAATGAGTATATATGTACTATATTATGACACAATGTAATGAGTAAGTTGCAAAATGAGAAAAAAGTTTAAAGCTCATTAGTAATCTCGCGCCAATTCTCACCCCACATCAAAAAATACAACTGGAAGACAAATATAGTACAAAATGAGACTGGAAAGCTGCTTTGTATTGGACTTAGCTCACAGCTACATCCCTCAGTGAAAAAAAAAAAAGCTAATGAGATGCTCCTTATACTATCTGCTGAATTTTGAATATCCACAAAGCTTAGGAAAACTAAAGATCAAAATGTCTTCTAAAGATAGGTATGTACATTGTGTGTGTAATATTAATATATATATATAATATATAGTATATACATACAGTGGTACCCCGACTTACGATATTTTTTCATTCCAGAATGCTGTTCAAGTGCCATTACCAAACGAATTTATCTCCATAAGAAATGATGTAAAATAGACTAGTCCTTTTAGACCCCCAAAATTACACTTACAAAAGCATTTAAAAAAATCAACTTACATAAAAGGGTGTGTTTGGGGACCATCGTAAGTCAGGGTACCACTGTATATATGTACACACACATTTAGGTTCTTTTAAGTTTGCATGATGTAGTGTTACATGTCCACCTCCCATCGTTCTTCCCTCAGTTTAAATATGTACATAATTTAGAAAAGTAATAAATAAAAACTATTTTCTCTACACTTAATATATAAAACATGGCATATACATACTGTCTAGCTACTTTGTATCACAGAATATGCACATCATCCAGTGTGAATGAAAGTTGCATATTCTGAAATGTCACCAAAACTTTAATATTTTATGTATGCAATCCCCAAAATACAATTAATTTGTCCTTAATACACAGTACAATTAAGAAATCTACATCCTTTTTTTACGCCTGTAGTAAGAAATATCAGTAGTTGAATATGTAAAGCATATATTGTATTTACAAAACTTAGGAACAAGCTGGCATACACTAAAAAAAAATCAGCAATATAGTTAGAGCATGTACAGAATTGTATGAATGAAAATTGACCTAGATTCAGATGTCAATATTTTTTTTTTGTAAGATTATTTCTATACTAAAAAATACTTTTTCCACTCAAATACCTGTACTATATATAATAATGTAACCTAGTTTAGGACGTACAGCAAACCGATGTCTACTGTACAGGTTTGCCCTTCTGTTCTGTTTCTAGAGAAAACTGATCTAATATGTAAAGATTTTTTCAAGCAAAAGGCATTTTATTTTTAAAGACCAAAAGAGTAACATTATCTTATCAGTAAATAACCTGAATACTTGCTAATAATGTTTGGTAACACATCAAATGAAATAAGTTATACCATAAAATACATACTGCATTTACTAAGTATCTTTGTTGTTTATATAGATTCTTTTTCGTAGGTCAAACTTGTGCTGTGTCTTCATTAATCCCACGTGTAGCCATAAGGTAGGAAGCCGCCTTGCTAACATCCCATGAAAAAGAGGCTAGTGTGTGTCGAGCTGCTTCTATTGGTACACGGTGAGCTGGAAGCAACAGCTGAAGGCGTATTAGCTTAAGGGCACGATGTACATCCCACTCGCATTCATTTAGTGCCACAACACATTCTTCGGGGGACACATGCTAAGAAAGAATATAGAGAAAATGTATTATTGGTTACATGGTTACGCTGCACTATATTAGTTTAAATGAAGTGTTAAACAGTGAAGGGTTTACAGAGAAAAGCAACTGTGATGCCCCCTCCTCCCTTCAATTTGGCAATCTCTTGCCCAGAGGAATTAAGCCTCTTATCCCCTTCTTGGGTTTAATCTAAGCACATACCACATAATACTTGCTCTTACAGCTTTTTACTAGTGGAGAATTTTTTCTGTGAAATCCAGCTTCTACATGGAAAAAGGGGACCATTATCAGCCCTAGCTTCCATTAGTAATACTGTTGTAGTCATGTTATGAGAGGTCCATCCAGATGACCACCCATTGTCTCATTTGATGTAAGAAGGAAGCAACACTGCAGCAGGCCTACTGGCCCATGTTAGACAGGTCCAATTTGTACCCATCCATGTACTTGTCGAACCTATATTTAAAGCTGCATAAGGTTTTTGCTTTGATGAGACTGCTCGAGAGTTTGTTCCACTCATCCACAACCAAGCCATTGTTATCCTATGTCCTTTCTAAACTTAAATTTTTCCAACTTCAACCCATTGCCACGAATCTTGGTTAGATATTTTTAGCACATCATTTACATCCCCTTTATTCCTGTTTTTCATTTATACTCATCAATCACATCCCCCTCCCCCAATTCTAGAGAACAGATTCAGTGCCCTCATTCTATCCTCACAGGAAAGATTTCTGACACATGGGATCAACTTTGTTGTCTTTCTCTAAGTTTTCCATCGTATTTATGTCCATTTTGTAATACGGTGACCAGAACTGTGCAGCATAATCTAAATCAGGTCTAAACAACGATAGTTAAAGTATAACCTGAAGACTCCTGTTTTTATTTTTATTTTATTTTATTTTATTAACACATCGGCCGATTCCAACCAAGGCAGGTTGGCCTGAAAAAGAAAAACTCATCATCATTCACTCCATCACTGTCTTGCCAGAGGGGTGCTTTACACTACAGTTATAAAAATATAACCTTAACACCCCTCCTTCAGAGTGCAGACACTGTACTTCCCATCTCCAGGACTCGAGTCCAGCCTGCCGGTTTCCCTGAATCTCTTCATAAATATTACTTTGCTCACACTCCTACAGCACGTCAAGTATTAAAAACCATTTGTCTCCATTCACTCCTATCAAATACGCTCACACATGCTTGCTGTAAGTCCAATCCCCTCGCACACAAAACCTCCTTTACCCCCTCCCTCCAACCTTTCCTAGGCCGACCCCTACCCTGCCTTCCCTCCACTACAGATTTATACACTCGAAGTCATTCTGTCTCGTTCCATTCTCTCTACATGTCTGAACCACCTCAAGAACCCCTCCTCAGCTCTCTGGATAATAGTTTTGGTAATCCCGCACCTCCTCCTAATTTCCAAACTCTGAATTCTCTGCATTATATTCACACCACACATTGACCTCAGACATGACATCTCCACTGCCTCCAGCCTTCTCCTCATTGCAACATTCATCACCCATGCTTCACACCCATATAAGAGTGTTGGTATAACTATACTCTCATACATTCCCCTCTTTATTTCCATGGACAAAGTTCTTTGTCTCCACAGACTCCGAAGAGCTTCACTCGCCCTTTTCCCCTCATCAATTCTATGATTCACCTCATCCTTCATAGACCCATCCGCCGACATGTCCACTCCCAAATATCTGAATACATTCACCTCCTCCATACTCTCTCCCTCCAATCTGATATCCAATCTTTTGTCACCTAATCTTTTTGTTATCCTCATCACCTTACTCTTTCCTATATTCACTTTCAATTTTCTTTTACACGCCCTACCAAATTCATCCACCAACCTCTGCAACTTCTCTTCAGAATCTCCCAAAAGCACAGTGTCATCAGCAAAAAGCAACTGTGACAACTCCCATTTTGTATTTGATTCTTTATCTTTTAACCCCACACCTCTTGCCAAGACCCTCGCATTCACTTCTCTTAATCCTGTTATATATACGTACTTATTGATATGAAGCCAAGAATTTTATTTACTTTGTGAACACTTACTGCTAACCAGAACTCCTAAATCCTTTTTGCATTCAGTAATTAATCTTTACATTATTTAGTTTATAAGTGCCATGTTTTCTTTTCCTAGGCTTAGAACTTTGCATTTGTCTACATTAAACTGCATCTGCCAGTTCTCCAATCATTGCATTAATCTATTCAAAACTTTCTGTAGCATTCTTAAGTGTTATCAGAATTAATCCAATGCCCTATTTTGGAGTCATCAGCAAACTTGCTTATTTTTTTTTTTTCCCAACAAGTCGGCCGTCTCCCACCGAGGCAAGGTGACCCAAAAAGAAAGAAAATCCACAAAAAGAAAATACTTTCATAATCATTCAACACTTTCACCACACTCATACATAATAACTGTCTTTGCAGAGGAGCTCAGATACGACAGCTGAGAATTGTCCCTCCCAGCTGTCACTATCCCAGACCCCTCCTTTAAAGTGCAGGCATTGTACTTCCCATTTCCAGGACTCAAGTCCAACTAAATCAATTAACTGGTTTCCCTGAATCCCTTCACAAAATGTTACCCTGCTCACACTCCAACAGATCGTCATGTCCCAAAAACCATTCGTCTCCATTCACTCCTATCTAACACGCTCACACATGCTTGCTGGAAGTCCAAGTCCCTCGCCCACAAAACCTCCTTTACCCCCTCCCTCCAACCTTTTCTAGGACGACCCCTACCTTGCCTTCCTTCCCCTACAGATTTATACGCTCTCCAAGTCATTCTACTTTGATCCATTCTCTAAATGACCAAACCACCTCAACAACCCCTCTTCAGCCCTCTGACAAATACTTTTAGTAACTCCACACCTCCTAATTTCCACATGACGAATTTTCTGCATAATATTTACACCACACATTGCCCTTAGACAGGACATCTCCACTGCCTCCAGCCTCCTCTTCGCTGCAGCATTTGCAACCCATGCTTCACACCCATATAAGAGTGTTGGTACCACTATACTTTCGTACATTCCCTTCTTTGCCTCCATGGATAACGTTTTTTGTCTCCACAGATACCTCAACGCACCACTCACCTTTTTTCCTTCATCAATTCTATGGTTAACCTCATCCTTCATAAACCCATCCGCTGACACGTCAACTCCCAAATATCTGAAAACATTTACTTCTTCCATAATCCCTTTCTCCAATGTGATATCCAATTTTTCTTTATTTAAATCGTTTGATACCCTCATCACCTTACTCTTATCTATGTTCACTTTTAACTTTCTACCTTTACACACTCTCCCAAACTCGTCCACTAACCTTTGCAACTTTTCTTTAGAATCTCCCATAAGCACAGTATCATCAGCAAAAAGTAACTGTGTCAACTCCCATTTTGCAATTAATTCTCCATAATTTAATCCCACCCCTCTTCCCAACACCCTAGCATTTACTTCTTTTACAACCCCATCTATAAATATATTAAATAACCATGGTGACATTACACATCCCTGTCTAAGACCTACTTTTACTGGGAAGTAATCTCCCTCTCTCCTACACACCCTAACCTGAGCCTCACTATCCTCATAAAAACTCTTTACAGCCTTCAGTAACTTACTACCTCTTCCATACACTTGCAACATTTGCCACATTGCTCACCTATCCACTCTATCATATGCCTTTTCTAAATCCATAAATGCAATAAAAACTTCTCTACCTTTATCTAAATACTGTTCACATATATGCTTCACTGTAAACACTTGATCTACACATCCCCTACCCACTCTAAAGCCTCCTTGCTCATCTGCAATCCTACTCTCTGTCTTACCTCTAATTCTTTCAATAATAACCCTGCCATACACTTTACCTGGTATACTCAGTAAACTTATTCCCTATAATTTTTACTCTTTTATCCCCCTTCCCTTTATATAAAGGAACTATACATGCTCTTTGCCAATCCCTAGGTACCTTCCCTCTTTCATACATTTATTAAACAAAAATACCAACCACTCCAGCACTATATCCCCCTGCTTTTAACATTTCTGTCATGATTCCGTCAATTCCAGCTGCTTTACCCCCTTTCATTCTACGTAATGCCTCACGCACCTCCCCCACACTCACATCCTGCTCTTCTTCACTCCTAAACAATGTTGTACCCCCCCTGGCCAGTACATGAAATTACCGCCTCCCTTTTTTCATCGACATTTAAAAGTTCCTCAAAATATTCCCATCATCTACCCAATACCTCCAGCTCCCCATCTACTAACTCCCCTACTCTGTTTTTAACTGACAAATCCATTCGTTCCCTAGGCTTTCTTACCTTGTTTATCTCACTCCAAAAATTTTTCTTGTTTTCAGCAAAATTTCTTGACAGAGCCTCTCCCATTCTTTCATCCGCTCTTCTTTTGCACTCTCTCACCACTCTCTTCACCTTTCTTTTACTCTCCATATACTCTGTTCTTCTATTAACACTTCTGTTTTGTAAAAACCTCTCATAAGCTACCTTTTTCTCTTTTATCACACCCTTTACTTCTTCATTCCACCACTCACTCCTATTTCCTCCTGCACCCACCCTCCTATAGCCACAAACCTCTGCCCCACATTCTAATACTGCATTTTTAAATTATTATTATTATAATCAAATAGAAGCGCTAAACCACAGGGGTTCTGCATTTTTAAAACTATCCCAACTCTCTTCAACCCCCCCACTACTCATACTTGCACTAGCCCACCTTTCTGCCAATAGTTGCTTATATCTCACCCTAACTTCCTCCTCCCTTAGTTTATGCACTTTTACCTCTCTCTTACTTGCTGTTGCCATTTTCTTTTGTCCCATCTACCTTTTACTCTAACTGTAGCTACAACCAAATAATGATCCGATATATCCGTTGCCCCTCTATAAACATGTACATCCTGAAGCCTACCCATCAACCTTTTATCCACCAATACATAATCCAACAAACTACTTTCCTTACGTGCTATATCATACCTTGTATATTTATTTATCCTCTTTTTCATAAAATATGTATTGCTTATTACCAAACCTCTTTCTACACATAGCTCAATTAATGGTTCCCCATTTACATTTACCCCTGGCACCCCAAATTTACCTACTACTCCCTCCACAACATTTTTACCCACTTTAGCATTAAGATCCCCAACCACAATTACTCTCTCACTTGGTTCAAAACTCCCCACACACTCACTCAACATTTCCCAAAATCTCTCTCTCTCCTCTACACTTCTCTCTTCTCCAGGTGCATAAACACTTACTATAACCCACTTTTCACATCCAACCTTTATTTTACTCCACATAATCCTTGAATTTATACATTTATATTCCTTCTTTACCTGCCATAACTGATTATTAAACATTATTACCACTCCTTCTTTAGCTCTAACTCTATTTGAAACCCCTGACCTAATCCCATTTATTTCTCCCCACTGAAACTCTCCTACCCCCCTTCAGCTTTGTCTCACTTAAAGCCAGGCCATCCAGCTTCTTTTCATTCATAACATCTACAATCATCTCTTTCTTATCATTCGCACAACATCCACGCACATTCGAACATCCCACTTTGACGGTTTTCTTCTTTTTCTTTTTAGTAAGCTATACAGGAAAAGGGGTTACTAGCCCATTGTTCCTGGCATTTTAGTTGACTTTTACAACACGCATGGCTTACGGAGGAAAGATTCTTATTCCACTTCCCCATGGATATGAAAGGAAAAGCAACAAGAACTATTAAGATAAAATCAAAGAAAACTCAGATGAGTGTGTATACATAAACGTGTACATGTTTGCGTAGCGTGACCTAAATGTAAGTAGAAGCAGCAAGACGTACCTGAAATCTTGCATGTTTATGAGACAGAAAAAAAGACACCAGTAATCCTACCATCATGTAAAACAAATACAGGCTTTTGTTTTACACTCACTTGGCAGGACGGTAGTACCTCCCTGGGTGGTTGCTGACTACCAACCTACTACCTATCTACCTTATATCCCTATTTATTCCCTCATTTGTTGTTTATGTATACTGTGAACAAGGAAGGGCCCAACACTGACCCCTGTGGAGCACCAATTGTGACGTGTTTCCACTCTGATTTCTCCCCATTTATGCAAACTCTTGTTGTCTGTCAATCACGCCTCTATCCAGGAAAAAAAAATTCCCCTCCTATTCCATGTGCCTCTACTTTCCTCGAGTATCCGATGTGGAACTCTATCAAAAGCTTTACTGAAGTTCATACACAATATCATATCCATTACCATGTTTTACCTCCTCGAATAAGCTAGTGAAAAAAGTTAGTAAATTCATAAGGCAGGAATGCCCATTTGTAAAACAGTGCTGAGATTCACTGATCAATTTATCTTTCAGTATGACTTCAAATAGCCTAGGTAATTATTGATTCAATCAATTTTCCCACAATGGAGGTTAGGCTAATTGGTCTATAATTTAAAGCTAATGACCTATCCCACTTTGTAAGTAGGTATCACATTTGCCATTTTCCACTTACCACAATACCGAATATGTTGAAAAGACTAGCTAATGGTTTACGTTCCTCCTCACATTCCTTTAAGATGATCTACTTTAGATCAGGTGAAGTGACACAAGTATGGTTGAAGGTTGCCTGCAGATTCAGGAGTGGAAACTGTATGTGTAGGTCTTTTGGCAGGCTTGTTGGTTCACCCACAAATATTATTAGCTGATAGTTGTACAGTTTGTGTTCTGGTCTAAACAGGCAGTGCCTTCCTCAACCATAGAACTGACAGACAAAATTAACAAAGAACTATCAGACATATCCTGGGAAAAGTCATGAGCACCATAAATTCTCAAGTGCCTGTATTAAATATGTACCATTGAGGAAACCTAGATGAGATACAGAAAGAAAGCACAGAATATGATACAGAAGAATGTTACCGAATTGCTCAAAAATGTGACGCAAAACAAAAAGATAATCTTAGCCAAGATATCACTGATTTAGAGCAAAAAACTTAAGATGTCATGCCAAACAAATAGCACAAAGGGAACAAAAAGCCATCAAGGATATTGCAAGAAACCTCAAATATTTCTATTCATATGCAAAATCCAAGCTTAGAACTACCTGTAGAATTGGACCATTAATAACAGGAGGTTCAAATACTGATGAACAGGAAATGAGCCCAATACGAGTAGGTGTTAACCCTTTCAGGGTCCAAGGCCATTTTTGGAAGGGGTGTGCCAGTGTCCAAGAATTTAAAAAAAAAAATTCTTATTTTTTCTTATGAAATGGTAGATAATCTTTTTCTGAAGGTAATAAAACAAAAAGTACGAAATTTGATTGAAAACTGACGAAATTATGCTCTCGCGAATTTTGAATTGTCAGTGATATTTACGCATCGGCGATTTTGCCGACTTTGACTCCCATTTTAGGCCAATTACATTATTCCAGTCGACCAAATTCTTAGCTATTTCACTAGTATTTCTTCTATTCTATCGATTGAGCACAAGAAATAGCCCTTTCAACTACAAAATAAAGTGATTGGAAATTGGTAATTTAGCCAATTTAACTCAGTTCAAAATAGGGTGCAGAATGAACAATGCAGGTATTCCTGGCACTAAACTAACATTTCCTCTGTTCATTAGTTACGTTTTCAGTCTTTACAAATGAATTCCATTTTTATTTTTTATTCACATAATGAATTTTTATTCAAACCAAAAAATGGAAGATTTACTGTTATGCAATATTGTAATAATTGTACAAATAATATCACCACATTTGTGAACGTATATTAGACCCACCAGCTGGCGCGTATTAGACGTGTGAGGTCATTTGTTTTCTCTTCAACATTGGGAAAAATTTAACATTTCCGCTACTTAGAGATCAGTTTCAAGCCATTTCCAGTACTAAAACCAATCAAAATCATCTCTATATCTGTAATATGTCTTCCATTCTATCAAATGAGACCAAGAAATTGCAAATACAACTATAAAAAGTATACGAAAAAACACTGCAAAGTCGCTGTTTTAATAAAAAATTACGTTTTTTTTTCTCATTATGCACTGTGCTGCAGGATTTGTTTTATGTGGTGCACACTTACCACATAGATGTATTCTCTCATATCTAGGCCCAAATTTACCGCTCAAAGCTTATCTGAGTGAGCTGAGCTCATGACGTAGAACTACGGTTTGGACCCAGAACTCAAAGCCGTAGAACTACGGCACGGACCCTGAAAGGGTTAAATAACTAAATAAAAGCAGAGTGCAGAATATAGAAACCTTTTTCATTCTATCTGAAGGTTGTGCATACCAACTGACATTTGTTCTAATCCCATACCCCTCAAGGATGGTTCCTTGACACTGGTGAGAGGCTCTTGATCTAGGGAATTGAATCTGTGCTCCAGTTCCCTGAATTAAGACCGAATACCTTCTACATCCCCCGACAGGTGCTGTATAATCCTACGGGTTTAGTGCTTCCCCCTTGATTATTATTATAATCTAATCCCATAGAAATTTGAAAGAAATTGAAATCTTGCCTGCTCAGCACATGGACTGGATTCAAGGAATTATTTATATACGTATGTATATAAAAAAAATGCAAAGTACTACTAGCACGAGTCCTCAGTATTCTTTGGAGAAACACCAAAGACTAAAGAGTGCAGATATTGCTTTTTTGCATAAGGTAATAGAGCACTAGGCCAAAATTAGACATCCCACATCAAAATTCTTTGAAAGAGTGACAAGATGCCATATTACAGATTTATGAAACACTGTACACTACTTAATCCAAACCAGCACATTTTTAGAATTGGAATATCATGCCTGTTACAGTTGCTAAACCACTATGACAGAATTATGGAGGTGTTGGAAGAAAACCAAAATGCAGATGTGATAAACACAGATTTTGCAAAGACATTTGATAAATGCGATCATAGTGTGATTGCACACAAATTGTAGGCAGATGTATTTTCAGGTTTCCAACACAGAATGCAAATAGTAGTAAACAGTAAAATATAGCATCAGTAAGGAAAACAAAAACTCAGTATCCCAAGACACTGTCCTGGCACCTCTGCTGTTTCTTATCCTCATAGCAGACACAGATAAAACACCCATCACAGTTTTGTATTATTTGCAGATGACACTAAAGTTAGCATGAAAGACAATAAAAAATTGCAGGAAGATATAAGCAGCGTTTTTCAGTGGGCAGTGGAGAACGTGATATTCATGGTGATAAGTTCAGCTGCTTAGGTATGAAAAGAATAAAGAACTCAAAAGGGACATTGTATACAAAACTCAAGAGGATCATCAAATAGAACAAAAGGAACACATGAAAGACCTGGGAGTAATTATATCAGCTGACCTTTCTTTCAAAGAACTCAATAAGACCAATGTCACAACATCCAGGAAGATGATGGGGTGGATAATGAGAACTTTCAAAACAAGGAAAATAAGTGACAATGGTGGCACTTCAAATCTCTTGTGCTCTTTCATTTGGAATATTGCTCAATGTTGACAGCCCCATTCAATGCAGGAGAGATACCAGAGCTGGAACAGACAGAGATTGTTTACAGCATGCATAGAGCCAATAAAGCATTTAAATTACTAGGAATACCTTAAAACCCTATGTACTCACTGGAGTGGAGGAGAGAGAGATAATAAGATATACCTGGAAAGTACTTGAGGGCTCTCTTCCATATCTGCACACTGTCATAACATACTGGAATGAAAGATATGGGAGAAAGTGCAAAAAAAAAACCAGTGAAAAGCTGGGGCACAATGACTGTGGCCCCCAAACTATTCAACATCTTGCCACAAGATATCAGAAACACCACAGGGACAAGTGTAAAAGTCTTCAAGTGCCAGATCAACCAAGCTGTAATGGATATGTGGGACAGACCACAAACAGCAACAGCCTGGGTGACCAGCAAAGCCACCAGACAAGCATAGCCCAAGGTCGGGCTCCAGTAGAAAAACACTCAGAATTCATCAAAGGTACCCTTGGATTGAATCTTATTGCTTCCCATTCCCCAGATGTTGTATGACCCCTGTGGGTTTACCACTCCCCTTTGAGTGTATCAATATATTTTAATTTCCTATTTCTGCTTATGTTTTTTTTTACAATTATTAGACTTGACAGAAGCACTGTTCTGAGTTATAGGACAATAATTTTTTTTATTAAACCACAACTTGGCTCCTGGCTATCTCTTTCCATCACTGGTTTAGGAAACAGCACTTACATATTTACAAATTGGTCATGCACTAGTCACACACAGAACCAGTATGAAAAAATGCCCAACATCTTTCTACAAGAAATTCCATGAGGCTTTAATAGCTAACCATATATTAATAGACTCCTATCTTTGAGAGAGCATACAGAATTCACATTTGTAATCTTCAACTGCCTCATACACTCCTTGCTGAAAGTCCCCACCTATGATGGAACTCCCTCTATAACTTAACAGAAACTAACAAATTGCATCAACTATGATTTTAATGTTATATTTTCATTAACCCCCAACTTTACCAACCTCTATGCTTACAACTTAAACCACTTCTGCTCTGCATTACTCAAATGCACAGGCACAACAGCAACATAATGTGAAATCAAGATTCAAGGAATTTAGTAACTAAAGCCTTTTATAAGTAGGGCTGAGGTACTTCATAACATTAATTACACTCAAAAGTGAAATTTGCAATCACTAATTTACAAGAAGCAAGCTAATTACTGGAAGGTACTGTAGTTTTTATTATGCAACTATGTATGAGATGCTATAGGAAATAAACTGTAACACAGTAGAGGAAAAGCTTGTAAAGTTAATACAGATGATTAAAAGAACCATAATTTATGGGAAATCCAACTATGCATTATTCTTCCTCTAAAACAAGAATACTGAAGATAATTAGTTTCAATTGGAAGCACTAAATCTGTAGGGGTTATGTAGTGCGTAGAATGAGGAAAAGAGAGGTCAGATAAGGTTATGTAGTGCCTAGAATAATGAGGAAAAAAGAGACATCAGATAAGTTATACAGGACAGCCATACATGGGTGCAGAACCCATTAATTGTAGATAATTTTTATAAAATTACAGGGATCATCACCTCCTGCAGCTCAGTCCCAGACCAGGCCTCCTGGACACAGGTTCAATATAAATTGATTTCATTTTTTTAAATTAGGCTTAACCATTTCCTTTTTAACCTCATCAGGTAGGGTGACCCAAAAAAGAAAACACATTCACTATCAATCATTCAATCAATGTCTTGGCAGAAGTTTATTGATAACACAATTCAGATGACCTTCTGACTGCAACCTCACACCCCCTCCTTCAAAGTACAGGCACTGCCCTTTCCACCTCCAGAACTCAAGTCCAGCTAACCAGTTTCCTCTGAATCCCTTTATTAATGTTACTTTGCTTACACTTCAACGTGTCAGTTAAGCATTACAAACCGCTTGTCTCCACTCACTCTGATCAAACACACTCACACAAGTATGCTGGATGTTCGAGGACCTAACACCCAAGAGCTCCTTTACCCCTCTTCCCTCCAGCCATTCCTAGGATGACTCCTACCCCTCCTTCCTTCAACCTCAGATTTATATACCCTCATAGGCTGGAAAGGGATAGGATAAATGAATGTCCATACCACCTCAGCAATGCCTCCTCAGTTCCCTGAATTATAATCTTGGTGAATCCACACCACCTAATTTCTATGTCCTTAATTCTTTCCTCTCAACCACAACATCTTCACTGCCTCTAGCCTCCTCCTCTTACAGCCAAAGAGATATTTTGTAAACTAATGGCTTAATACTAAGAATTTGTAGCTAAAATATCCTCATGGAAAAGTGTCACAGGCAAGATCCAATAAAGATTAATAATTGCAACTGTAATTGTTTTATTTAAATGACTTGTGGAGTAAAAAATACTAAATCCCTACAAGAAGACTGCAAATGTAGTGATTGAAAGATGGAATAAATTGTAGATAAGCATAATGTAATGGAAGAGAAAGCAATAACAGACCACATGAATATAGCTTGTGTGATAAAAATATTTAAGCTTGACAGAACCTATAAATAATTATATGATGAAATACTGATAAAGTAACTAACAATATATGTTGCACCAAAACCAAGTACAGTAGATATGATTGAAAAAGTCCAAACACATGATACAAAATGACCAAGGTAAAAAAAAATGAGCTAGAGAGAATTACAACTAATACATACTTGACTAGGAAGAAGAAAGGAGACATGACTATATAAAACATTACAATAAAGATTTCTTAGCACCATAGACTTTTTTGTACTTATAGTTATTCTGAAGCTGCAGAAATGTGACACAAGGAAACATATTATTTTGTAAATCACTAGTAAATGAGCATGTGGTGCCTGTTTCCTTTAGCTTATCTTTATAACCCATTTACATTCTGGCATGAAACTAATGCAAAATTCATACATTCCACTCTCCACTAACATAGTGCATCAAAATTCACATATGGCTAAAACATGAATGAGAAAAAATATATCAGTATAGAGGGATAAATGTTACTGCTTCTTAGTTAAAGTACATCTAATTGTAACTGTCTTATAGTAAGTGGTTTTACTGTGTTTATTTCATGCCTAAATTTACAATGGTTATGAAAATAATTAAATATAAACATCCCTCATATTAAAAAAAAAAAAAAAAAAATTAAGCTAACCTATTTGCTCTGTATATTACATTCACAAACAGTGCTTAACCCTTTCAGGAACCAGACCCCCAATCTGAAACTTGTACACAGGGTCTAAGTATTTAAAAAATAAAAAATCTAATGAAATGGTAGAGAATCCTTTCCTGAAGGTGATAAAACAAAAAGTACGAAATTTGATGGAAATTTGACAAAATTATGCTCTTGCGAATTTTACTGTGTCAGAGATATTTATGCATTGGCGATTTGGTCCACTTTGAGTCCTATTTTCGGCCAATTACATTGTTCCATTAGACCAAATTCTTAGCTATTTTGCTATTGTGTGTTCCATTTTATCTACTGAGCACAAGAAATCGCCCAATCAACTACTATTTCAACTACCTAATAAAGTGATCGGAAATTGGCAATTTGGCCGCATTCACACAAAATTCAAAATATTCCAATTTCAAAATAGGGTCCAGAATAAACAATGCAGGCATTCCTGGCACTAAAATAACATTTCCTCTGTTTATTTATTACATTTCCAGGCTTTACACATGAGTTCCATTTTTATTTTTTATTCACATAAAGCAAAAATCGAACATTTCTGCTACATTGAGCTCAATTTCAAGCTATTGTGAATAAAAAAAAAACAATCAAAATCATCTCTATTTTTGTAATATATCTTCCATTCTATCAAATGAGACCAAGAAACCGCCACTACAACCATAAAAAAACATACAAAATACCCCGCAAGGTCGCTGTTTTAATTCAAAAACAGTCACAGCTTTTTTTCTCATTATGCACTGTGTGCTGCATGATTTGTTTTATATGGTGCACACTTACCACACAGATCCATTCTCTCATATCTAGGCCCAAATTTACCGCTCACAGCTTATCTGAGTGAGCTGAGCATGACGTAGTACTACGGCTTGGACCCTGGCATCAAAGCCGTAGAACTATGAGATGGACCCTCAAAGGGTTAACAACAACAATGTATAAAGAAACAGATTCTCAAGTTTAATCCAGAAATATTCTTCAAGGGTAGAGGAAGGAGGAGGGGAATGTATGGGCAAAGATGTAACAAAATTTGTCAATTATTAAAGGACCAAATTTTTAAGATCTCATTATTATAAAGCAATCTTTTAAAGCTATTACGTTAAGTTACATTATCAGATAATTCAATAATTTACAAAAAATTTTAACAAGATTTTACACAAACCTCATTTTTCAAAACTTTTTGCATTATGTGAACCTCATCAGACTGGGTGCCTCGTGCTGGTCCCTGAGTTCGTCTGGAGTTGGGTCGGTCCATAGCAAAGTCCAGGAGGTCCTCGCAGGACACATGGTCTCCAGACTGATACAATGATCCACTTCCCCCTCCTGGGCCCTCTCCAAAGCCATTAATAGTTATGTGATGGTCAGAAGTGTTAGTGAATGATTCGGGGTTAGGAAAAGGTGGAGGTAAAGGTCCTAAAGGCGAAATACTCTGGTCTTCTTCCTGTATGTCATCCAAAGCATCCATCTCGCTAGCCACTTGACTTTCAAAACTGTCATCCAGGGCACTCGGACTTCTGTTTCAAGAAATTAAAAGGCTAAATTGAAAAAGGGAGTTATATTGCAAGTTATTACAAGATGAAACAGATATTTAGCCAGAAATTACACGACAAAGCTGAAGCTAAGAAATTTTATAAAAAATTACAAGATGGAACTAAAACTATGAGGTTTATTACAAGAAGCTTCAAGATAAATGTTAGATAAATTACAATGCAAAATTACTTAATTTAAACTAGAAAGTTGGGATTATGTTTCAAGAAATTGCACAATAATTTAGCTGGAAATGGTGGTGCTCTTACAGCTCAATTCATGATACAAACTTTTTACAGCAGCTTTATTTAATATGAAAATAAATACAGCAGATGCTTGATGCATGCTAAAATTAAAGAGCAGCATTTAGTTAAAATTAACAAGTTATGTGCCACAGTATATATATGAAATATACTAGTATATATGCAGTATATTAACAAAGTGCAGTATAATTTCTTGGCTTCTACATAAAATTTATTGTATAACTTTCAAATATAAGACAATGCTTCTGTAAGGAGGCAATCATTCAATAAAAAAGTTATTAGCCATCATTTATACATACAGTAGACCCCCATTCCCTATTGCAACTCCATCTACAGTATTTCCGCCAATTCCTGATTTTTTGCTACTTTTTTCTACTTTTCGCTTCAAAGTGGCCACCTATCGTAGCCATATGCCTCAGGCCTCTTTTGTTTCACAGTAGACATAGCATCATTCCGTGGTGAAGAGAAATATATAAAAATCAGTATCCCACATAGTAACAGGTCACAGTTTGCACGAACACTGCAGTAGGCCTACTGGCCCATACTAAACAGGACCTTCTCAAATCCAACATCTTCTCAGCCTTATTTTTGTTCAACCTGTCATCAGTCTACCCAGTATTAGTTTCAACATAACTCGCCTGACTCTTCAGGTCAACTACATTCACTATATACATATGCACATCCTTTCTCCCCAGGTAGATCTGTTTGTGACTTGCTAAAGCCTGTGTGGGCAAAACATTGTCAATAAAGACTCACATTATACTGTATATTTTTTTTTTCCATCACTCTGTGGTGATTACACACACACACACACACACACACACACACCCTGCCAGTTGCCTAGTGAATGCGTACCATACAATTGTTCTCTCTTGTGTAATCATTCTATTTCTGGTCTTTTCATCACCCTCTATTGTGTCTGGATATTAATCATTACATTAGAAAGGAAATCTAGTGTTGGTGTAAGCATGAAACTATGCCTATGCCTCTAGTGAAGAAAAGTGAGGTACTACTGTACATGTGTGACGGATGCAGCCTAAGCCTTCGGTGTGAAAATCAATAGTGTGTTCAATTCTAGACAACAACAAAAACAGGATAAGAGCTTGTGCAATAACTAACCCAAATTTTGACCTGTTAAAAATGAGAAAGCAGTCAATACAGCTAAATAAAAAAAAAGATGAATGGCTGGATTCAGCAGCAAATTAAGAAAAGTGTCCCACTTAATTAGCTTATGATCCATGAGAAAGCCTTTGTGCTGTCAAATAGTGTGTAGTTTAATTGTTTTAGAGTTAGCAGGAAGCTTAGTGGTGAGAGTGACACTGCTGACCACAACTCTTGCGTTGACCTAAACCCATGAACCCCCAGCCATCCACCTCATTCCAGATCATCTGCCATTCTCTCCACTGATATGAAGTCCCTTAATTCAAGGTAAGAAATACTCACATTGTTTGGCTTATTAGGTTATGCTAGCTTAAATCATATTGTATCACTCTGTAACTACACTTTTTAATATTCCCATAACATCTGTGTGACTTTCAAAATCATTGTACAATATTTACTTTAGGTGAATCTCAAATTTAAAAGTTATCTGGAGTTTTTCAAGGTGCCATGGAACATAACCCAATTTTATCCATATTTTGTTCACTCTACACATCGCATTTTCATGAATGGTGCCATTTTTCAGGAATGTAACTCTCACAAAGTGGTGGGGGACCTACTAGATATGTATATGTATGTAAGCATGCATGCACACTCACTCTCGCACATGAATGCACCCCTCTCTCCTCCCCCCACCCCCTCTCTTTCAATTGTAACTTACCAAATTAAATCTGGTGTCTCCTGAACCTACTCTTGGTGTCAATTTACTCATGAAAATATTTAATACTCTGTTTTTATTGAAAGAATGTCACACATAGATGTTTTACTTCCCCAGCTGAGTCAAATGACTTATTATTACCTGTATTTAAATACTTACAGAACTTGTTTTTAAACATTATGCATCATACATCATAAATACCCTAAACTACAAAAATTGTATAATATTAAATATCATTTATCATCAATAACCATCCAATAACCTAAATGCTTTTAGGTACAGTAATTTTTTGTTCAGTCCGACAATACAATGGACCCCCGGTTAACAAACACCCCGGAAATCGTACAATTATGTAAGTATAATATTGTAAGTGCTTGTGGAAGTGTATTTTTGGGGGTCTGAAATAGACTAACCTACGTGACATTATTTCTTAAGGAAGTAAATTCGTTCGGTAATGGCACTTGAGGAGGCTTCTGCAAGGAAGTTTTTTCATTAACCGGGGGTCCACTGTACTCTCTCTCTCTCACTCTCTCTCTCTCTCTCACTCACTCTCTCTCTCTCTCTCACTCACTCACATTCAGTCATCCAATATACTCACGTGAATAATCTGGGAGGCTTAGCTGGAGGTAATCTTGGTCCGGGTGAGTTTGTACCCTCTTCATTAACCAGACCATCCACAACAGGTGATCCACTTGCAGTGGTGGAAGAAGTTGAACTGTGAGACTCAAGCTGAGGATTGTGTGTGTGCTGAATGACAAGACGATTGCTGCTGTGTTCTGCTTTATCCGACACACTTGCTAAAGCTGGGACATGACCCCCACCACGTAACAAGGAGTTAGTCACTCCCCCAGGAATGATTAATGGGTGCTTGCGTTGATGTCTGGGTTTAGTAAGAGAAGTAACTGCTCTTGTGCGATCTCGGGGAGGTAATGGAAGTAGATTTATGGCATCTTGATTGTTTCCGTCAGGGCTAATGGTATCTGGAGTAGTGCTACTCTCCCCAGTTGATTCATTTGCAGCTCCATATGTAGAGTTGGGTATAACTAGTGGAGAAGGCTTTGGTTTTACTGGTGGTGGAACCTTGCTATGCTTGAAACCTTTGGGTAATGTCTGATGAGTTGTCAGTTCGATGGCATTATTGTTAGGTGCTGTAGTCAGTCCTTCTTTAACACCAGCTCTCATTCCATGACTTCTTTCAATTGTACTGAACCCTGAGCTAAAATTGTGCTTGTTTCCCCTTATCTTGGGTCTAACAGTGACACCAGCACGTAACATTCGCAGTGGGTTGTGTTCCGCAGGTTCTGGCTCACTTACTAGTGGCTCAGGTTCACTGCGGTAAGCTGGTGGCTCACAATCCAATCCTGGCCGTTCCACCAGTGAGTTGTACACTTCTTTGGCCTCTTCTGATATGCTTGACTGTGTTGGGGCAAACAAAAACAAATATGCTAACATAAAAAAAAGCAAAGAAAAACTTCAGAGTACTTTATGAACAGTGATAAAAGTTAAAGGATTCTGTTAAATAAAAAGCAACATGTGTCTACTATCCTACTGTTAAATAAAATTAACTACTTAAGACATATATAACATGCACAGGCAGAATGGCACCCAAGATATTCTAAGTCTACTGAATGACATACTCCAATCATAGGTTAAGACAAAAAATTATGCACGAGAGGTAAACGTTGCATGAGAAAATCATACCCTGCAATAGTTTAATACTATAATAGATATTTAAAATTAATTTTACTGCATGTTTCTCTTATTAATACTGATATTGGTATAGTACTGCTTTCATCATATGGACAGTTCACAATAATGCCCCATACGTAGTGATTCTTTAAATCTGTTATTTTATGGGCAATTTAAGGAAATATACAACTTTAATTGTTCCAGCACTTAAATACTAAATGTTGCCATGATTATTATTTCCTCAAAGTATTGAATATTGAAATGCAAATGCTCTCATGGAAGACATATAGTGATGACGTAGTGTTCTTTAGCACTCCTTTAATGCACTGTTAAAATTATTAATTATAATAAATATAAATTAGTTAATTGTTCGGAAACTTAACATTTAATGTGATATTATTATTTAGCACTTTAAGTATCCAACACTAGTTAAATACTAAATGTTGCCATGCATTGATTACAACTTCAAAGTTATTTAATATATGATAATATGCAATAGCACTACAATTAGTTAGATTATGATACTGTAACATAGAATTTTCTGATTTTTTGTAATTGGAATATTTAACAAATGTTTCATAAAATTGTTTAGCTGTCATACAATTATTATTACTATTGAACCTAGTGATCTATTTACTTGCAATATGTAAAATGATATAAAATTCCATAAATTGTAGATTCAACATACATTTTTTAATTTTAGATGAAAACAATACTTAGTTTTAACATACAATGTACTGATACATTAATGAAATAAGTTCAACTAATATATTTTATGAATGCGTCAATTAATTTAGATATAAACTGCCTATAAAAATAATTAATAAATTTATGAATCATTTAGATATAAACTGCCATAAATAATCTTGTGCTACATCTTTTAGTGTCTGTGCACTGTTACCATCACCAAATATTGTACCATAGTTTTAAATAAGGTCTTCAAGTGAGATGAAGTACATGTATATATATGCATAGCCTATGAGATACTCTTATCGTAAGTACATCTTCAGTTTCAAGAGATTTTGAACTATTACAGAATAGTAAATGAATAAATGTATTTTCTCTTTAAAAAGTACAAATTTCTGTTTATTTATACAAACAATTCCTTATTTGTTCTACTTCTGTAATGTTCATACGTAACTAACACTACAATGAAAGTTTCCATGCAATACAAAATAAGTGTTTCTCAAACAGCTTCCACAAAAAACAAAGATTAATACTACCCCATGCAGTGAGAAAAAGATTACAAGCAGTGTGTTAAATCTGAGTTAAGAATAGAGTACAATCCACCAACATATCAAACATTTTCTATGTCTTCATCGATCAACTGTAAAGAAAAGAAAAGAGGAAAACCATGATAAAATGTGGGTCAGGTGTTAGTATGTTAGTGATATTACAGGGTTTTGTTTTTCTAATATCTTCAATCCTTATCAATTTTTAATCAAACTCTTACATACAAGAATTTAGTATATTTGTGATGTGGAGAAATTTAAACAAAATATATTTTCCCAGAAGTTAACGACGACTTTGAAGGAAGTGCTGCAAACAAGTGCGTTGAAAGAGTGGTAATAGATACTGTTATTATTATGTATTATGGCAAATGATAAATCTTCAAACAATTTTGTTGTACAATTTCTGCACTAAATCTTTTTAATATCTAACAGTATTATCAATAATGCATGCCAAGAGGTTCCACATGGTGTAGCTAACACTATGATACTTTCTATTTTCTCTTCGTGCAATAATAACATTGGATAAAATAAGACATCAAGGAAAGCCCCAATACACAAGGAAACCAAGTACGACATTTTTTAAGAAAATTACCAGAACTAAAGTTAAAAAATAAGAAACATCAACATTCATGGCTTTTAACTATTTTAACTATTTCTGACCCACCTTAGAGGAACACAGCTTATGGTATTAAACAAAGAAAAAAAAATCAAGGAGTAAGCATTATAATAAATGTCTTCCAAAGTGTTTGCCAAATCATATCAGTAGAATATGGAAGATTGGCAAATATAAGGATGACTTTGAAGAATCTGAATGACTCAAAGTCAATATTTGAGAATGCAATGACAGAGTGGAAATGTTGCCTAGCCAAACACTAAACAAAATTCGATCAAGTTCAAAAGTATGCTTCCAGACCGAGATCCAACATTGTATATACAATGTAATCTTTAATTTATCATAATCTGGAACAGTAAGGCAGCAGAGGACCTTCAACCAAATGACCATTGAGTAGATCATCCCAAAACTATGTAAATAAATAAAGCTAATTCACTTTAATTATCTGAAAGTTAGAAGCCGGTCCAAGAGGTAGGTTCACCCATGCAAATGTTCCGTAACAACTATCAAATTTCAGCAACAGCAGAAAGGTCCTGGAATGACTCGTCCACTGGTAGAATTTCCTCGAAACATCTACAGTGGACCCCTGGTTAACGGCCTGCTCCAAACACTAACATTTATGTAAGTGTATGTTTGGGGGTCCAAAAGAACTAATCTAATTTACATTATTCCTTATGTTAATAAATTCGTTCGGTAACGGCACTTGAACAGCATTCTGGAACGAATTATGGCCGTTAACCGGGAGTCCACTGTAATTTGAATGAAATTTTTGCACTGCTATACAATAATACAATATCACAGGAAATAATGTACTAGACACAGTTATAGAGCTTCCTTATGCAGTAAACGTCCAATAAAAATGATCCCCCACAAAACGGATGTCAGTTGCAACAGACAAAAAATCTGGCCTTACAAAGGCTCAACATGTACATTTAATAGGGTGTCCAGTTAAAATGGCTATGCAACAGACCAAATTCACTATATCAAACAAGTACCCAGTCCAGTTGTGCATTCGATAAAATGGACCAACTACATTTAATCACATTCACTTCTGTTGTTCCTGAACAGCAGGGTTAGTGACTACTTGCGTCAGCTTGTGAGCACAATTACATCATTTCATCTCCAATTTTTCCCTGGATGTACTGTGTTTTTAATCATTTTATTAAAGTACTATGTACTATAATGTTATTAACAATGGCTTCTAAAGCACGTGATGGTGCCAAGGAGAAGAGTGTAACCTTAACTGTTAAGCAGGAACTTGAATTAATAAGGAAGCTCAAGGTTGGCATTGCAGTGGTCCGGGTGTGTGAGGAGTATGGTGTAGTAAAACAGTGTCTAACATTCACAGAGCAAGGAAACGCTTACACAATATGTTATGAAGTACAGTGTAGATGCTAGCCTATAGGATTCTTCACTTACTCTTAGAGAATATATGAAAATGGCCAAAGATATAAGGTTTGAAGCAACACTGCATAAATGGCATGCTGAACAGCGCACTGCTGGTGTTAATGTTCATTCTGTTGAGTATCAGCATGCCAAATAAATTAAGCTGGACTCATTCTTTAAACCTGTTCCTCGTTCTACATCTTCCAAATTATCTACCAGTAAGCCTGAGCCATCTACATCTTCTGAACCATCTGCATCTCTCACACCATCTACATCTCCCTCACCATATACCTGTCTGTCTCCCACACCATCTGCAATGCTTCTGCTGGAACCTTATAGCACCACTGACTCAGAACTAAGGTATTCTGGGTCACCAACAAGACTGTACTGTATTGTATATCTGCAATCTCATCAATCTACCAGAAAAGGCAAGAAAAATTACTGTATTGTACTCATTTGTATTGTACTGTGCTGTACTTTTAACCCATTTTTTCAAGTTTTCAGGTACATTTACAAGTACAGTGGACCCTCGGTTAACGAATACCCCGGAAATCGTGCAATTATGTATAAGTATAATTTTGTAAGTTCTTGTGGAAGTGTATTTTTGGGGGTCTGAAATAGACTAACCTACGTGAAATTTTTCCTTAAGGGAGTAAATTCGTTCGGTAATGGCACTTGAGCAGACTTCAGGAGTGAAGTTTTTACGAAACTCGGGGGTCCACTGTATAGTGGTACCTCGGTTAACGATGGTCCCCAAACTCACCCTTTTATGTAAGTTTATTTTTTTAAATGCTTTTGTAAGTGTATTTTTGGGGGTCTAAAAGGACTAGTCTATTTTACATTATTCCTAATGGGGATAAATTCGTTTGGTAATGGCACTTGAACAGCATTCTGGAATGAAAAAATATTGTTAACCGAGGTACCACTGTAATACTGTATGGTACTCTAATTTATTCTTAGTATGTCCAGTAATCCATCAATACAGCAGACTAAGCATGTTCTATTGGTCAATGTCCAATAGTCGATCAATTAAGCAGACTACATCTGGTTAATTAAAATGGTCAATATAACAATCTTTGGTAAATTAGACACTCCTTCCACTATAATCCATTTTATCGAATGTTTACAGTAATTATAATTGAGAATTTTTTTTTAATTGTTTGTAAAATGAAACTGTGATTACCCATTAACTACTACTGCAATGCACAGAAGAAAATGGTGACAAAAGTAATATTAGAATATGACTAAAGGCAAGGGCAAAGCACTGTACTGCATCAAGCAAGAATTAAATTATATATACAATGTCAATAAAATTATATGTAGTCTACTATGATAGTGAATTTTATAAATAGAGATCAACATGAAAATGTTTCTTCTTTTTCGGGTCACCCTATCTTTGTGAGTTACAAAACAAAATAAAAAAAATTAATATCTCGAGATGTGATTATCATATCCAGCCAAATGTAAATTTAGAATATCAAAAGTCAGTGAAGAAAATCCCACACATATAATCTATTTTCACAGAATACTGTATTCACGGATGAAGTCAATTATGTCATCTTTGCCCTCACCACCACTCTGGAAAACATTTATTCATGTAACCAAACATTTACAGTAGAACCCGGATTTTGTACTGCTCCCAACTCGAACAATTATGTAAGTGTATTTTTGTAAGTGCTTTTGTAAGTGTATTTTTGGGGGTCAGAAACGGACTAATCAAATTTACATTGGTCCTTATGGGAACAAATTTGTTCGGTAACGGCACTCAAACAGCCTTCTGGAAAGAATTACTGAGAAAATCCGGGGGTCCACTGTATCTGTATAGAGAGGAACTATTACTAGTATTACCATTATATATGCAAAATTGTCAAACTCTGTTTCCTTGTGCTCCATTGTACCATTTTGATTAATAAAAATAATTAATACGTAATTATATTAATTGAAAGATTTTTTTACAATAAGCAAAAACAGTGTAACAATTGTTTAACTTAATACAAAAACAATTATTTTATTATTTGTAATATTTTAGTTTTTGCATATGACCATTTGATGAAGGTGTGGTGGGTTCCTATTTTGTTTCATAGTATATGACCAAGAAATGTGATTTTTTTGTTCCAGCTTTTGGAGTTAATTTTTTTCCTCAGTTGTCTGTGGATCATGTACACATTTTTTTTTTTTTATAGCCGCCCATCTCTCGCCAAAGTAGAGTGACCCACAGAAAACGCAGTTGCAATCATTCATTTACTAGCTGTCTTGCAAGAAGTGTGGACATCACAATTCAAATGGCCCTCTGCACTGCAACATCCCCAACAGCCCTTCAGAGTGCAAGCAGTGTACTTTCAACCTGCAGTGGACTTTCCACCTCCATCTCAAAGTCTGGCTAACCAATTTTCATGAATCTTTTTATATGTTACCTTGCTCACACACCAACAGCACATCAAATTTTATGAACACTTGTCGTTTCCAATAACTTATAACACACATGCATGCGCCTGCTGATTGTTCAAACCCCTACTACTTAAAACATCCTTTACACCCCACTAGTACTTCTTGGGATGACACCTATCCATTCTTAAATCTATTTCAGATTTACACACCTCTTGTTTATCTTATTCTGTGCCATCCTTTTTAAATGACCAAACCATCTGAGCAACCCTCCTCTGCCCATTGAATTATGCCTTTCATTACCCCACTCCCTATTTCTACACTTCCAATTCCCTGTATAACATTCACACCACACATTTATCAAATATATGAGAAAAAATATTGAAAATGATGTGTTGTATTTAACTATTACAAAAAAGTAAAATCCAAAACAGATGCATTTACCGTAACCAGCCAGCTCTTTAATCCAATCACTCCTCATCTCATTCATCATAGATAACAGAGCATCCACTGTATTTATTATCTTCATATTATGTTTCTCACTCACTATCTCTCTGTAATAACACATCCAACTTAACAGTGGATACATGATAATTTTAAGAGGAACATCATAGTAAAGTCTGAGATCAAATATACACTTACTTGAATATCTGGTATTGAAGCTGCTTCTGCACTGAAGTGCCTTCTCTCTGGTTTTGGACTACCCTTGGATGAGAATCTGCAAAAAGAATAATAAGCATTTCATGTTGTTTAAATAAAATTCATGTTCTGTAAATCCAGATATATCAGGGGTGAATTTGTAAGATGGATATAAGTAGTATAAAATAACACACTAAACTGTCTCTTAAAATAACTCAGCCTTGGGGTGCTACCCTAATTTTAAAACACTATTATGGTACCTCCTATACCATTTAGTCAAGGATATATTGAACAAAGAGAATAAATAGAACTCATTTTTTTTATAAATACCTAACAGAATCATGAGAACTTAGTTACCATTAAGCCAAAACCAGCAGAGTTGAGTGTACGTATATTGATAGACAGCATAAGGAAGGAATCTAAGTAGCATGCATTGGTTTTTACTCTGGTGTTCCTACACAGATGTGAATTATAACCATATTCTATGAACATTTTTCTATTTTTATAAACACACTGGCTGTCTCCCACTGAGGTAAGGTGACCTGAAAAAAGAAGAAACACTTTCACCATCACTCACTCCATCACAGTCTTGCCAGAGGTGTGCTGACATTACAGCAAAGATACCCCTCTAAACAGTAATATCCCCACCCTCTTTCAGGGTGCAGGCACTGTACTTCCCAGCTACAGAACTCGAGTCCAGCTAACCAGTTTACCCTGAATCCCTTCATAAATGTTACCTTGCTCACAAAACCCACTTGCCTCCATTCACTCCTATGTAACACGGTCACACACACCTGCTGGATGTCTAAGCCCCTCGCATACAAAACCTACTTTACCCCTTCCCTTCAACCTTTCCTAGGATAACCCCTATCCACCTTCCCTCCACTACAAATTTATATATCCTCCAAGTCATCCTATATTGCCTCAACCTCTCTAAATGTCTAAACTTCCTCATTAACCTCTCCTCAGCCCTCTAGATAATACTTTTAGTAACTCCACACCTCCTAATCTCCACACTACAAATTCTCTGCATAATCACGCCAAACACTGCCCTCAGACATGACATCTCCACTGCCTCCAGCCTCCTCCTCACTAACATTTAAAACCCATGCTTTGCACCCATATAAAAATGTTGGTACCACTATGCTCTTGATACATTTCCCTTTTTGCCTCCTGGAAAAGAGCTTCAAATATCCAACAAAACATAATGATCAATGGTTTTTCCACTGCAAGACACACCAAGGGTAAATTCTTAGGTCTCCACCATGACTGCATACTTGAAATTTAAAATCCACATCCAACACATAGCCAAGGTCTCCAAAACAGTAAGCATCCTCTCTAAGACATGTTACTGTATATCTCAAACAAAACTAAAGTGGAACCTCGGTACTCGAACAGCTCCCCACTCGAAAAATTTGGTATTCGAACGCTTTGTTCAGTAAAAGAAAAACTACATACTACGTACTCTGGGACAAAATTTTTAAGCCTTCAAGGTACAAAATGTAGTAATCTTGGGAGATTTTAATTTCAGCCAAGTGGATTGGAAATCTAGAGGTCAATGACTTCCTAGAGGTTATCTAGAAATGCTTTCTTAAAACAGTTTGTGACAGAAGCAACTAGCAGTAATAATCTATTTAACCTAGTTCTGACAGAAAAGAAGACTCGTAAATAATCTTGAGGTCACTGAAGAGCTTGGTACAAGTAATCATAAATCTATAATTTTTAATATTACATAAAAGTATAAAAATAAGGATAATGCAGGAAAGGTCCCAGATTTTTGCTCGGTACATTACAATAAACTTTAGAAACACTTGGCAAATGTAGAATGGTACATCACTGAAGATTTTATATATGTATAGAGGACCACATATTTCTAACGAAATACCTAGTGCAAAATTACCACCCTTATTTAATTTTCTAATTATTTTACAAATTTATCCTATTCTTTGAATATCATCCTGTGCAGTATAATAATGGAAGCAGAAATGATATCAAGAGCATCATTACTAACTTGAAAGAGAAACGTGATCCACCATGTTTAGTTGGGGATGATGGTGTGATGGGAGAATCTGGTGCTCCTTCAGAATCTGCCGAGCTCTCATGATTGCAGTCCAGTTCTAGCATACTTTTAGAAGCAAGTTCATTGGCCATTGCTATTGCCGAATCCAAAGTACGTTGATCAGCTGCAGAGATAGGTTTCACCTACATTCATATAAAATTTGGTTAGTTGGCAGTGGTAAAAAAAGCAGTAAACTAATTATGTCTTAATACATTTAAAGAGTAAATACATGTAAAGAGTTTTTATGAGGAAAGTGAGGCTCAGGTTAGGGTGTGTAGGAGAGAGGGAGATTACTTCCCGGTAAAAGTAGGTCTTAGACAGGGATGTGTAATGTCACCATGGTTTTTTTTTTTTTTTTTTTTCAACAAGTCGGCCGTCTCCCACCGAGGCAGGGTGACCCAAAAAGAAAGAAAATCCCCAAAAAAGAAAATACTTTCATCACCATTCAACACTTTCACCACACTCATACATAATCACTGTCTTTGCAGAGGAGCTCAGATACGACAGCTGAGAAAAGTCCCTCCCAGCTGTCACTATCTCAGACCCCTCCTTTAAAGTGCAGGCATTGTACTTCCCATTTCCAGGACTCAAGTCCAATTAAATCAATTAACTGGTTTCCCTGAATCCCTTCACAAAATGTTACCCTGCTCAAACTCCAACAGATCGTCATGTCCCAAAAAACCATTCGTCTCCATTCACTCCTATCTAACACGCTCACACATGCTTGCTGGAAGTCCAAGCCCCTCGCTCACAAAACCTCCTTTACCCCTTCCCTCCAACCTTTTCTAGGACGACCCCTACCCCGCCTTCCTTCTCCTACAGATTTATATGCTCTCCAAGTCATTCTACTTTGATCCATTCTCTCTAAATGACCAAACCACCTCAACAACCCCTCTTCAGCCCTCTGACAAATACTTTTAGTAACTCCACACCTTCTCCTAATTTCCACATTCCAAATTTTCTGCATAATATTTACACCACACATTGCCCTTAGACAGGACATCTCCACTGCCTCCAGCCTCCTCCTCGCTGCAGCATTTGCAACCCATGCTTCACACCCATATAAGAGTGTTGGTACCACTATACTTTCGTACATTCCCTTCTTTGCCTCCATGGATAACGTTTTTTGTCTCCACAGATACCTCAATGCACCACTCACCTTTTTTCCTTCATCACCATGGTTGTTTAATATATTTATAGATGGGGTTGCAAAAGAAGTAAATGCTAGGGTGTTGGGGAGAGGGGTGGGATTAAATTATGGGGAATTAAATGCAAAATGAGAGTTGACACAGTTACTTTTTGCTGATGATACTGTGCTTATGGGAGATTCTAAAGAAAAGTTGCAAAGGTTAGTGGACGAGTTTGGGAGTGTGTGTAAAGGTAGAAAGTTGAAAGTGAACATAGATAAGAGTAAGGTGATGAGGGTATCAAACGATTTAAATAAAGAAAAATTGGATATCACATTGGAGAAAGGGATTATGGAAGAAGTAAATGTTTTCAGATATTTGGGAGTTGACGTGTCAGCGGATGGGTTTATGAAGGATGAGGTTAACCATAGAATTGATGAAGGAAAAAAGGTGAGTGGTGCGTTGAGGTATCTGTGGAGACAAAAACGTTATCCATGGAGGCAAAGAAGGGAATGTACGAAAGTATAGTGGTACCAACACTCTTATATGGGTGTGAAGCATGGGTTGTAAATGCTGCAGCGAGGAGGAGGCTGGAGGCAGTGGAGATGTCCTGTCTAAGGGCAATGTGTGGTGTAAATATTATGCAGAAAATTCGAATATGGAAATTAGGAGGTGTGGAGTTACTAAAGTATTTGTCAGAGGGCTGAAGAGGGGTTGTTGAGGTGGTTTGGTCATTTAGAGAGAATGGATCAAAGTAGAATGACTTGGAGAGCGTATAAATCTGTAGGGGAAGGAAGGCGGGGTAGGGGTTGTCCTAGAAAGGTTGGAGGGAGGGGTAAAGGAGGTTTTGTGGGCGAGGGCTTGGACTTCCAGCAAGCATGTGTGAGCGTGTTAGATAGGAGTGAATGGAGATGAATGGTTTTTGGGACATGACGATCTGTTGGAGTGTGAGCAGGGTAACATTTTGTGAAGGGATTCAGGGAAACCAGTTAATTGATTTAGTTGGACTTGAGTCCTGGAAATGGGAAGTACAATGCCTGCACTTTAAAGGAGGGGTCTGAGATAGTGACAGCTGGGAGGGACTATTCTCAGCTGTCGTATCTGAGCTCCTCTGCAAAGACAGTGATTATGTATGAGTGTGGTGAAAGTGTTGAATGATGATGAAAGTATTTTCTTTTTGTGGATTTTCTTTCTTTTTGGGTCACCCTGCCTCGGTGGGAGACGGCCGACTTGCTGAGAGAAAAAAAAAAAAAAAAAGAATTCTCTGCATAATATTTACACCACACATTGCCCTTAGACAGGATATCTCCACTGCCTCCACCCTCCTCCTTGCTGCAGCATTTACAACCCATGCTTCACACCCATATAAGGGTGTTGGTACCACTATACTCTCATACATTCCCTTCTTTGTCTCCATGGATAATGTTTTTTGTCTTCACAGATACTACCTCAAAGCACCACTCACCTTTTATCCTTCATAAATTCTATGGTCAACCTCGTCCTTCATAAACCCATCTGTTGACAAGTCAACTTCCAAATATTTGAACACATTCACTTCTTCCATACTCCCTCCCTCTAATGTGATATCCTCAAATTAGAATTCATATAAGGACAATGATATATAAAGACTGCTGAGCATCCTAGTAGAGAATGACTGATTTCATACTAATATACACAAAAAATACTAACCATGGCCTGTTTTTTCTTTGAGCTATCCTTGTTGCTGAATTTTGAAGCCATTTCTTTAATTTCATTTTTGACATTATGGCTTTCGTTATCCTCAAGTAAGGCCTGTGACTGATGAGTAGGGGTCAGAGGTGGAAGAGAACATGGGGGTTCCAGAGAAGATGGACCGGATGAAGCAGAGCCACCCAAAGCCTTGAAAACCTCATCCATCAAGCTTGGGCCCAGATCAAAAGAGCTGCTCCGGAAAGGCTGCCAGAAAGAAAAAAAATATGAGTAACGAAACAGTATCATATTTCAACATTCTGATAATTTCTTAGAGATTCATCATGAAAATGCTCATACTTTCTTTGTCACTTTGGTCAATTTCCTTAAGGTTTTTATAATCTTTCTGCACTGTACTGTACGTATTAGAGAATAGTAGAACTGACAATCTGTGTGTATGTGAATTAGTTTCTGAATGTTGGAGAAAGTGAAAATGTGTGATGTAAATATTAAACAAGGAATAAGTAATGAAAAAACTAGAAGACAATGTGGTGATATGAAAGGTATAATTTTAAGAATGATGATGGCTTGTTCGGACGATTTGATCATGTATAGGAAATACATCCAAACTGATTAAAGTGTGTAATGGATGGGAGGTGAAGGAGTGTGTGGAAAAAAAATGAGGATGTTTCGTCGAAGTGGAGCCAAGTACTGTATGCTATGGGATTTTGTGTGCTGTTGGAGTATGAGAAAAGTATTATTTATTTTTATTAACACATCGGCTGATTCCCACCAAGGCAGGGTGGCCCGAAAAAGAAAAACTTTCATCATCATTCACTCCATCACTGTCTTGCCAGAGGGGTGCTTTACACTACAGTTATAAAACAGCAACATTAACACCCCTCCTTCAGAGTGCAGACACTGTACTTTCCATCTCCAGGACTCAAGTCTGGCCTGCCGGTTTCCCTGAATCCCTTCATAAATGTTACTTTGCTCACACTCCAACAGCACGTCAAGTATTAAAAACCATTTGTCTCCATTCACTCCTATCAAATACGCACACGCATGCTTGCTGGAAATCCAAGCCCCTCGCACCCAAAATCTCTTTTACCCCCTCCCTCCAACCTTTCCTAGGGCGACCCCTACCCCGCCTTCCCTGAACTACAGATTTATACACTCTCGAGGTCATTCTATTTCGTTCCATTCTCTCTACATGTCCGAACTACCTCAACAACCCCTCCTCAGCCCTCTGGATAATAGTTTTGGTAATCCCGCACCTCCTCCTAATTTCCAAACTCCGAATTCTCTGCATTATATTCACACCACACATTGACCTCAGACATGACATCTCCACTGCCTCCAGCCTTCTCCTCGTTGCGACATTCATCAACCATGCTTCACACCCATATAAGAGTGTTGGTATAACTATACTCTCATACATTCCCCTCTTTACTTCCATGGACAAAGTTCTTTGTCTCCACAGACTCCAAAGTGCACCACTCACCCTTTTCCCCTCATCAATTCTATGATTCACCTCATCCTTCATAGACCCATTCACCTCCTCCATACTTTCTCCCTCCAATCTGATATCCAATCTTTCGTCACCTAATCTTTTTGTTATCCTCATCACCTTACTCTTTCCTATATTCACTTTCAATTTTTTTCTTTTACATACCTTACCAAATTCATCCACCAACCTCTGCAACTTCTCTTCAGAATCTCCCAAAAGCACAGTGTCATCAGCAAAAAGCAACTGTGACAACTCCCACTTTGTATTTGATTCTTTGTCTTTTAACCCCACACCTCTTGCCAAGAAAAGTAATATCTATGAAAAAATTCAGATAAATCAGTTAGCTGCACTTCAAGAGTATAAGAGGTAGCAAGCACAGTATTGTTCTTTGAATATCAAAGTCATCTGCAGTGAGGAGGTGGCTGGAGGCAGTGGAGATGTCCTGTCTAAGGGCAATGTGCGGTGTAAATATTATGCAGAGAATTTGGAGTGTGGAAATTAGGAGAAGGTGTGGAGTTACTAAAAGTATTAGTCAGAGGGCCAAAAAGTCGTTGTTGAGGTGGTTTGGTCATTTAGAGAGAATGGACCAAAGTAGAATGACTTGGAGAGTGTATAAATCTGTAGGGGAAGGAAGGAGGGGTAGGGGTCGTCCTCGAAAAGGAGGGAGTAAAGGAGGTTTTGTGGGCAAGGGGCTTGGACTTCCAGCAAGCATGCATGAGCATGTTACATAGGAGTGAATGAAGAAAAATGGTTTTGGGACCTGATGAGCTGTTGGAGTGTTAGCAGGGTAATATTTCGTGAAACCGGTTAGCCGGACTAGAGTCCTTGAAATGGGAAGTACAATGCCTGCACTTTAAAGGAGGGGTTTGGGATATTGGCAGTTTGGAGGGACTTCTAAACTGTTGTATGTGAGTGCCTCTGCAAAAACAGTGATTATATGTGAGTGATGGTGAAAGTGTTGAATGAAAGTATTTTCTTTCTTTTTGGGGCTTTCTTTCTTTTTGGGTCACCCTGCCTCGGTGGGAAACGGCCGACGTGTGAGAAAAAAAATTAAATTTTTAAAATTATTGTTCCTCCACACAATTTTTTTTACCTGTACCATGAGCAAGCATATACGTATAACTTTATTCATATTTTTTTATTAAAAAAATATTAAACTGTATTTTTTAATGAGCACTTTTTTTCTCAGATTTGAGGAAGCTTGTACAGAGTAGCAAATCATTCTAAATTTGATTATCTATGCTATGTACTAGTACAGTGGTACCTCGGCATACGAGCAGCTCCCAACTCGAACAATTATGTAAGTGTATTTTTGTAAGTGCTTTTGTAAGTGTATTTTTGGGGGTCTGAAATGGATTAATCTAATTTACATTATTCCTGATGGGAACAAATTTGTTCGGTATCGAGGTACCACTGTATTCTATTTCCATACTTTTTTTAACTTAAGTGTTACTGAACAAAATATAGTAACAATGCACTCACAGCTACTCACAAAGGGTACACACTGTTTCAAAATAAACATACTTGAAAGAGAGTCTAGACTGATAAGACTACCCTAACAGGATCATGCTACCTTCGGTACAAGGAACAATATAACATTATTCACTTGCTATATAAATCAGATGTTCACTCTATCGATTTTTTTCCATAATGACTACCTTGATGAATTTTTTCATTAAACTAACATCGTACAGTACTGAAAAATATTTTTATGTAAATCTATATTAACTTCACCTTGGGTAAAGGCTCCTCTTCATCTGAAATTTCATGATATTCATGATCTGCTTGGCGGGACTGTGTGGGACTGTCTGGCTGATCCTCACTGGCTGTGTCGGACCAGTTGTGCTCTGCTGCTGGCCCAGATTGACCTTTGTCTCCAACCTGTAATACACACAAAATGACTTATGAGGGCAGTATTATTGCTTCTCTTATCTTAATTAACTCTTCTCCTCACTATTTTTACAAATATATTATCCCTAATGTTAAAATGCTTAAATCTTGAAAAGAAAGCAAAAGAGTGACTATTATTTAGTGAAGAAACATTGTTTAACAAAGGAGATTATGATCTTGAAAATTCATACTTAAAATGAAATTAGTTTAAATACAATGAATAACACATGGGAACATTAGGGATACCTATACATTCCAAACATCTCAGTGAAAGCACAATCATAATGTTGAATTTCACTTTTCTCTCCAAACTTTACCACACAAATTGAAAAGCATCATACTATACCAAAGTACACCAAGATAAATGCATTTGATAATGTCATAACCAAGAAGAAAAAAAAATGTGGGAAGCAGTGTCCAGGTGATTGGATAAGAATAGTGGCTCATGTGAGAGCACAATCGTAAATTTTTAAAAATCCTCATTTCTTGACAAAATTGTACCAAACAAATAGTAACCCACTATGCTGTATGTAATCTAAATTAAGAATACATAGAGCAGACTGCCAATTAAGAGCTCACTCAGACTGTACAAGACTGTTTTAGCATTAGTGAAAACTGCACTCAAAATATTATAGATGGGAAAAGGACTGGAATTGTGTTCTGTAAATTAAAAAAAATTATGTACTGTGCAAAATTTGGGTGATTCCATCTATAGATTTTCATAAACTGCCTGGTGGATCGTGTGGTACTTTCCCTAGCTACTGGATCAAAGGTGATGGTCCCAAATCTTGCACTGTATAAACAGTTTGAAGAGAATATTCAGTGCATTTATTTCAAGAATAAAAAAAAAAATAAGTAAAACACTTTATTGGATTATTAACCCCAAAGATAAGTACAGCAACCCATTATTATTATACATTATCTTAATTACATTGTAATTAAACAGTGCCATGCCTTTAACAGTGATGTACGTATTCTAGATGAACTTCTACAACTGCTGAAAATGTAGTTGGTTGATAATAAGAGTGAATAATACTAACAATAATGATAAGTTTCAAAGAGAAAGTTTTAGTGTAGGCATGAATACATTCACAGAGGCTCAGCCATGAACTCCTCATTACCAAAACAAAAATCATTTTGTAGATTAACCCAAACCATGCTAGGTAATGCAAAGTGATGTATAAGCAAGTTTCTTGCCAGCTGCTGCACCTCCTATGTTATCAACACAGAGCAGCAAAATTTTGAAAGAGAAAGAGAGAGAGAGAAGGAGAAAGAGAGGGAGAAAGAAAGAGAAAGACAGAAAAAGAGAGAGAGTGCAATGAGGGGTTATATACTATACAGCAAAACTCTGTGGTCTCTCAACATTACTGAGAGACCAAGCCAGAGTTGGCAGCTCCCTTCACCACTCCAGGACATGGCTTGATACATCATAGCTGCTTGTGGCCCTATAACTCCCAAAACTAAGGCAGCTGATGCTACCTGCTATATGTATGTCAGATGAGAAACCTCACTACATCCAAACTGGGCCCAATAGACCTACATTAACTCCTCCCCCCTCCACCTTTCCCTGTACTCTTCAAATGCTTCAGGTAAGGATTAACAGAATGTAAGGAAAGTTAAACCATAGTTTTTTATTTTTAAGTATACGTATCAGGATCATTAAAAAAATTTGGTTGCCATTTTTTGGATAATAAAATGGAACAATACTGTGGTTGGAAAAATACACAAATAACATGAAAGTTATTTGTGCATTTTTTGGAGATCTTTGGAATGTAACCCTATTTTCCTACAAGTTCTTCAGTGCAATTAGTGGTAAATTGGATTATACATGCCAATTTTCAGGAAAGCAACTCTTTTGTTAGTTGATGATCTACTGTACATCACAGATAAAGTAAAAGTAAAAGCTGAGGAAAATGTTAATAATAAATGTGGCAGTAATGGGTTAGTTGTGTACATGCAGTTGGTGGAGTGTGGACCCATCAGCCACCATCCTCTTTTTCTCCTCCATTATTATTAACCTCAATTATAATAGACAAGATGGGCATACAAATCACATGCTTGGTAGTATAGTACTTGATTACTACTTTTCTTTCTTTTAACGCACCAGCCGTATCCCACCGAAGCAGGGTGGCCCAAAAAAGGAAAACAAAAGTTTCTCTTTATAAATTTAATAATGTATACAGAAGAAGGGGTTACTAGCCCCTTGCTACTGGCATTTTAGTCATCTCTTATAACACGCATGGCTTATGGAGGAAGAATTCTGTTCCACTTTCCCATGGAGATAAGAGGAAATAAACAAGAACAAGAACCAGTAAGAAAAATGAAAACCCTGATCGTGTGTGTATATATATGCTTGTGCATGCTTGTGTAGTGTGACCTAAGTGTATATAGAAGTAGCAAGACATACCTGAAATCTTGCATGTTTATGAGACAGAAAAACAACACCAGCAATCCTACTATCATTTACAACAATTACAGGTTTCCGTTTCGCACTCACTTGGCAGGACGGTAGTGCCTCCATGGGCGGTTACTGTCTACCAACCTACTACCTAGGTTGATTACTACAATATTCATAAAAATAGTGCTATTTTTTTTTAACACGTCAACCATTTCCCACCGAGGCAGGGTGACCCAAAAAGTAAGAAAAAAAAACTTTCATCATCATTCAACACTTTCCCCATCATTCATACATAATAACTATCTTTACAGAGACGCTCAGATATGACAGTTTAAATGTCACTCCAAACAGCCAATATCCCAAACCCCTTCTTTAAAGTGCAGGCATTGTACTTCCCATTTTGCTAGACAAAAGCCAGAGGCAATAGTAATGTTCAAACATTTGAGGGAGGGAGGATAGCAGGCAACATTCATTTCACACAATGCTTCAAACTTAATGAATCACTACATTTCACACACAAACTATTTTTCAATATTTATTATCAACCCTTTGAGGGTCTGCGCCGTAGTTCTACGGCTTTGAAGCCAGGGTCCAAGCCATAGTACTGTACGTACTACGTCATGAGCTCAGCTCACTAAGATAAGCTGTGAGAAGTAAATTTGGGCCTAGATATGATAGCATGCATCTATGTGCTAAGTGTGCACCATATAAAACAAATCCTGCAGCACACAGTGCATAATGAGAAAAAAATTGCGACCATCTTTTTTAATTTTAATTAAAACAGCGACTTTGCGGTGTATTTTCGTATGGTTTTACTGTTGTTTCGCAGTTTCTTGGTCTCATTTGATAGAATTGAGGATATATTACACAAACAGAAATTATTTTGATTGGCTTTAGTACTGAAAATAGCTTGAAATTAAGCTCAAAATAGCAGAAATGTTCAATTTTTGCCGATGTTCAAGAGTAAACAAATCACATTTCGCATTAAATACACGTCAGCTGGTGGGACTATTGTGTGTTCACAAATGCGCTGATATTATTTATACAGTTATTACAATATTGCATAACAGTAAATCTATTTTTTTATGTGAATAAAAATTCTTTCTTTATTTGTTTTTTAACATGTTGGCCGTTTCCCACCGAAGTAGGGTGCCTCCATGGATAACTTTTTTTGTTGTCTCCACAGATACCTCAATGCACCACTCACCTTTTTTTCTTCATCAATACTATGGTTAACCTCATCCTTCATAAACCCATCCGCTGACAAGTCAACTACCAAATACAGTGGAACCCCGGTTAACGAAAAAAATTCATTGCAGAAGCCTGCTCAAGTGCCATTACCGAACGAATTTACTTCCTTAAGAAAAAATGTCATTTAGGTTAGTCTATTTCAGACCCCCAAAAATACACTTCCACAAGCACTTACAATATTATACTTACATAATTACACGATTTCCGGGGTGTTCGTTAACCGGGGTTCCACTGTATCTGAAAACATTCACTTCTTCCATACTCCCTCTCTCCAATGTGATATCAAATTTTTCTTTATATAAATCGTTTGATACCCTCATATTCTACATAAGTAGTATGTGTGTGTGATAGAAGTAAAGAAAACCTTAGAAGAGGTGTCTGACAGACATGACTAAGAGGGTTGAGGCAGAGGAGATTCGATTCTGGGCCACAGCACCTGTCCACCTGACCATACAGCGAGAAGACGTTTTATAAGTTAACTAATTTTTTGAAGATCATTGCAAGTAATAATTTGGCTTGATTTTTGGGTTATAGCTTTTAGTGTGTAAAAACAAAATCGAGCAAAAGCCATATGATATGAGGGGGAGTCTACTTAAAATCCAAGCTCTAAATATTATCTTTTAAGCACAATTATTTTACCTTTTTCAAAAGAGGTGCTCGATCTGATACATCTGAACTGGCCCTAGTCAATGATGTTGACTGATCATGGTCATCTGATGGCTTGTATGGTGTTACTATTTGTTTGGGAAGCTGATGGTACTGTGGATGAATAAGAATATTATAATCATTATTAAATTAGAAATAAAGTTTGCTGATATTTAAAACAATTATTTGATCTATTACCGTAAATCATAAAATCATAAAAATATATCAACTTTTTGAAGTAATCTAACATGCAAAATTGGCTTTTGCAAATAATTTATGACAAACTGAATGACTAAAATAAAAATTTTCTGAAAATCCATTAGATTTTCAATATTTCTTCTTATTCACTGTCAAGTTTTATAATGAGCTAGTCATAGCTAACCACCAACACAAGAACTAATGCATGCCATCACTTGGTTATGCAATGCAACAAATCACTACATGGTGTACAGTATCCTTGTAGCTAAGTATGGCCAATTTACTTTAGCCCTAATATCCTGTTCTACAGCAAAATTAAATAAATGCGAATGTAAACATTATCCCATGAAACAACTCCTCCTCATGGGATACATTTTATAATATCTTATCCACTCAATATACTTGAAAATGTAACTACTACACTTGCAGCCCTAAACATGTACAAATATACAGCGAGCCTTCATACGCATAAAGGAAATAGGCGTGCAAAAAAAAAAATGACATAGAATCCATATATATTAGATGGAAGAATTATGTCTGGGAACAAGCATACTGGGACAACATGTCAATACATGATATACAAGGTGGCAAATAAAACATACAGAATGAACCCCACTAATTGCTATTAAGATATAAACTATACTGCACAAAATATGAATATAAAATAAATATATATATGCTATGAGTTTATTTCGGCACAAAATGTTGAGATCAATTTCTTTTTATATACTGTATATCTTCAGATACCATTTATAAATAAACCTTGTTAGTTGCTTCACCCTATCAATATTCTTTGTTTATAATGGAAAAACTACAGGCATTACAATTTAAATTTTTACTAAAAAAAATTATACAATTAGCATAACTTGACATAACTAGGACTTCAGCTTGTGAGATAAGGGGTTGCATATGATTAATATCATTTTAGCATTTTCAATGTTAGAAAAATTATTATTAAAGTAACATTCATTATCTTACTGTTAGTATGTTAGCATGCCAACAATTGCGAGAGCTACATGCCAGTGATCAGTTGAATGATACTTAAAAGACTGAAGGCCAATTTCCTCTCATGGGCTGGGTTCACAGCAAAAGCATTTTGTTCTTTTTATTTAGCTTGTTTGTATATGGTTTTTATACAGCATGTGTCCTATGTTCATATTTTTTGGTACAAATCAGTCATGAAATGTGGACTTTCTTTCTTATGATGGTTATTTACTCTTTTCTGCTTGGTGCATTACATCTTAACTGGAAGTTACCTGGAGTTTACCTGGAGAGAATTCCAGGGGTCAACGCCCCTGCGGCCCGGTCTGTGACCAGGCCTCATAAGAATTTTCTCAAAACGTGTTTGTTGCATTTTCTGCGTCCAAAATATTTTTCCCTGAACACCCTTTCTTGTGAAAATTATTTTGAATGAAATTAAAATAATGGTTAAAGAGATATAGCCAAATAACAAATAAAAAACTTTAACCAGCTATGGACTTTTGTAAAAATTGCCTCATTTTACAGTATTTCTTACCCCTAAAGTTTTCTTTTTATTCACTGGTTATGAAAATTAATCTAAATGATACTTAAAAACAAATAATGCATGTTAAATACAAAATCCTATTTTTTTTTAAATTCATATGTTCAATGTTTCCTATTATTTACAGCTCAGCACTTATAACAGTCTTGATGTTCTTCCTCATCAACAAATGGTTAATTCCAAAAAGACTGTTTTACAGTATCAACAAAGGGATGGATTAAAATTTATATTTAATGCTGAGTATATGCCAACTACCTTCATTCAATCAAGAAGAAAATATGTCTCCTATTTTAATTATGCGAGCTGTGTTATGAGAGTTACTGCAAACGAAAAATACCCATATCATACCTATCACCAAATCCCACTGTGGTAGGGGTACTAGTCTAATTAAAAACAAAACACACTATGACCTTATCAAGCTTTTTTTGAACAAATCTGCCATCCTGGACCTTATCTCCGAGGAAGGAGACATCGCCAAAATATGCTCCATCCAGTCCCACATGTCCAGTGTGCTTAAAATCTCCTTGAGGTCCTGAAATCATCTCTGGCCTCAATCGTCGCCGTGAAGAATATGGGTTCTTGCCATCTGTTGGTTAAAAAATGACATGACAAATATACAAACACACACATATACAATTAGTGATTGGAAGAGGACAATTGATACTAGAACACACATCAATACTACTGGTGACAGCTATACGTACCAACAATCAAGAAAATGTTTCAGGTTTCAAAATTACTATTCAAGAGAAGGTTGGCAAGTTTTTCTTCAATGTATTGTGATAACCGACTAGACTGATGTTCTAAGTTTTACAGGGAAGAAATACAAAACAGAAGAAAGCACACAGCACTCCACTTACAATCCCAAAACAGTAAAGATAAATAAACATGCATGCACTTACTTGCAACCATTAACAGGAATGTACACAGGCGTGTACTCAAAAGAGTGAAGAGCATTAAGACTGAGGGGAATGAGCTATAAAGAAAGACTTTAGGAAGTAGGCCATAATCTCACTGGAAGAGATAAGAACAAGAGAGAATATGATCATGATATATACAATACTCTAGGTAGTAAGTTGGTAGACAGCAACCACCCAGAGAGGTACTACCGTCCTGCCAAGTGAGTGCAAAACGAAAGCCTGTAATTGTTTTACATGATGGTAGGGTTGCTGGTGTCTTTTTTTCTGTCTCATAAACATGAAAGATTTCAGGTACGTCTTGTTACTTCTACTTAAATTTAGGTCACACTACACATGCATGTACAAGCATACATGTATATACACACACCCTTCTGGGTTTTCTTCTATTTTTCTTACTAGTTCTTGTTCTTGTTCACTTCCACTTATCTCCACGGGAAAGTGGAACAGAATTCTTCTTCCACAAGCCATGTGTGTCCTAAGAGGTGACTAAAATGCCGGGAGCAAGGGGCTAGTAACCCCTTCTCCTGTATATATTACTAAATGTAAAAGGAGAAACTTTCGTTTTTCCTTTTGGGCCACCCCACTTCGGTGGGAAACGGCCAACGTGTTGAAAGAAAGAAGAAAAGGACAAACTTTCGTTTTTCCTTTTAGGCCACCCTGTCTCAGTGAGATACGGCATGTGCATTGAAAGAAAGAAGATATACAATACTAGGGGTAGATAAGGATAAGCTCTTTACTGTACTAGGGATGCAACTAGGACAAAGAAGCATGGCGAGATATTATATATTATTATAGGAAGTATTTCTTCAAAGTAAGAATGGTAAATACGTTGAATGAGTTAAGCAATGACACTTTGGAAGTGAACCCCATATAGGTGTTAAAAAAAAAATAGGCTAATTCATGTTAAAAATTTAAAAGCATGACCATGGGCTAGAACTTAATTCTCTGCAAAATCGAAAATGTAATTACTACAGAACTCAAGTTCCCATTGGCAAGTGGCATTGGTTAAATGTTAGCAGATACATCTGGCAGATACCCACAGGTTACTGTTATTTCTTATTCTACCACTAACTGAAGTTTCTTGTCATTCTAGTGCAATTACTTAAGTTCACACTATATACAGTGGACCCCCGAGTTTCGTAAACCCCGGAAATCGTACATTTATGTAAGTATAATATTGTAAGTGCTTGTGGAAAAGTATTTTTGGGAGTCTGAAATAGACTAACCTACGTGACATTTTTCCTTAAGGGAGTAAATTCGTTCGGTAATGGCACTTGAGCAGACTTCAGGAGTGAAGTTTTTATGAAACTCGGGGGTCCACTGTATAAATATTTGTAATTGGGTAAACTTAAACATACTTGCCTAGTTTTCTTTGTCACTAACTGCAAACATGAATCATTCTTTGTTTTGACTGCATTTCTTTAATTTGATTTTAGCTCAATACACTAGTTCCCCCGTATCCACATGGGATACGTTCTAAGACCTACTGTGGATACTTGAAACCGTCATTTTTTTCAACATGTCGACCGCCTCCCAGCAAGGAAGGGTGACCCAAAAGAGAAACACTTTCACCATCATTCACATATAATCACTCTTTGCAGAGTTTAGATGTCACTCCAAACAGCCAATATCCCATACATACATACATACATACATACCTATGATAAAGTTCAATTGATAAATTATGCAAAATAAGTCTAGAATTCTCCATGGGGAAGTGGAACAGAATTCTTCCTCCGTAAGCCATGCGTGTCGTAAGAGGCGACTAAAATGCCGGGAGCAAGGGGCTAGTAACCCCTTCTCCTGTATATATTACTAAATGTAAAAGGAGAAACTTTTGTTTTCCCTTTTCGGCCACCCCGCTTCGGTGGGAAACAACCGACGTGTTGAAAGAAGAAAGAAGTCTAGAATTAGCACTTTTTCACTGATGGGAAACTTTTCATGGCTTCTCTTAGGCTTTGAAGAAGTGACAGCATTACTACTTTTGAGCTTTGGGGGCATTATTAAGCAAAATTAAGGGTCATTTTTGGCCCACAATAAACAGTGGATAACTGAATAGATAGATACTGAATCTGCTGATACAGAAATTCTACTGTAAAAATATATTTACATAAGTGAGCAGGCACCAAGAATAAAATACTAGTACAGGTACAAATTCCTTTATCCAAAATTCTTAAATTTGAAGTTCCAGAAACCGAAGTTTTTTTCATGGAGTGTGGAGCATCAGTCACTGACAACCAGAGTGGCAGGCGTCAGTTGTGTCTCAGAGCTTGTAGTGTTCACATGTGTCTGCTGTTCGCTGATATTTTGTTTTTGCTTTTTATTTTGTGACTGTGTTTAATTTCACTGTGAAAATGTCAAAAAGAGCTGCAGATACCATATGGGTAACAGTGAGAAAAAGAAAAGGAAGCATCTGATGTTATCAATAACGCAGAAAGTAGTTACTTCAGAAGTTTGATTGTGGTGTGTCAGTGCTGCGTCTTACTGAAGAATATGGTGTTGGAACTACCACTGTTTATGATTTAAGGGGCCACTTAAATGTCACTGTAGCCTCACTGATAGTACGGTTCGTGCTTCTAACGGTTATTACCATAGCTGTTCACATGATCACCATACTCTGCCCATGTGATCATTCGTAAGCTAATCAAGGGCCTCCCTTTTTGAATGCCCCAGGGCCCGTGCGGACCGGCAGGCAGTACGAACCTGATAGACAGTAGAGACGGACATAGGCCTACGGCTCTGAGGCTCCCCATACATTTATCGACTCCAATATAATGCTACCACACCAAGCTCGTCTTTATTATCTTACCCAATCTATGCAAAGAACTCACAACACATAAAAAATATTGGTCAGCTCTGTAATAAAACTTATCTTCATTCTAAAAAAAATACAGTTTATAAGTTGTTCGACATTTAGCAAGATATCGGCCTTTTTACCCCACACAAATCTGAAAATATTTGGGATACTTCAAAAAGTGCATCCTAATCTTGTAAAGCAATCATTCTTTTGTGTTTGTTGTGGAAATCACTTCAATTTGTTCATTATTAATGATGGGTCACAACAAAATAGGTAAATAACTTCCGAGATAATGGCTGAAAGGCACACATACCCGAGTACTCGGGAAAAAAAAAATTCCCGAAAAAAAAAATCACTTTTTTTCACTGTATTTATAAGCTACATGTGTCTATTACTGCTTACCCTTGGCTAGATCCATTTTCTCTAATAAGAGTGACGAGACAAGGGATAATAAGCCTTATGGTTGGTGGTGTCCCCTGCGCAGCAGGCCTTCATATTATGCTACACTGTATTTATTCTGGTGTATTTTTATGTTTCTATGCTATGAATATTTTGTCTTATGTCATAATAGATTATTGTGCTCGGTAAATAAGCCTTATTATTGATATTAGTGTAAGAATAGAAGATTTTGTTGGCTGCTCTCAATGCCCAAAACAACGTAATTTATGTTGTGTCAGCACTTCTTCCCAAAAAGATTCCTGATTGGTTCTCCGACTCTATTAGCACCGCCCACTCTGCAATGATGTCAAATCGTGAATTATTATTATATTAGAAAGAAAAATATAAGAAATTAATAAAAAAAAAAAAAAAGGAAAATTCATGGCATGTCAGCACACATGCTACGCCAGGTGGTGTCACCATACATGTTATAAATGACCATAATTCCTTGTAGGAACATCATATAACAATGATAATTATACCAGGGTGTTACCAAAAAGCTCAGCTATTTTTTGGTAAGATTAACTCAATTTTCGTATTTTTTTCAATTTTTTTTTATTCCGCACGCTCCACGGTCCAGGGACCCCTTAAAGAAATGGTGTTAAATACAAATAAGCATGAGAATAGTAGTGATGATGACATTGTGAACACAGGTAAAAAAGTTCTAAAAACACCATCTGTCATAGTGCTGCTTCATCAATATATTACTCTATAAATAAATCATAATAGTATTTGTAGATTTTGGAAGGTGAAACGTCTACAAATAAAGATACCCAGATGTTGCACACGTGTCTAATTCTCCACTATTAGTATTATTACAATCAAAGCCAAGCGCTAAACCCCCATGAGTCATACACCTACCCGTAACATAAAACTGTAGTGTTCGTAACACAACCTTGTACTTGTCCGTAGCAAAACCTGGAATTCTCTCGGTAACACAATGTGTACCTACGTCTACAGGCTACCTACACTGAATTCCTACAAATAAATATTACACACCTTTCTCCCTACATTAAGACTACAAATATTTTAAAGTAAGCAATGAATGTACTGTGGCAGTAAATAAGCCATGACTCATGAAGAGAAAGATACAAGTCGAAGTTAGAGGTATCTATGGACTAGTTAGAAAAGTCCACGTGTGGAGGCAGCGGAAGACCTGTAATCAAAGAAGGAGTGGGACGCTGTGAAGGAAGGAGGGGTGTAGACGGAGAAGAGAGAGGAGGAGGAACCGGAGGTGGAGCGGTGTCCATCAACTTATCCCACTTAGTGTGAGTATTCATAAGTTTTTGCTGCAGTGTTAATGTTTGATTATGGGATGCTGCCCTAGACCCCACCTTCATTCTGAAATTTGAAAAATTCTGAAATTCGAAACACTACTGGCCCCAAGGGTTTCGGATAAAGGAATGTGTACCTGTATGTAATTAATGATTTATTTAATTACCAAGAAAATTATTTACTTAGCTTTACCTCCTCTTTGGAAAGATGATTTATTGGAGGGTATGTTAGTGCCCAGGTAAGTAACCGTATTGGCCGGGTTGAAGTGTCCTGTCTTGCCTGTGTTCAACACTCCTTTCCAGACTGATGGGTTGTCAGGCATGGGTCTAGGATAAGAAACAACAATTAATAATTCCATGAATTTCTACCAAGAGTACTGATATACAGTGCTGAAAAGATTTGCGTGTCATTATAACTGTGTGGTTACAATAGCCACATTCATTACATCCCTTCTTCGTTTTAGTTTTTTTTCTTCTTCTTATCAACAGATGCCCTCAAACAGCTTAGAATTATTTGCAATCTCCTTTTTATTTCAAGACTAATGTTAGCCTTAGTTTTCATTTCCTGAGCTATTAATTAATAACTGCTGTTCTATTTCTATTAATTCTTTAGTTATTTTAACATATTTATTCTATTCTAGCTTTATACTCTAAGCTCTTTCATCTCCTTTCAAAGTATTTATTAGTATTCTGTTATGTGCTACCTAGCTGTACCTGCTGTTCTAGTTATCATTTGCTTTGTTATTCCTGTACTGTATAACTATCTTCTCTTTTCGCTTTAAAGTTCTTCCAACCTTTTATCTCTTCATATTATCATTATTTTCTAGTAATGCTTGATCCATTACCTCTCTTTTCTTTATAACATTTGCTTGCTCTTTTATTATTGTCTTCACTTTTTGTACAGTGTGTTTATAATAATGTATGTATAAAAACAAGAAAAAATGCTAACAAAATCAATATCAAGAATATCTGAACAATTATACAGTTACATCAGATAATACTGTGACAAAATATTAACAAGAGAAATTGAAAAGCACTAATTACACAAGTCTGAGACTATATAAAGATTCAGTTTTGTACTAATTTAGGGCAGTTCATCTAAATTAAAATATGTACTCTTACCTCTTATCCAAGACTGTGATTACATCTCCTACACAATACTGAAGCCTGTCTCTTTTTCCTCCTGGTGTAGCAGGTGGGTCCTCACACTCTCTTACTACTTGAACTTGCTCTGGTTTACACTGGCAATTGTGAAGGATTAAAAGATGTAATTTATTTTTTCACAAATAAGCTGATTAAAGATAGAGAATTAAGCAGCAAACAGAAAGTGCATAAAATACCAACATAATGGAATAAAGAGACAAATGCAATACTGTATGTGACTTTATCAAGGCACGAACAGATCCACCTTGAGCGAGATTATGATTCTATATAAGGGGAGCATAGAGACAAGTTAGACAAGATGTGTTAAAGCTAATTACTTGCGTAGACTTAAAACAGGCTGGACAAACACTTCTCAGCCCTATATTTATCAAACCTGTTTTTAGTTTACCCAAGGAATAAGATTCAACCCACCTCACATAAGAACATAAGAAAGGAGGAACACTGCAGCAGGCCTGTTGGCCCATACTAGGCAGGTCCTTCACAATCCGTCAAACTAACAGAACACTTTCTCAATCTAATTTTCAATGCTACCCAAGAAATAAGCTTTGATAATTCTATTTATTCATGTCCGAGTCCCACTCAAATCCAACCCCTCTCACTCATGAATTTATCCAACCTAAATTTGAAACTACCCAAGGTCCTAGCTTCAATAACCCTACTAGGCAGACTGTTCCACTCATCAACTACCCTATTTCCAAACCAATACTTTCCTATATCCTTTCTAAATCTAAACTTATCTAACTTGAATCCATTATTGCGGGTTCTCTCTTGGAGAGATATCCTCAAGACCTTATTTATATCCCCTTTGTTAATACCCATTTTCCACTTGTATACCTCGATCATGTCTCCCCTCATTCTACGTCTTACAAGTGAATGTAATTTAAGGGTCTTCAATCTTTCTTCGTAAGGAAGATTTCTAATGCTATGTATTAATTTAGTCATTCTACGCTGAATGTTTTCTAACGAATTTATGTCCATTCTATAATTTTTTTGTATTTATTAACACATCGGCCGATTCCCACCAAGGCAGGGTGGCCCGAAAAAGAAAAACTTTCATCATCATTCACTCCATCACTGTCTTGCCAGAAGGGTGCTTTACACTACAGTTATAAAACTGCAACATTTACACCCCTCCTTCAGAGTGCTGGCACTGTACTTCCCATCTCCAGAACTCAAGTCCGGCCTGCCGGTTTCCCTGAATCCCTTCATAAATGTTACTTTGCTCACACTCCAACAGCACGTCAAGTATTAAAAACCATATGCCTCCATTCACTCCTATCAAATACGCTCACACATGCTTGCTGGAAATCCAAGCCCTCGCACACAAAACTTCCTTTACCCTCCTCCAACCTTCCAGCCACCCTACCCCGCCTTCCCTCCACTACAGATTTATACACTCTCGAAGTCACTCTGTCTCGTTCCATTCTCTCTACATGTCCAAACCACCTCAACAACCCCTCCTCAGCTCTCTGGACAATCGTTTTGGTAATCCCGCACCTCCTCCTAATTTCCAAACTCCGAATTCTCTGCATTATATTCACACCACACATTGACCTCAGACATGACATCTCCACTGCCTCCAGCCTTCTCCTCGTTGCAACATTCATCACCCATGCTTCACACCCATATAAGAGCGTTGGTATAACTATACTCTCATACATTCCCTCTTTACTTCCATGGACAAGGTTCTTTGTCTCCACAGACCCGAAGTGCTCCACTCACCCTTTTCCCTCATCAATTCTATGATTCACCTCATCCTTCATAGACCCATCCACCGACATGTCCACTCCCAAATATCTGAATACATTCACCTCCTCCATACTCTCTCCCTCCAATCTGATATCCAATCTTTCGTCACCTATTCTTTTTGTTATCCTCATCACCTTACTCTTTCCTATATTCACTTTCAATTTTCTTCTTTTACACACCCTACCAAATTCATCCACCAACCTCTGCAGCTTCTCTTCAGAATCTCCCAAAAGCACAGTGTCATCAGCAAAAAGCAACTGTGACAACTCCCACTTTGTATTTGCTTCTTTATCTTTTAGCCCAACACCTCTTGCCAAGACCCTCGCATTCACTTCTCTTACAACCCCATCTATAAATATATTGAACAACCACGGTGACATCACACATCCTTGTCTAAGGCCCACTTTTACTGGGAAATAGTCCCCTTCCCTCCTACACACTCTAACCTGAGCCTCACTATCCTCATAAAAACTCTTCACTGCTTTCAGTAACCTTCCTCCTATTCCATACACCTGCAACATCTGCCACATTGCCCCCTATCTACCCTATCATACGCCTATTCCAAATCCATAAATGCCACAAAACATCTTTACCCTTATCCAAATACTGTTCACCTATATGTTTCACTGTAAACACTTGGTCTACACACCCCCTACCTTTCCTAAAGCCCCTTGTTCATCTGCTATCCTGCTTTCTGTTTTACTCTTAATTCTTTCAATAATAACTCTACCATACACTTTACCAGGTACACTCAACAGACTTATTCCCCTATAATTTTTGCACTCTCTTTTGTCCCCTTTGCCTTTATACAAAGGAACAATACACGCTCTCTGCCAATCCCTAGGTACCTTACCCTCTTCCATACATTTATTAAATAATAGCACCAACCACTCCAAAATTATATCCCCACCTGCTTTTAACATTTCTATCTTTATCCCATCAATCCCAGCTGCCTTACCCCTTTCATTCTACCCACTGCCTCACGAACTTCCCTACACCCACAACTGGCTCTTCCACACTCCTACAAGATGTTATTCCTCCTTGCCCTACACACGAAATCACAGCTTCCCTGTCTTCATCAACATTTAACAAATCCTCAAAATATTCTCTCCATCTTCCCGATACCTCTAACTCTCCATTTAATAACTCTCCTCTCCTATTTTTAACTGTCAAATCCATTTGTTCTCTAGGCTTCCTCAACTTATTAATCTCATTCCAAAACTTTTTCTTATTTTCAACAAAATTTGCTGATAACATCTCACCCACTCTCTCATCTGCTCTCTTTTACATTGCTTCACCACTCTTTTAACCTCTCGTTTCTCTCATATACTCTTCCCTCCTTGCATCACTTCTACTTTGTAAAAACCTCTCATATGCTAACTTTTTCTCCCTTACTACTCTCTTTACATCATCATTCCACCAATCGCTCCTCTTCCCTCCCGCACCCACTCGCCTGTAACCACAAACTTCTGCTGAACACTCTAACACTACATTTTTAAATCTACCCCATACATTTTCGACCCCATTGCCTACACTCTCACTAGCCCATCTATCCTCCAATAGTTGTTTATATCTTACCCTAACTGCCTCCTCTTTTAGTTTATAAACCTTCCCCTCTCTTTTACTTACTGATTCTATTTTCCTTGTATCCCATCTACCTTTTACTCCCACTGTAGCTATAACTAAAAAGTGATCTGATATATCTGTAGCCCTCTATAAACATGTACATCCTGAAGTCTACTCAACAGTCTTTTATCTATCAATACATAGTCCAACAAACTACTGTCATTACGCCCTACATCATATCTTGTATACTTATTTATCCTCTTTTTCTTAAAATATGTATTACCTATAACTAAACCCCTTTCTATACAAAGTTCAATCAAAGGGCTCCCATTATCATTTACACCTGGCACCCCAAACTTACCTACTACACCCTCTCTGCATGTTTCTCCCACTTTAGCATTTAGGTCCCCTACCACAATTACTCTCTCATTTGGTTCAAAAGTTCCTATACATTCGCTTAACATCTCCCAAAATCTCTCTCTCTCCTCTACACTCCTCTCTTCTCCAGGTGCATACACGCTTATTATGACCCACTTTTCGCATCCGACCCTTATTTTAATCCACATAATCCTTGAATTTACACATTTATATTCCCTCTTTTCCTTCCATAACTGATCCTTCAACATTATTGCTACCCTTCCTTAGCTCTAACTCTCTCAGATACTCCTGACTTAATCCCATTTATTTCTCCCCACTGAAACTCGCCTACCCCTTCAGCTTTGTTTCGCTTAGGGCCAGGACATCCAACTTCTTTTCATTCATAACATCGGCAATCATCTCTTTCTTATCATCCGCACTACATCCACGCACATTCAGACAACCCAATTTTATAAAGTTTTTCTTCTTCTCGTTTTTAGTAGATTTGTACAGGAGAAGGGGTTACTAGCCCATTGCTCCCGGCATCTTAGTCGCCTCATACGACACGCATGGCTTACGGAGGAAAGATTCTTTTCCACTTCCCCATGGACAATAGAGAAAATAAAAGGAACAAGAGCTATTAAGAAAAAGAAGAAAAACCTAGATGTGTGTATGTATATATATGCATGTGTATGCCAGTGTAGTGTGACCTAAAGTGTAAGTAGAAGTAGCTAGATATACCTGTTATCCAGCGTGTTTATGAGACAGAAAAAAGACACCAGCAATCCTACCATCATGTAAAACAGTTTCAGGTTTCTGTTTCACAGTCACCTGGCAGGACGGTAGTACCTCCCTGGGTGGTTGCTGTCTACCAACCTACTACCTACTATAATATGGAGACCAAAACTGAGCTGCGTAATCTAGGTGAGGCCTTACTAATGATGTATAAAGCTGTAATATAACCTCTGGACTTCTGTTGCTAACACTTCTCGATATAAATCCCAGTAATCTATTTGCCTTATTACGTACGCTTAGGCATTGCTGTCTTGGTTTAAGGTTGCTGCTTACCATCACCCCCAAGTCCTTCTCGCAATCTGTATGGCTAAGTTCTACGTTATTTAACTTATAAGTGCTTGGGTTATGGACACTCCCGAGCTTCAGAACCTTGCATTTATCTACATTGAACTGCATCTGCCACTTTTCTGACCACGAATTAAGTTTGTCTAAATCTTCCTGAAGTTCTATGACATCTATGTTTGAATCAATTATCCTACCTATCTTCGTGTCGTCGGGAATTTGCTCATATCACTAGTAATTCCCTCGTCAAGGTCATTGATATATATTATAAATAACAATGGGCCTAAGACTGATCCCTGTGGAACACCACTTGTTACAAGTCCCCATTCGGATTTAACCCCATTTATGCACACTCTCTGCTTCCTATTGGTGAGCCATGACTCGATCCATGACAGCACTTTTCCCCCAATGCCATGAGCTGCCACTTTCTTTAACAGTCTCTGGTGCGGTACTCTATCAAAAGCCTTACTAAAGTCTAAATAAACAATATCGAATTCTTTATCGTGATCAACAGCCTCAAAAGCTTTAGTGAAGAAGGTTAATAAATTAGATAGGCAGGAACGGCCCCTCATGAATCCATGCTGAGTATCATTAATCAAATTATGGTTATCTAGATGGCTTCTAATAATATCAGCTATAATTGACTCTTCAAGTCACTATGCTTTCTATATGTCGACTCATGATCTCTTCCCTGGTAGATCCATTTGTGACTTAATAAAGTCTGCTGTGTGGGCAAAACGTTGACAATACAGAATTGTATTATACTGCATTTTCTCTTTTTCACAGTTAAGCAGTATTATTTAAAAAGAAATTAAAATAAAAAAGAAGTGCTATACTCATGAAGAAGCAATGTAAAGTGTAAAGTGAAAATATATTAAAAACAATACAATAATTAAATGCACTAAATAAAAAATGAATTAAAAAATTAAGTCATTAAATAAATCAAAATAGATTGACACCCATCCTCATCATAATTTCCATACAGCATGACAGGAAAATGGAGAACTACCACAAAACTAACAAAATATCTACATCACTATAATAGGTACAGTGGACCCTCGCTATTCGAACACTCCAAAACTCATCCTTTTATGTAAGTTTATTATTGTAAGTGCTTTTATAAGTGTATTTTTGGGGGTCTGAAATGGACTAATCTAATTACATCATTCCTTATGGGAATAAATTCATTTGGTAACAGCACTTGAACAGCATTCTGGAATGAGGGTGAGTTTTGAAGTGTTCGAATAGCGAGGGTCCACTGTATTTTACAGATTAGGTGTTAAGTACGTACCTAATATTATTCAATACATAATGAACTGCTGTTCTTAACCTTTTCACTGTCCAGACCCCCAAAATTTATTTTATTATTGCTCCCAGTATCTACTTTAAAAAAAAATCCTTCTGGAATGGTAGAGAATCTTTTTCAGAAAGTAATGACACCAAAATTACGAAATCTGATGGAAAACTAAGTAAACACAAAGTTCTATTTTAAGAAAATTCCATTCAACAAAATTCTTAGCTATTTCACTAGTATGCCTTCCACTCTATCGACTGAGCACAAGAAACTGCCCATTCAACTATTACAACACAGAATTTGGCCAATTTTACACAAAATTACAAAAATATCAGTTTAAAAATAAACAATGTAGATATTCCTGGCACTAAAACATTTCCTCTGTTCATTAATCCCATCCCCAGGCCTCTCCTACATCACACTTGCCTTCCATTTTGAATTCATAATCACAAAAATGGAAGATTTACTCTATTTCCCAGATAATAAAATATAACCAGGAATGATTGGATATGGTTTACAGTGTCCCAATAATTGAATCAGACCTACTGAAAACCCATAAAGCATACTGGGAGGTGAAGGGGGCCTTCCCTGTTCTCAAGAAAATCAGCAAAAATTGAATGTTTCTACTACTTTGAACCCAATTTCAAGCTAATTCTGGTCTCGAAACCAACCAAAATTACCTCTATTTCGGTGGTATGTCTTCTGTTCTATCAAATGATACAAAGTCACTATTTTAAAGCAAACACTAGGTCAGAGTTTTGCTTTTCCCATCACACAATGCATGAGGCAGTATTTTTTTTATATGTATTGTGCACATTCACTGCACAGACCATTCTCTCATATCTAGGCCAAAAGTTACCGCTCACAGCTAATCTGAGTGAGCTGAGCTCATGACAGAATAAGGGACCCTGCCCTCAATGACATAGTTTTACATGACAGCCATTGAAAGGGTTAAGTCTGTTCATTGCCACTGTACACATTCCTAATAAATTTTCTTGCAGTTACTTATCATATACAGTGGTCCCCCGAGTAACGAACACCCCGGAAATCGTACAATTATGTAAGTATAATATTGTAAGTGCTTTTGGAAGTGTATTTTTGGGGGACTGAAATAGACTAACCTATGTGACATTATTCCTTAAGGGAGTAAATTCGTTCGGTAATGGCACTTGAGCAGGCTTCTGGGATGAAGTTTTTTCGTTACTCAGGGGACCACTGTACTGCCATCTCAGCCGTCCTCCTCCCTCTGCCATTATCCATTTGTTCAACTTAACCACACTATAGCAAACTATTCTCAATTATTTTAGTCACAATTTTATGTAAACTGTATCTCCCCACAACAATACAGCCCCATTAAAATGACACATACTCATAAGATGGTTCATATTTACTGTTCTAACAATTGATTTGTCATGCTGGTGCCACACCAGTAATTTAAATCTACACATCAGGTTTTAAACAATCACTTTATACATACTGCCCTCATTTTTTTTTACTCACATCTGGAAGAATATTCATAAGGTCAACGAACTTGGGCCTCTTTGCAGGATCATGTTGCCAACATTTAAGCATTATGGTATAATATTCTTTAGGGCATGCCTCTGGCTGTTCTAATCTCTGAAAAGAATAAAAAACTGTTAGACATGACAAATAAAAACTATGATGTACAATAATTATCTGATATTATATAACTGCACAGTTATGTTTTAATATTTGCGAAGTATAAAAAGAAATGCTGAAATAAAAATTGAAGAATAAAAAAAATACTGTAAGATATAAAGGAGGGCTACATTTGTATGGCTCTAAGGTTCCCGACCCCAAAAATCGCCGGAAGGAAGGGGAGGAAGAGCCATTCTTTTCCATTACTGAATGCATCTAAAACACCTGATAACATGTTTACACTATCATATATTAAGTGCTCTATACAGCTAGGCATAAAAGAAAGATAAAAAAGTAAAATAAGTTACATATCACATACAATATTTACCTAAAAATACAGCGCCGATTGTCCTTCTCTTATGCAACTGTTATATGAAAACAGCGATAATGGCAGAAAAACAGTAAGAGCACTGAACATAATGAACAATGACTCAACACCCAAGCATTCACTTCTCTTACAACCCCATCTACAAATATATTGAACAACCATGGTGACATCACACATCCCTGTCTAAGACCTACTTTTACTGGGAAATAATCTCCCTCTCTCCAACATACTCTAACCCGAGCCTCACTATCCTCATAAAAACTCTTCACTGCTTTCAGTAACCTACCCAGATATATGACAACAAAATGTCTATTGAAACAGTATAAATTAATTACTTGTAAACATAGAAATAAATGCTAACATTATGAGAAATCAAATAAACTGCAAGTACGTATACAAAATATTACTGTATAGGTTCCTAAACATTCTCCATGGGGAAGTGGAGCAGAATTCTTCCTCCGTAAGCCATGTGTATTGTAAGAGGCGACTAAAATGCCGGGAGCAAGGGGCTAGTAACCCCTTCTCCTGTATAAATTACTAAATTTAAAGAGAGAAACTTTCGTTTTTCTTTTTGGGCCACCCTGCCTCGGTGGAATACGGTCGGTTTGTTGAAAGAAGAAGGTTTCTAAACATACATAATGACAATAAATGAATGTTTGAATGAATGAATAGAATCTCTAAGAGTTCGATGGCTTATATCATCTAACTCTGTACAATAATAGAGTGAAGCAAAAAAAAAAAAAATTATAATTCATGGTGTGGAAATATTACTTCTGATGCCTATGTAATAACAGGCAGAATACTTAAGGTTAAATTTAATGTGAGGGCAATGCAATATATATTATAGCAAATACACTTTAATTTTGAAATTCACTATAAGGTTCTCTATGAACTGTATTTTTGTCAGTGCATTTTTAATGAAAAACAATCTACTAAAATACAAAACTAACCTGAAAATTTGGCTCATCAATGGCTTCTAAAATCTGCTGGCCAGTAAGGGCAGCCCATGGTTGGAATCCATAACTAAACATCTCCCACAGTGTCACACCAAATGCCCAAACGTCCGAAGCAGAAGTAAATCTCAAGTAGTTAATACACTCAGGAGCACACCTATGTATGTTTAATATAAAATATTTATTAATAAAAAGTATTTCATGACACAAAAATAAAAAAAATAGCAAAGCACTATTATTTTCATTACTCAATATTATCTCAAATACTTTACTTTGATTCTCAACGAAAACAAACAGGTACATGCAAGACTTACCATGCTATTGGGAGTTTCAAATTTACATTAAAATTTGTTTGGTAATAATCTTTTCCTACTCCTAACGCTCTTGATAGTCCAAAATCTGATATTTTAATTTTGTTTTTTGAGAAAACCAAGATGTTTCTTGCAGCCAAATCTCTGGAAAGAATTTTTTTCATAAATTAGAATTAATGCATCTGAAACTGTTAGTGATCAGCTTTAAGTAAACATAGTAATTAGCTTGAGGTCTAAAATTCACTTATTCAATTAGAATAGTCCATTTCAGACCCCCAAAAATACACTTATAAAAGCACTTACAATAATAAACTTACATAATAGGGTGAGTTGGGAATGTTCGAAACTCGGGGTTCCACTGTAGTTCCATTCTTGTCTTCTCGATTAAGTGAGCCATTTTTAGCACTTGGATCAGAAAAGAATATGAAAAACTTCCTTAAATATTTCAGACTGCAAGTTACCCATGGAAGTACTGCCATATAAAATGAGGACTCCTTTTGCCAATAATTATTCGCTTTCATTTTCTTCACACACACATTATTTTTAAAACCCTTTACATCATTCCACTTTTCCTACCAATTTTTTCCCCCTTTTCTATTTCTTTCCTTCTAACACCCCCCTTCATACTCTTGAAGTTAATCCTAATATTTTAAAGATCTTATTTTTCCAAATAAGTCAGCCATCTTCCACCGAGACAGGGTGACCCAAAAAAGAAACACTTTCACCATCAATTAACACTTTTGCCATCATTCACACAATATTACAAAATATTATCCTGCTCACACTCCAACAGCTTGTCAGGTCCCAAAAATCATTCATCTCTATTCACTCCTATTTAACACGCTCACACATGCCTGTTGCATGACCAGGCCCCTTGCACACAAAACATCTTTTACTCCCCTCTCTCCATGGAAAAGTGGAGAAGAATCCTTCCTCTGTAAGCCATGTGTATCATAAGAGGTGACCAAAATGCTGGAAGCAAGGGGCTAGTAACCCTTTCTCTTGTATAAATTATTAAATGTAAAAAAAAAGAGAAAACTTCATGTTTCTTCTTTTTTGGGTCACCCTGCCTCAGTGGGAGACAGCCACTGTGTTAAAAAGGTGGTGGTTTACTTCATATACATAATGACATGTGTTGAGTTCTTTCTCATATATTTCAAATGTTCCTTCAAAAGTCTTAAACATTTTCAGATACAGTGGACCCCTGAGTTTCGACCACCTCAAAACTCGAACAATTATGTAAGTGTAATATTGCAAGTGCTTTTGTAAGTGTATTTTTGGGGGTCTGAAATGGACTAACCTACTTTACATTATTCCTTAAGGGAACAAATTCGTTCGGTAATGGCACTTGAACAGCCTTCTAGAATGAATTATGGCCGAAACTCAGGGTCCACTGTATTTGAAATACAGTGGACCCCCGAGTAATGAACAAAATTCATTCCAGAAGCCTGCTCAAGTGCCATTACCGAATGAATTTGCTCCCTTAAGAAATAATGTCAAGTAGGTTAGTCCATTTCAGACCCCCAAAAATACACTTACAAAAGCACTAACAATATTATACACGTACTTACATAATTGTACGATTTCTGGGGTGTTCGTTACTCGGGGGTCCACTGTATCTGACAAAAATGACTACTGTACATGGAGGAGAAATTTCCCCAAAAAAGAACAAGATAAAGTTTCAGAGAGACACTTTATTCGTGAAGTACCTGATCTCTCAGATATTAAACCAAGTACAGTGGACCCTTGGAAATCGAACACTCCCAAATCGCCCTATTATGTAAGTTTATTATTGTAAGTGCTTTTATAGGTGTATTTTTGGGGGTCTGAAATGGACTAATCTAATTTACATCATTCCTTATGGGAATAAATTTGTTTGGTAACATCACTTGAACAGCATTCTGGAATGAAGAATGTTTGATTTCTGGGGGTCCACTGTATCACCCCCTAAGCAAATAAATATTAAGACTGCAAAAAAAAAAAAAAAAAAAAGTTGGATATACTGTAGTATTCATAAATGTAAACAAGCAAGCTAAGTATTATAAGTGGAAATAAAAATCTGAGGATATTTATAAGTGACTCCATGGGGAAGTAGAACAGAATTCTTCCTTTGTAAGCCATGTGTGTCGTAAGAGGTGACTAAAATGCCGGAAGCAAGGGGCTAGTAATCCCTTCTCCTGTATATATGTACAGTGGACCCGAGTAACGAGCACCCGGAAATCGTACAATTATGTAAGTAATATTGTAAGTGCTTTTGTAAGGGTATGTTTGGGGGTCTGAAATGGACTAACCTACTTGACATTATTTCTTAAGGGAGTAAATTCATTTGGTAATGGCACTTGAGCAGGCTTCTGGAATGAATTTTGCTCGTTACTCGGGGGTCCACTGTATTACTAAATTTAAAAGGAGAAACTTTCGTTTTCCTTTTGGGCCACCCTGCCTTGGTGAGATGAGACCGGTTTGTTGAAAGAAGAAAGATTTAGAAGACTGCAAGAAAAAAGGGGTGTACAGTGGACCTCCGAGTTTCAGTCATACGTAATTCATTCCAGAAGGCTGCTCAAGTGCCATTACCGAACAAATTTACTCCCTTAAGGAATAATGTCAAGTAGGTTAGTCCATTTCAGACCCCCAAATATACACTTACAAAAGCACTTACAATATTACACTTACATAATTGTACGATTTCCGAGGTGACCGAAACTCGGGGGTCCACTGTATGTAGAATAGCAAAAAATGTTGAGTATATTTAGAAAAGTTCAGATAAACAATCGAGAATATCTAGAAGAGATTCAAGGAAACTGGTTACCCAGACTTAAGTCCTGGAGGTGGGAAATACAATGCCAGCACACTGGAGGATTGGTGAGGATGTAACAGTTCAGAAGGTCAATGAATTGTGTTTGTGAACTTCTGGCAAGACAGCCACTGAATGAATAATGTATTTCCTTCTTTGGGTCACCCTACTTTGGGAGGGAATTGATAATGTGGTAAAAATGTTACTATATATACTCAGAAAAGTACATAAAAATTGGATGCATCTAGAAGATTGCAAAGTAAGGTAATGAGTACGTATATTCCGACAGAGCACATGTAAAAAAAAGCTGGGTGTATTTAGAAGAGGCCAAGTAAAAATTTTAGTATATAAAGAAGGAAATGTACAATATGAAAAAATCAGGGTATATTTAAAAGGTACTGTGAGTATGGAGCTAGGTTATGCAGTGAAGATGGAGTAGGAAAAGTAACAGATAGCAGTTCAAAAATTATAGCTGAGACAGTAAATGACAAGTTGCAAATAATCAAAGAAAAAAACAAGAGGAACACGATTGTTTAACTTTGTCAATACTAGTAATGCTTGCAAACATTATCAGTACAGGTACACATTCCTTTATCCAAAACCCTTGGGGCAAGCAGTGTTTCGAATTTCAGAATGAAAATGGGGTCTAGGGCAGCACCCCATAATCAAACATTAACACTGCAGCAAAAACGTATGAATACTCACACTAAGTGGGATAAAGACTACAAATACTACTATGGTTTATTTATAGAGTAATATATTGATAAATGAAATAATGGGATAATTATAGACCAGGAACATGATTCTCAAGTGATGAAGCAGCATTATGATAGACGGCATTTTTAAAGACTTAACTGATCACACATTTTCACCATATCATCAATTGGGACTTTTTCACCTGTGTTCACAATGTCATCATCATCATCACTACTATTCTCATGCTTATTTGTATTTAATACCATTTCTTTAAATCATAAACAGTGGTAGTTCCAACACCATATTCTTCAGTAAGACGCCACACTGACACACCACGATCAAGCTTCTGCAGTAACTCTACTTTCTGCATTATTGATAATGTCAGATGCTTCCTTTTCTTTTTCTCACTGTTACCCATAGGGGTATCTGCAGCTCTTTTTGACATTTTCACAGTGAAATTAAACACAGTCACAAAATAAAAAGCAAAAACAAAATATCAGCAAACAGCAGATGCACGTGTGAACACTACAAGCGCTGAGACACAACTGAGGCCTGCCACTCTGGCTGTCAGTGACCGACGCTCCACACTCCAAGAAAAAACTTCGGTTTTCGGAACTTTTCGAATTTCAGAATTTTGGATAAAGGAATGTGGACCTTTACTACAACTTTTGAGTTTGCTACAGTACAAAAAATACAGTTGTGTTTATATAACCTATATGGCAGTTTTTATCCAGGTGCCAAATAAAGCTGACAATGATTTTTTGCTGTGTTATTCACAGAGTGAATCAATGTAACAGTTTACAAGAGGAGGTAGTAAGTGCTACAGCCACTGGTAACTTTAAAAATATTATGAAAGACAAACAACATGAAGTTAACTCTGCTCCTGGAGCTATGAACAAGTGATCATAATAGGACTTAAGACCAATGTAATGTAACATTAGTAAAAGTAAGCATTAGCATTTGATAAAACAGCTTTTATAAAAAGTACTAACTGAAAAATCCCTTTTTCAATGAATTATAAAAACATTTTATAAGTTAATCCTATGAAATGGTTAAAACTTGAAATCAAGGTATCTCCAACATGAAGAATAACATATTATACTGCAACTAAATACAAAAAAGGAAGAATTAATTTATCTTACCTGTGTATGAGTCTCTTGCCTTCAAGGTAAGACATACCATCACAGATCTGAATAGAGAAGTGACAGAGTGATGTGACTGGGAAGCTTACTCTGAGAGAGGGCTCTTTGATGCATTCCAGCAATGATCGCAAAGGAGCCAGTTCTGTTACCTAAGTTAAGAATGTGCATAGTATTACATTTTGTAATTCATTTGTAAATTTAAATATGGTGCAAGAAATCTTAATTTAAAAATCCTGATGTTTATGATAAGATGCACTTTATTTAGCTCATAAAAGAATAGATGAATAACAGATACAGGAGTTATAAGTAAATAAAAAAAATAGTATTTAGTATCTGGTTTTGAGTTGGTAACTTTATGAACAAAAATGATCACAGCATGCATTATATTGTAGTAAAAAATAATAGTTTAGCAACAAATAGTTTAAGCATTATATAACATTGTATATAATTTTCCAGTTAAATCTTTATAATAAATTATGAAAAAATCAACCTATCTTGAAGCAGCTGCCATTATTATAAAATAAAAAATCCTCACCAACATAAGAGCATTAGTATCAAGTACAACACCATAGAGTCGAACAATGTGCTCAGAGTCTATGGTGTGCATGATGGCAGCTTCCTTCAGAAACTCCATGGGCTGTGTCTGCATCCTCTCTTTGCTTAGGCATTTGATGGCTACCTGAATCTATAGGAAAATAAAAAAGATACAATTTCAATAAACCATTCATTACCTAATTCAGTATACCCACTGGAAACATCTGAGTGCTCATTAAACCTCCCTCTATCCATCTTGGCAAAAAACTACCATTTATTCACTGTTGCTTCACTCTTAGTTACATGTTACCTTCCTTTCTTCCAGAAGATAAATTAAGCATCAGGTTTATTATACTGTAAGTTTTTTTTTCACTTTATTTAAACTAAGTACAAGGTGGATTTGATATAACTTAGTGGATACAAAAACCAATGTTTTATGATTACTTACTCTCTCTCCTTCTTCATTGGTCCAAACCCCTTGCTGGACTACACCAAACTCCCCAACACCCAACTCTTTGTTGATGACAATGGCATCAGCAGGAATGATGTGTTTACTGGGAACACGAACACTAGGACGGTCTCCAGCATCATCTGGCACTACTACTTCTGGAGAGTCTAAGCCATCTTTACGTATTAATAAAATCTGAAAGACACACCAGCTATGTATATATGGATTTCATTCTGTGTGAAAATTGCAATTATTATACTTGAATATAAATAAGAAGTTCACAAGATATCAATGTCACAAATATAGAACTAAGTGAAAATATGGAAATACAAAATTATAAAAAGAACTGAAATAATGGTTGCTGAAATTTTGAAGCATAACCTGTCAGTAATATACCAACCTTTTTGAACTTTGACAGGTAAGTCTGAGGACAATACTTATGAAAGTACTTCTTAAGCCGGCGAATTTCTGGACGTGACATTCCCATGGCTTGTAGATCTTCATCAGCTACAAATTTTATTTGACCTACATTTTGCACCTGTTGAGAAAAGTGTAAACATACTAAATACAGTTCATTACAGTACACAGGAAATTTTACCTTAAGAGTTGGTTCGGTAAAAAAAGTATAAGGGAAACATGATTCAAGGATACCTATACCAAGGAGAACAAAAATTATACACAATCACTAAAATTCACCATGTAATGTCTTAAAGCATTTTGGCAGTACCTCACACACACATTAAAATGCATGAGAAAAAGGGCATACTGCAGTCTTTAATTAAGATTGAACTTGAGAGGTTCATGCGGGCAGTGCCAGATAAACTCAGGTTGCAATAACTACAAAAGATTGTGGGCTATGAGTAGAGATAGATAAAATGATTAGGCAATTAGCAAGGAAGCCTCATTTTAGGTCTTAGCTAAAAGTAGAACTACTGTATATTATCAACACTGGCCACTAGTAACCCAGAGTGAAAATTAGGAATCTTTCAACTTAAAAGGTCTAGTAAAAAAATAAACCAGAAAGCAACTAACCAGATTGATATATAAATGTAATGTAAAGGAAGTAATGTACATGCACTATGCATACGGTACTGGGTAAAGGAAAAAATGTGAAGAATGCCAGGTTCATAGGAGATAAAAAATTACAAGAAACAGATGCTTCACATCAAATCCCAAGCACTAACTATGTCCTGTCCCTTTCATACCTTAAGAGTATTCTTGAAATTGTTGAAGTAGTGTTGAAGTTCAGCTTCAGTGAGGAACTCATAGAGTCCCGGTCCTCGTTGGATAGAAGTCATAGTTGTGGCAAGAAAAAGAACTAGTTTCAGAGTGATGGTGATAACAAATAAGAGTTACCACCCTCGTATCTTGCTACCTCAGCACCATTTCACCGATGCTGCAATAATAGAAATCATTATAAATGACAAGCCTTTACAGTAACTATGAATATGAAGATAATTAAAAGCACATAAAAGGATAATGAAATGTGCAAATCATCACACTGGTGGAGAATGGAATTGAGACCTTTCTTGACCATTATCTCACAGGGTTTTCCTCATGAACCTACAATATAAAATCAAGAGCCATGAAAATCAGTTCCTACAGTAATGTAACCCAACACCACATTCCAATATTTTTTTGCTAATGATATATTTTCTGCAGTAAACTATATTTCTTTTAACTCTGAGCCTATCACTTTGAAAACCCTACTTAATGAAGAAATCTACACATGAATATCTACAATAAACCAAAATTTGATTTGGAAAAAACAATTATGTATGGGTTGACCATCACTAATCTGACATCACTGGGACCATTAAATTCCATAAGAAACTCACGTACTGGTCTGCCAGAGTTAACTGCACTCAGTAGTCGCCTCATAAAATGGGTGCGATACTTATGCTAGCCGAAATTAATGCTGGATTAGTGATTGCCAGATCAGTGATGGCCGACCTGTATAATATGGGAAAACAACCAATTGGCTAGATCTTATAGATTAAATAACTCTCAAATAAAATATTAATAAGCAAGTGAATTCCAGGAACAACATACATAAAAACAACAAACTGAACATCAATATACACATTCCACACATTTAAAAAAATACGAGACAACAGGCATACTCTTGAAGATCAGCTATTACATAACCAACTACTCTGCTCTCTTAATCCTGCACTACACTCTGATCTATCCATATCTCACATACTGGATCTAAGCCTGAGGAATGATGACCATCAACCATCTCAAGTCAATCACCAAAAAAACAACAACCCTGCAATCAGAACTTGCACCACAAATTCACCCTCAGTCCATTCAGCTTATCAAGAGTAATACTAATTGATAGGCCACAATGTTTTTTTTTACTATATTTAAATTTCATGAGCTTAATGAATAAAGTAACCTGACAAGGAACCATCCTGACTAACCCACTTAAGCTTTGAAATTTGAAGAGGTAGTGGTGTTGGCAGCCATTGAAAACAGCTTGGTCTGCTACCTTAGGTGACCTTGCTAAACTACACTAATACAATAATTGGTGGCTTTGTACAAGGACACTGCATTAAGCATTGCAAAGCAATACTTAATGGTTCATGAAAAAATTAGTGGATAATAGCCCCCCAAAAAAAAACTGTCTTACATAAGATATGTAAGTGTATGGGGGCTCTTGATTCAAGGAACTGGAATTTACTCCATATCGTTGGATTAAAACCAATTGCCTCCCAATTCTCTGGAGCTGTATGGCCTCAATAGGTTTAGAAATTCCTCCTAAATACAGTACAGTGGACCCCCGGTGTTCGTCCTGCTCAAAACAGGCCCTTTTATGTAAGTTTATTTTTTTAAATGCTTTTATAAGTGTAGTTTTGGGGGTGTAAAAGGACTAGTCTATGTTACATTATTTCTTAAGGGAATAAATTCGGTTGGTAATGGCACTTGAACAGCATTCTGTTACGAAAAATGGACGAACACCGGGGGTCCACTGTACTGTATTTAGGAGGAAGTTCTAAACCTATTGAGGCCATACAGCTCCAGAGAATTGGGAGGCAATTGGGTTTAATCCAAGGATATGGAGTAAATTCCAGTTCCTTGAATCAAGAGCCCCCATACACTTACACACCACCACCACCCCAACACATACAGCCACCACCATCACCACCCTAACACACAGGAACCACTAATGCACATCCCTAGCTCCCATCTTGTACACTCATACCAGAACCACTCACATCCTCAGCCCCAACTGCCACCCCACACACCTCTAGCCTCCTTCAGGTATTGCCTATTGGCTCTGGCAACCACAAAGCGACTTGCCTTACACCACAATAATGGTAGTAATCCTTGCATGCACAGAACTAGCCAGTCCAGACAAAAGTGAGATAAGAGCCTAGTCAATTCTGTGGCTACACTGGGATGACAGGGATAAGAGCCATTCAACAATGAGCTGAAAAAACAAAAAAGGTTGGCAAGTACTCCAACACAACACTCAAGATTTCAAGTGTCACTAAATACAATGACATGAATTTGATGGAAAATGATACAACAAACCTTTAACTATATTAAGGAATAAAATAATCAGCAAGTAGTTGAGAAGGGTTCTGTGTTTTAAGAAAATATGGGGACACTCTTGGTGATGGGAGGGAAAGGTAGAGAGGGGTAAAGGAAAAGAGATAAAAAAAAGTTTTCCCCTTGGAAAAAGAAACAGAAAGAAACATTCCCAATTAGCCAAATACCTATATGTACATGTATCTTACTCAAGTCAGTGACATGCTACCCTCTCAAATTAAATAATTAAGATAAACCCAAGCTTATATGTATCATCTTTAAGCTATCCAGCACATCCCCTTGCCCAGGGATATGCCTATTTTGAACTGAAAAAAGTTTTGTTTATTATTATGGCCATTTGTTAGATTACACCAAATCTAAGACTAACTATAGATGAACCACTAACCATAAGGCTAACCGAAGCTTAGGGCACATTTTTTAGATATCCCTATCTAAGAAATGGTATCTAATAATGACAATATTTCAAATTAAGGAAGTACAAACGTGCACAATAATACTAGCCAACAAAATTTAACCAAAATCAAATTGGTTGTTTTAAGCAAAATTTGATGCGCTGATCACGAATCTGAGCTTATTTATCTCTAATACTTAAGGTTAGAGATAGAGATGAGCCCTGAGTCTAAAGAGGCCCCACATCAAGTGCCTTGGAGGGTTGCCATACTCATGGACAGTCAAAGGATCAAAATGACATCAATGCTGAGGAATGAAGGGAGATGGCTAGGGAGGTGCCAGATCAACCAGGGTGTGATGGATATGTGGGGCAGCAGGCCTCCAGCAGCAACAGCCTGGTTGACCAGGCAAGCACCAGACGAGCCCATGGCCGGGCTCAGAGAGTAGATAAACTCTCGAAACTCTTCAAAGGTATATCAAAGGTACCCTGCCATTGGCAACAAATCTCTCTCCATACTCCTGAAGCAAATTCCCTCTGGTCAAGAAAAGTGGAGTGATCGCTGGAAGGGAGTGGACAAGGAAGGCAGCTCAGTCCTCAACTTCATTACCCCAGATGCCCACATGAGATGGGACCCATTGGAGATTGATGCTTGAACCTAGGGCGAAGAGGCCTGGGAATAGGAGAGGATAGTACGTAGTCAGAAAAGAGCAAAGAGTACAATCAGTTGAAGAGGAAGATAGGCGAAAACAAAGTTAAGTGTCTGGTTGATTACAAAAAGTTCACCGGCAAGGACAGAGTGGGCTTTATCCAGTCTCCTGGTTTAGTCTTTGCAGATGCCTTCCTTTCTCATTACAATGTCAAATGCTCCAAACTTCAGAATACTCGTGACTTGACCTATCTTTATCTCCCCACCTTACCTCTTCTTTCCTTTCTTCTGCCTAGGTGGGTTCTGTCCAGTGAGTTTTCCCATCTGAGTTTTTTGTCCTACCCTCATAGGTCATTAACTCTCCTGCAGTGCTTTTTATACCTTTTTTATTAGATTATCTCCATTACTACTACTGTTTCACTTACACTCTACTCTCCAATTCTTATGTCACTACCACTTATGCCCTTCTTATTGCCACCAGGCCACGGTATGTGTCTAGTGTGCTCTCTGTGAACCTGAACAAGATGTCCTCTCTTGAGCAACTCTACCAGCAGCTAAAGGAAGAACTGAGGGTGGCTAAGCTTGAGATACAGCGACTGACTGAGGAAAACAAGAGGATTTGCAGTAATCCTCCTGTTGTGAATCCTCAAGCCAAGAAAGGAACCTGGACAGTGGCTGGAAAGCATGGGACAAAGTTAAGGATCAAGAGGACGGATGGAGAGGTAGAATCAACAGCGATCCAGGAAACTGTTGTGGAAACATCGAACCCATTCTCTTCTCGTCCGTACTACCCGATGAATGTGAGTCGACTACTGGGAACGTCACGACGAACAACACCAAGGAAGGTAAAAACGTTGTTGTTGGGGATAGCCAGGTTAGGTACGTACATGGATAGGGCCTTCTACATGAAGGGTAGGAGTAGAAGACAGAGGGTTTGCTTTCCTGAGGCTGGGATGGAGGATATTGTTAGCTGGCTTGACAACATCATGAATGGTAATGGGATCAATCCTATTATCTGCCTCAGTGCTGGAGGCAATGATGTAGGCAAGTGTAGAAGTGAGGATTTAGTTAGAAGGTACAGGACAGCGATAGACATAATTAGGAAGAAGGGGGGGTGCCCTGTTATATGTGGCATTTGGCCAAGAAGGGGTGTTGGAAATGAATGGTTGTCCAGAGCAATTGGTATTAATTGTTGGCTGGACAAGCACTGTAAGGATAATGCAGTACCACTCATTGACAACTGGGACCACTTCTACAGTAGAAATGACATGTATGCCAGGGATGGGGTTCACTTATCAAGGGCAGGTGTGGGTTTTCTTGCTAGTTCAGGTGAGGGTGTTGTTAGGACTTTAAACTAGGATTAGTTAGAGGTATGGGTTTAGAAAAGAAAAATAATGAGTATGGATACACAGTGGACCCTCGGTTTTCATAATTAATCTGTTCCAGAGTCTGCCAAAAACTGAAATTCACGAAAACTGAAACCATTTTCCCCATAAGAAATAATGTAAATCCAATTAATCCGTTCCAGACACCCAAAAATATTAACACAGAATAATTTTTTTAGAGATTAAATATAGATTTACATACAGAAAAGAATGACAAATCAATATAAAGCAATACATAATAACATCACACTTACATTTATTGAAGACTCTTGTTGGTGTATGGAAGACGGGAGAAGGGGAGAGGGAGAAGTTACTATTGTTTGGAACCTTACCTTTACCTTTGATATACCTTTGAAGAGTTTCGAGAGTTTATCTACTCTCTGAGCCCGGCCATGGGCCAGGCTTGTCTGGTGCTTGCCTGGTCAACCAGGCTGTTGCTGCTGGAGGCCTGCTGCCCCAAATATCCATCACAGCCTGGTTGATCTGGCACCTGGTGAAGATACTTGTCCAGTTTCCTCTTGAAGGCTTCTACACTAGTTCCAGCCGTGTTTCGGATATCTTCTGGTAAGATGTTGAATAGTCTGGGACCCCGGATGTTAATACAGTGCTCCCTTTCCATAAAGACTTTAGGTACAGAGTCCTTATCCAAGGTTACTTCCCTTCTTTGTTTTTTAATGGCACTAGGACCAGCTTGAGAGTCACTGGACCGTTGTCACTCAAAAAATTGTTCCAGAGAGCTCTGTTTCTGGCATCTCTAAGATTTGCCTAAAATGGGACAAGGCATTGTCATTGAACATGTCGCAGACACGGCCTGCAACAGCTTGGTTTGGGTGATGTTCCTCCACAAAAGTTTGCACCTCACTCCACTTTGCACAAATGTCCTTAATCTTTGAAGAAGGCACCTTCATCCCTCTCTCTTCTTCCTCCTGTGAAGCAATTTCCTCAGCTGTGCTTTGTTGCTGTTGCAGATGAAGGTCTTGCAGCTCTTCAGTGGTTAACTCTTCACTGTGGTCCTCCACCAACTCTTCCACATCCTCGCCACACACATCCAACCCCATGGAATTCCCCAATGCCACAATACATTCCACAACAGGTGTAGGGTTGACAGGGTCAGCCTCAAACCCTTTCATATTTTTCTATGATTTCTTTCTTTAATTTTATCGTGTTTCTCACCTTCTTTACCTGGCACCAGGCTTTCTTTGGGCCCATGGTGGCTTATTTAGCAGTTGCAAGCACAAAAAACAATGGATTATTACAAAATGTTTCATATGAAAGCGAGGGGTGATGCTCACTCGCCAAGAAACAATGCCAGACTGACTCTGAATGCGTCTGTGGGGGGTTTTGTGTGCCTGCAGCTACTGGGACATGCTCCATGCGACTGCCAAAATCCAAGGGAAATCATGAAAACCAAGGCTATATTTTGACAAAAAAAGTTGTCGATAACCAAAATTCACAAAAACTGAGACTTACGAAAACTGAGGGTCCACTGCATTGACTTAGGCTTTGATATTATGAATCTTAATAATAACAGTCATGGAGTAACACTGGGTAATGATAATTATAGAAATTGTGTAAAAGCAAGGGCGAATAGGAAAAAGGCACAGAAGAAAAAACATATACAGTGGACCCCCCTTGTTCGTCCTGCTCCAAACTCGCCCTTTTATGTAAGTGTATTTTTTTAAATGCTTTTGTAAGTGTATTTTTGGGGGTCTAAAAGGACTAGTCTACTTTACATTATTCCTTATGGGGATAAATTCGTTTGGTAATGGCACTTGAACAGCATTCTGGAACGAAAAAATCACGAAAACCGGGGGTACACTGTACTATTTTTTGCTAACAGTCGAAGTGCAAGAAATAAGATTAATGAATTATGTTTGGTAGCATGTGCTGGGAACTTTGATGTCATTGCTATAACTGAAACATGGTATGATTTAAAGAGTCGGGATATGATTGCTGAGTGTCATATTCAAGGATTTAAGTTAATCCATGTGGATAGATATAATGGGAAGGGGGGAGGAGTTGCATTATATGTACGATAAAATATAAATTGTTGTATAAAAACAGGTATAAAAATAGATGGATTAGTAACAGAATCTGTTTGGGTAGAGTTTGTAGAAGGTCAAGAAAAACTAATTCTAGGTGTAATATACCGATCTCCAGGTTTGGATCACGATAGAGGGACACTTCTTTGGAACGAAATTGTTAGGGCTTCTAGACACAATAACATAGTGATAGTAGGGGATTTTAACTTTAGTCAAATTGACTGGACTTCTTTGACCAGTAATCTGGAGTCCAGTGACTTTATGGAAGTAGTTCAGGACTGTTTTATGAAGCAGTGTGTAACAGAGCCTACCAGGGGTAATAATTTGCTCGATCTGGTCTTGTCATATATGGAAACACTCATAAATAATCTGGAGATCGCTGAAGAGATTGGCGCAAGTGATCACAAATCCATCACTTTTAGCATTAACTGGGAATATGAGAATAATGATAATACGGTAAAAGTCTCTGATTTTAAACCCTTAAACTGTCCACACGTAGATATACGTTCACTCGCGTAACTGATCGAGTTTTTTGAGAAAAAAATAAATTGTTATTTTACTTTAAAATGAAGAGTGCATTTTGTTTGTCATTCCTACATTTTGTAATACTACACACACTGAGTGCACAGACCCATTCTCTAATCTCTAGGCAACTCAGGCTTATTGTGGCAAGGTTAAAAGCATTTGAAAAAAAACGTAGATCTACGTTCGGTCAGCTACGCGAGTGAACGTATATCTACGTGTGGACAGTTTAAGGGTTAAAGATACAGTGGTACCTCGAGTTACGATGGTCCCCAAAATCGCCCTTTTATGTAAGTTTATTTTTTTAAATGCTTTTGTAAGTATATTTTTGGGGGTGTAAAAGGACTAGTCTATTTTACATTATTCCTTATGGGGATAAATTCGTTTGGTAATGGCACTTGAACAGCATTCTCGAACAAAAAAATATCGTAACTCGAGGTACCACTGTACTTGGGAATCTTTAATGAGGAAATGTTTTGCCACACAGTGGCGAAACATACAAAGGAGAATGGTGAAGAACAGGAGGAGTTTGAGGTAATCAGTCCCTCAGCCTTGAGTCGAAGTGATCAGAATGATTACATACATCGATTCAAGGCTGACGAGGAATGTACATACATTCACCAAACCTTCACTGATTTACAAGAAAAGAGCTCTTCAGATCATTAATTCTCCACGCACCAACACCACTCCTAACAAAGTTATAATTCTTCCCAACAGCCAGGTTGCACTGAACGTTTCTAAAGTACAGTGGTCCCTCGGTTTTCGTGCATCTCCAAACTCGAACATTTGTGTAAGTGTATTTTCGTAAGTGCTGTTGCAAGTGTATTTTTGGGGGTCTGAAATAGACTAACCTACGTGACATTATTTCTTAAGGAAGTAAATTCGTTCGGTAATGGCACTTGAGCAGCATTCTGGAACGAATTTTTGGCGAAAACCGAGGGACCATTGTACTAGCACAAGCAAACACTAGAGTTGCCATCGCTTCCAGCACTTCAATAAAGGATCTAACCAGGACAAAATCCAAGCACCATGAACCAGTCAATGCAGGGGTTTACACTATAGTACACTGTGGAGGCTGCGACAGGATTTATGTAGGTGAAACAGCAAGGAACCTCGAAACACGCCTCAATGAACACATTAATGCAAGTAGGAACAATAACTTGAACAACTCCTGTGTACAACACCGAAATTCCGCAAATCATCTCATGAAATTCAGGGACGCCCGATTAGTGATCAAAGAACCTAATTTCCGCAGACGCATGTGCCTTGTCTCAGCATTAATTGCTGTTTCTAACACAATTAAATAAAACAAAAGCAGCTTCATCATCTCTGAGGTCTTAGCAAGAATCCTCCTGAAAACAGTAAACCCTGCCATCACATAGTCTCTGCTGCCTATTCTACACAAGCTCATTACAGAGGAGAAACACTGAAACAGACCTTCTCATATCCTACCGCCAATAGTATTTGTCTAACCTATTTTTATGCTACCCAAGTAATAGCTTTTATAACCTTTTATTCATGTGCTTGTTTATTGTTCTACCTTAGTGTTTTACTACTACTACAACTAATATTTCTACTACTACTACAGTCATACCTCGGTTAACGATGTAATCGGATAGCGATAAATTCGGTTAACGATATTTTTGACGTAAAAAAAATGACTACGGTTAACGATGTTTGCTTCGGTTAACGACATTCGTAACGGACGCGTCCGCGTGGCGCCCAGCTGAGCGCGCACTCCAGGGAGCGTCAGTGTGCTATTGTTTACAAGCGAGAGCGACCACCCACCCACTCCACCCACGCATTCATACCAGTATATTGTCATTATTCCACTGTTTTTAGTGCTTGCAACTGCTAAATAAGCTACCATGGGTCCAAAGAAAGCTCCTAGTGGTAAGCCTGTGGCAAAGAGGCTCAGAAATACAATAGAACTGAAGAAGGAGATAATAGAAAAATATGAAAGTGGAGTGCGTATCACTGAGCTGGCCAGGCTGTATGGTAAAGCCTATTCTACCATCGCTACCATTGTGGCCAAGGAAAATACACGTAAAATCAAGGAAGCTGTTGTTGCGAAAGGTTCATTTGTGATTACAAAACAGAGATCACAAGTGCTGGAAGATGTGGAAAGTTTGTTGTTGGTGTGGATCAACGAGAAACAGTTAGCAGCAGATAGTGTTTCGGAGGCAATAATATGTGAAAAAGCAAGGCAGTTGCATGATGATCTCGTTAAGAAAATGCCTGCAACGAGTGCTGAAGTGAGCGAATTTAAAGCCAGCAGAGGCTGGTTTCAAAAATTTAAGAATCGAAGTGGCATACATAGTGTTGTGAGGCATGGTGAGGCAGCCAGTTCTGACAAAAGTGCGGCTGAAAAATATGTGCCTGAATTCCAGGAGTACATAGAGGCTGAACAATTCCTCCCCCAACAAGTGTTTAATTGTGATGAAACAGGCCTGTTTTGGAAGAAAATGCCCAACAGGACCTTCATTACTCAAGAGGAAAAGGCACAGCCAGGACATAAGCCTATGAAAGACAGGCTAACTTTGATGCTTTGTGCTAATGCCAGTGGTGATTGCAAAGTGAGGCCTTTACTGGTGTATCTTTTGAAAATCCCGAGTGTTTGGCAGATGCGGTATCACCAAGTCTAACTTGTGTGTGATGTGGAAGTCTAACAAAAGGCATGGGTCACAAAGGAACATTTTCTTAAAGGGTTCAATGGCGTGTTTGGCCCCAGTGTGAAGAAATATCTCCAGGAAAATAATTTGCCACTTAAGTGCCTCCTTATAATGGACAATGCTCCTTGTCATCCTCCAAACTTGGTAGAGAAAATTGTGGAGGAGTTTATATTCATCAAAGTGAAGTTCTTGCCCCCTAATACCACTCTCTCCTCCAGCCCATGGACCAGCAGGTCATTTCAAACTTTAAAACTCTACACCAAAGCAATGTTTCAAAAGTGCTTTGATGTGACCACAGACATGAATATAACCCTAAGAGACTTTTGGAAAACCATTTCCATATCCTGCATTGTGTAAACCTTATAGGTAAGGCTTGGGAGGGAGTGACTACCAGGACTTTGAACTCTGCCTGAGAAAATTGTGGCCAGACTGTGTCCTAGAGAGGGATTTTGAAGGTTTTGGGGATGAGCCTCAGAACCCTGAGCATGAGCCTGAGCCTGAGCCTGTTGTGGAAGAAATTGTGGAACTGGGCAAGTCTATGGGGTTGGAGGTGAGTGGTGAGGATGTGGAACAGTTGGTGGAGGAGCACAAGGAAGAACTAACCACTGAAGATCTGCAAGAGCTTCAACAGCAACTGCAACAAGAGACCACAGGTCAGGACAATGGTTCAGAGGAGGAGGAGGTGGAACCGAAATGGAAGAAGGTGCCTTCTTCAAGGATTAGGGAGATCTGTGCCAAATGGAGTGATGTGCAAGGCTTTATGGATGAATATCACCCTAACCATGCTGTTGCAGGCCGTGCTGGCAACCTGTACAATGACACAGTGGTGTGTCATTTCAGGGATGTGTTAAAGAATCGCCAGACACAGAGCTCCCTGGACAGATTTATTGTTAGAGAGAGGTCCAGTGACTCTCAAGTTTGTCCTAGTGGCATTAAAAGAAAAAGGGAAGTAACCCAAGAAAAGAACTTGGTACCTGCAGTGTTAATGGAAGGGGATTCCCCTTCCAAACACTAGCATACTACTCCACCTTCCCTCCTCCCGTCCTCCACACATCAACAACTCTTCAATAAATGTAAGTGAAATGTTATTGTATTATATTTACATGTGTATTTATTTAATGTTCATTAAATTGTGTATTATTTAATGTCAAAAAGTTCTAAAAAATATTTTATTTTACTACTTTTGGAAGTCTTGGACGGATTAATTTTATTTCCATTATTTCTTATGGGGAAAATTGATTCGGTTAACGATTGATTCGGTTAAAGATATGCCCTCTCTGACGGATTAATATCGTTAACCGAGGTATGACTGTATTTATCCAAGAGAGGAAATACCCGATGCTCTCAGTTACATTAATCACCAGGTTACATGATGGTAATTCTGGAACAATGGAAAGAATGAATAGAAAGTGTTGGAACCCGGAGATGAGGTCGATATCCTTGGGGTGAAATTTGATTGCAAACTGACTATGAAGAGCCACAGAAAATCTTGCAAGCAAGGCAGCCAGAACTCTAAAAGCACTTGGACGTATCTCACATCTATTCAACAGTATAGGCTGCAAACTCTGAATGAGGCACAAGTTCACTCTCGCTGTTATGTACAAGGCCAATGTTGTCAAGGTACCATACTTGGCTCCACTTCGTGGACAACGAGAAGACAGCTTCTATATGACAAGATAGGCAGCAACTACACTCTTGGCCGTACCCTCCTCAAGAACATCACTTCATCTGAAATCATTCAGCCGTAGAATGAATGATGTCAAAATGTCAGATGTCCAAATGAAATCACTGACCCACAGCTGGCTCCAACTTCATTTACATGTTTTATAATAAAAAAAGTTTTTCAAATAAGCTGACGTAGTTAGGAACTAACACTGTAAAAACTCTTGTGTAAAGATAGAGAGAGAGAGACGGTTGGAAGGGAGGTATTATATTTCGGTACGGCGACTTAGACTGCATCTGAAAATGAAACAAGAATATTACGACAAAACCTTACACTTCATATAAAGGAAAATATTCTTCCGTAATTAAATATTGGTTACAAGCTACAAACTTAAAAATGTTTGTATAAGTCGTAAATTGCTGCATTATTAATAAAAGTTAATAACTTAATACGTCATACCATGAGACCGAAATGGCCAGGTGTGAAATGTCTGTGGTCGATACTTACTACACTCGAGATATGAGGAGGGTGAGAGTTGAGGTAACAAAAGTAGCAAAGTGGACGGGTGTGACCCACACCAGACAGGTGGCTGAACCGGTTGTGCCATCTGGAATCTCCCACCACCTGATGCCTTCGTTACCACCATCGCTGACTCCAACTAAACTGTTACTGTCACCGCCGCCAACCTGTCACCACTATCACCGCCACCAACCTGTCACCACTATCACCGCCGCCAACCTGTCACCACTATCACCGCCGCCAACCTGTCACCACTATCACCACCGCCAACCATTATAACAGTCATCACCATCAACAGTGGGGTTGAGGAAACTCTGATCTCACCTTACTCTTATTAACAAGGCCAAGAGATGACAACCCACACCTCCATTATCAATGATGCCCCATGACTCGTTCACTCATACACACACACGCGCGCGCGCGAATAGATAAGGTGGACAGAGACAAGATGTTCCAGAGAGGGGACACAGAAACAAGGGGTCACAATTGGAAGTTGAAGACTCCTATGAGTCAAAGGGATGTTAGGAAGTATTTCTTCAGTCATAGAGTTGTCAGGAAGTGGAATAGCCTAGAAAGCGACGTAGTGGAGGCAGGAACCATACATAGTTTTAAGACGAGGTTTGATAAAGCTCATGGAGCAGGGAGAGAGAGGACCTAGTAGCAATCAGTGAAGAGGCGGGGCCAGGAGCTATGAATCGACCCCTGCAACCACAAATAGGTGAGTACAAATAGGTGAGTACATGCAGATGATGTGAAGTTGATGAGAAGAATTCAATAGGACGAGAACCAGGCAGAACTATAAAGGGATCTGGACAGGCTGCAAGCCTGGTCCAGCAACTAGCTCCTAGAGTTCAAGCCCACCAAGTGCAAAGTCATGAAGATTGGGGAAGGGCAAAGAAGATCGTAGACGGAGTACAGTCTAGGGGGCCAGAGACTACAAACCTCACTCAAGGAAAAAGATCTTGGGGTGAGTATAACATCAGGCACATCTGAGGCACACATCAACCAAATAACTGCTGCAGCATACGGGCGCCTGGCAAACCTAAGAACAGCATTTCGTCATCTTAATAAGGAATCGTTCAGGACTCTGTACACTGTGTACGTTAGGCCCATACTGGAGTATGCAGCACCAGTTTGGAACCCAAACCTAGTCAAGCACGTAAGTAAACTAGAGAAAGTGCAAAGGTTTGCAACAAGACTAGTCCCGGAGCTAAGGGGCATGTCTTATGAGAAGAGGTTAAGGGAAATCGACCTGACGACACTGGAGGACAGGAGAGATAGGGGGGACATATAAAATACTGAAAGGAATCGACAAGGTGGATAGAGACAGGATGTTCCAGAGATGGGACACAGCAACAAGGGGTCACAGTTGGAAGTTGAAGACTCAGATGAATCACAGGGATGTTAGGAAGTATTTCTTCAGTCACAGAGTTGTCAGGAAGTGGAATAGTCTGGGAAGTGAAGTAGTGGAGGCAGGATCCATACACAGCTTTAAGAAGAGGTGTGATAAAGCTCATGGAGCAGGAAGAGTGACCTAGTAGCGACCAGTGAAGAGGCGGGGGCCAGGAGCTATGACTCGACCCCCTGCAACCACAATTAGGTGAGTACACACACACACACACACACAAAGTGAAAAGGCGGGTCAGGAGCTATGAATCGATCCCAGCTACCACAAAAAGGAGAGTACAAATACGTGAGTGTACACACACACATACCTTGGCCATCTATCGACAAGCGTCTCTGACAACTGATAACTAACGAAGGTGTTTACGTCTTGGACTTGCATCAGAAATTTGAATAACACGCAGGGTTAAAAGGCAAGAGTATTGCAGTGGATCAGGAGTGCCTAAAAGACAGAAAGCAGAATAATAGTAAAGTGTGATGCATCAGAATAGGAGAGAGTAACGAATGGGGTCCTGTAAGGATCAGTACTAGGACTGCTAGTAACATCTGTCCAACACCTACCAGAAGAATCGAGACTTACGTGTCACTGTTTGTTAATATAAACCTGAGAAGAATAAGAACAAGAGAGGACAGTGAGAAGATCGAGGGAGACCTCAACAGGATGCGGATGTGATCAAACAAGTAAGCTTCTGGAGTTTAATCCAAACAGATGCAAAGTAATGTTGTTTTCCGATACAGTACACAGAGTACTGTATCGGAGGAAAGAAAATGCAAAATCCGTGGAGAAAAAAGACCTGGGGAAAATATAACACCAAAAATTACAGGTAAAACCATATAGCGTCACTAGCACATGCAAGATTAACGAACCTCAAAACAGCATTCAGGAACTTTAACAAAGAATCCTTCAGAACTTTATACATGACATATATATGTCAGCAGGTCAACTAGTGAGTACACATCTAATCAAAACAAGTGCAAACGTTCGAAAATGTTCCAAGATTAGCAGCTAGTTGGTCGCTAGCCTGGTTGATCAGGCCCTGATCCACCGGGAGGCCTGGTCATGGACCTGGCCGCGGGGCGTTGATCTCCGGAATACCCTCCAGGTAACTAGTATCAGAGTTGAGAGGAATGCACTTTTAAGGAGAGGTTGGTAGAACTGAACCTGACTGCCTTGACGGAGAGGAGTAAAAGAAACATGATTACAACAATGTTGTTACCGCACTCAGCTTACATACTGAGGGTCCGTGGTTCGATTCCCGGCACGGATGGAAACGTGGCATGTTTCCTTACACCCACTGCTCCTGTTTCCCTAGCAGTATTTAGGTACCCGAGTGTTAGTTGACTGTTGTGGGTCGCGTCCCAGGTGGTAGGATAACAGCTCTTCCCCTGTAAAACTAATCTGTGTAAAAAGGGGATGGGGAGCTGAAGACAAATTTGTCATAGCAATTTCTTTAGTTTCAAAGGTAACTTGGAATGACTTGGACAAGGCCGGTCACAGTAGTTTAAGAGATGGGGAAGGAGCTGAGTCTCGACCCCCGCAAACACAAATCAGAGTACACAAAAAAAGTTGTGTATTTCAATAAAGGAAAAATGATCTTGTGGTAAACATCACTCCCAGATTGTATTCCCGGAACTAAGGTCAGAAATATATATATACCGGGTACATATGATATACCTGTGACTAATTTCAAGAGTTTTCATGTGGTGGGCACATAAAAATATATACCTAGAAAAGTACAAGAATTTATTTCAAACTTTAATTAATTACTCCTTACGAGATAAAAAACACTCGGCAGACAGTGCAAATTACTCCTATGAAAAGTAGGTGTGGCAGGTAACACAATACGTGTAAGGGCCCCATGACAACATTCTCTTTTTATATTTAAGGGGTATTACCAACAGACCCCTGGCTGTTTTCAAAGAGGAACTTGATAAGTTCCGTAAGTCAGTTCCTGATTAAATGAGCTGTGGTTCGTACGTCAGACTGAGTGTGGCCAGCAGTAACAGCCTAGGTGATCAGGCCTAGATCCACCAAGAGGCCTGGTCCAGGACCATGGTCTTTTCCCCCGGTTCTTCCCCCGGGCCGCGGGGGAGTTTTCCCTTGAAAACATTCTTTAGGCATCCTTCAGGGAAAACTTAAGAAAATTAACAAGTTTTTAAAGAAGGAAAAGGCAGAGGAAATGTTAACACGATACGTAAAACGAAAGGAAAAATCAGCACGATGTACAAGACACTCAGGAAGTAACAAGATGACTGCAGAGATTAAAATGACGGAGATGGAAACATGGGGGTCGTAGATGCAAGCTGAAAACTCAGGAGAGCCAGTGATGTAACCTTGATACCTATGATATACCTTTGATGAGTTTCGAGTCTTTCTACTCCCAGAGCCCGACAATGGGCCAGGCTCGTCTGGTGCTAGCCTGGTCAACCAGGCTGTTGCTGTTGGAGGCCCGCTGTCCCACATATTCCTCACAGCCTGATAGATCTGGCACCTGGTGAAAATATTTGTCCAATTTCCTCTTGAAGACTTCTACATTTATTCCAGCAGTTTTCCGATATCTTCTGGTAAGATGCTGACTAATCTGGGGGGCCACGGATGTTGATACAGTGTTCCCTTATTGTGCCCACTGCACCCCTCCTTTAAAGACTTTAAAGGCGTTCCAAGTAATTTAAATGTTTTACTGGATCTATGCGGACCGTAAATAATCTCTCTATTTGTTCCAGCTCTGAAACACTTCAACAAATGAAAATGTGGGATGAAGTCAGCTAACTTGATGCACAGTTTCAAGAGTAGGTATGACAATGCCCATAAAAACCAACAACGTCACAGGTAAATCAAAGGTAAGTACCAGTCAATTATGGGACACTTCCCTGCACATGCAGCTGTTGCGCACACATACACACATCTCCACTTAGTTATAATTAATTAATTGTGCTACGAATATTCCCACGAGAGTAGTGACTGGATGAGCCACGACTCGCCCCCACTGTCTCGTCGTTGCATATCACTCACCACGCTAATACACCAGTGCCAAATAACTGCTGATAACAAACATGATGCAAGTACAAACACACACATACACGAACACGCAAAAGTATATGAATTATTTGTTTTTCCTGCATCGCCTCTTACCTCTGTGAAATGTTGAGGAGCACAAGAGGACGGGTGGGAGGAGGGTCTGGCTTACGCTCTCACCACTACACAGTTACCACTCTACTACTCCCTGGCGGCCAGGCCAGCCTGCTGCCACGCCCAAACACCGCCGCCACACTCTGTAAAAGGATATAAAACATTATTATACCTCTAGAGAAAGTCCTCATCGTCATGCCACAACCAGCTAATGAAACAATAACGTCACCCAATGCAAGCTAACGAGTATTGAGAACTAATCGTATGTGCATGTGAATACCCATTTGTGGTTGCAAGAGCAGTCATGGTCTTCATTTAAATAGCCTGTAGCATGTCTGTGACCGGTTTCGATTGTTTTATACTCTTGTAGCTGTGCCTATGCCCAGGCTTCTCTGGTGACAGCCTGAAAGGCCTAAACGTTCCTGCTTGTGACACCCACAGCACACAACCCGGCTGATGATGCACGTCCTGCAAGAACTTGTGAAGCTCACTCTTGAAGACTTCTCTCCTCTGTTTCGGCAATATTTATTATTTCTGACGATAGAAGCTTTAGCATCTACTCACCTTGAGGTGTTTGCTGGGGTCGACTCGCAGCTTATGATGCGAACTCTTCACGAAGATAGTTCGTTGGCAGCGCTGTATGACCCGTACAGGTTAAGTGCATGTTTTTAATATATTATTATTATTATTAAGCTAACTTGCACTTGACTTATTAAATTCAGGTCTGCATCATTTTCTCGTCTAGCTCCAGTTCTATACTATTCAGACTAAAAAAAAAATTCTAATATATCTAGTGTAGTATCTTCGTGTGCACTGGCGATTTTTCTTAGGATTTGTGTACATCGTAATCATGTCTTCCCTTACCCTCCTCACCTCCAGTATGGGGTCTCACCTCATACTGCGTTCTTCTCACCTCTGACTGAAAAAGTGTTTTCTAACGGCCCTGTAGCTTAAGGAGCTTTTAGTTGCTCTACTCCCTGGATCCTCTCCTCGCATAGCATCTTGAATAGCATGTCCCTATCCTGCTAGACTAGTCAAATACGTATTTTAAATGTCATGTTCTTGTCCTTTGTCCTCTAGTCTGAATTACTTAGTCTTTCCTTGTAGTGCCGCAGCGTGTGCATGCATACGCTCATCACTACCCCATTTTCTTCTCCCCTTGTCCCTCCCCAGGATTCCTTGCCACTCCTGTCTCGAGCCTCCCTCACGCGCCCCTATCTCCCTTGATGCTCATTATCTCAAGTATGAAACCCATCATGTGTGAAGGAATATCACTGGGAAGTGTAACCAACTTTTGTTCCCACAACATAAATAACAAAATATGGGAAGCAGTACATTACTGATGTACCCAAATCTATTACTTAAAAACTATTTCTAAACAACCACTTCATCATTCAATTTTGCTAACGACGCCAAGGTTAGCATTAAAAACAACAACGACGGCCACGATGATGGCAACGATCAGTTGTGAGGCTGGAGGAAGGACGGTGACTATCAAGATGACGAAGAAGACTGCAAGGGTGCAACACGTCTGGCAGCGTGAAACCCAAGCAACGTTAAAATCAACATTCTTTTTTTTTTAGCGAATGGCGTGAGGATGGACTGTGTGAAGATCTTCCACTGAGCTCAGTATTCCACTGTATCCCTCTTAACAACAATTTATAAGTTCGTAGTCCCCTCGTCTGCTCATCTAACCTTTCCTCAATACCGAGACTAGTCTTGTTGCTTAACACGTTAGATTAGTGAGAGTTCCACGCTAGTGCTGTGCATACGTAAATCCTAAGTTAATATTCCTGAAGGCAATTACTGGATTCGGTAATTTCGCATATTCTGCTAACTTAATTGTTTACGCGCATCTTTGGCAAATGGAGCATAGTGCATGCACCACCTTTTCACATTGGAGGCGGCTAAAATCACTCTCTTGACTCCGAGTCCGATTTGAAAATTGAAGAGCCATCTGCTTTCTTTGCATGCATTTCTGTCCTTACACAATTATCATACTCTTCGAAAACGTTAGCAAAGCTTGTGTGTATTAAATCTGCATTTAAGTAGTCTTCCAATGTTGTGATTTAATGTGTTGTAATCAAGTGGTAAACTTCTAGTTACTTCAATCTACCTACCTGGAGGGCATTCCGGGATCGACGTCCCCGCGGCCCGGTCTATGACCAGGCCTGGTTCTTAAATTTGCCCACCTTGCATATGCTGTCCACGTTTTCAGTTACGTTTGCTTTAGGTCGCATGTAGGTGGGTAGTCACCAGCAAGGGAGGCCTTTCTGTCACATGAATGTGCAACGAAGACGGCAGATCAATCTCATAAAATTCTATATACATTCAACATACTTTCATGTGTATCTTAACAGTTCTTATCTCTAAAATATTTTCTCTTTCAATTTTATGAGACCTGGTTTGAGAGCGGGTCGCGGGGAAGATGGAAATAACATAACAGGAGATAGGTCTGGTTTAATGCCTATGTTTACCCACCTGTTTTTTCTATTGGACTCCTATCGATGTTTCATTCTGACGATACATTGTGCCTGGTCTCTTTTTCATTCACAATCTCCATTACTTTTCTGGTGTTAGCAATGAACCGTATTATCTATTTTCGGCGTAATTCTTGCAGTTTATGTAAGTAGTGGGTTGAGGTCTTCTGGCCTGCCATCATCATCCACCTATTAAGAGTGAAACAAGTAATCGTTTGTCGAATCAATCTGGTTGAATCTCTTTCATATGAAGGTCGTTGGCGTATATTAAGAACAAAGAGAAACCCACTTGTTTCTTTTCAATACCATTCAACACTCACTATAACTGTGCCCTCTGCTTAGCACGTACTACTGTACTCTAAACGAAAGAATCTGCGTACATTCTTGCCTGTGCGCTCGCGTGCGTGTACTCATCAACTGTATTTGTGTTTGCGACGGTTGAATCAGTGAGAGTAACCTAGCCTCAAATTACATCTTCCTAACGTGTTTACGCGTTTTAATTTCTGGACGATCTAACAGCTAATTGCTCCGTTCAAAGCAGGTGCAGCTGCAGACCTGGAGAATATGCAAAGAACCTTCACTGCTCGTATAAATTCAGTCAAGGAACGTAGGCAAGAAAGATATATTATAAAACTTTACAACATCATCCTTTCATACGTAAGGGAGGGTGTTAAGAGAAAACTTAGTAAGTTCCTCAAATTAGTTCCTAATCAGCCGAGGTGTGTGCGTACATTTGACTTCGTTCGGCTAGCACCAACAATCTGGCTGTCAGGTGAAAGGACACAAATGCAACTAATGTAACATTTTATTGTGGCAACGTTTCGCTCTCCAGGAGATTTGTCAGGCCGTAACGGCTTGATAAAGCTCCTGTAGAGCGAAACGTTGCCACAATAAAATGTCACATTAGTTGCACGTGTGTCCCTTTACCTAACATATTGTCGGTAATTCTACCAACATTAACACAACAATCTGGTTGATTAGTCCATTCACCGGGAGGCCTGGTTCCGAGGGTCAACGGGGAGTTGACTCTGGGAACACTCTCCGGATAGCAGTATGCAAAATTCAATATCAGTTACATATTTTAGATTAGGTTAGCTTACCTTAATCTAAAATAAACAAATTTACGCATAGTTAACGGCTAATAAGCAAATTACATAAACCGGAGTTAACTTCTGAGGGATACACCGCAGTTGCTTACCTGTAACCGGCTTCGAGGGCGCTACTATCGTCTCAGCCCGGTCTGAGGTTCGACTTTCTTGTTAACTGCCTGGTAAGTCAGGCTTTTGCTGCCAGCGGCCCGCAAATCATCACAACTTGTCTGGTTTGGTCCATGTTGTGGGTAGTGGTCCAGTTTCCTCTTGATTTTTTTTTTTTAGACAATATGTTGGTTATATGAGTTATGAGCGAGGTGCGTTGGTAAGTGTGGACCTACTTGGAGGCACGTTCCTTCACGCACGACGGGAGTAAAGCCCCAACGGAGACTAGCTGGTCAGTGGTGGCAGGAGGAGGAAGAGGTTGGTTGGTGGAGGGATCCACATCGAGGCCACACGGTCACTACTGACTCTTGCATTCCTGAGGTGGTCACCCAGAGCATCACGCCGGCCACTACAATCACCATAACCACTTTCCAGTCAGCTGCACCAATCAACAACATTAGCCACGCCAATTACTATCACCACCGTGAACTACTCAAAAAACTTGTCACAGCCGGAAACCCCCATACAGATCAACATGCCTTTAAATATACATGAACGGCTCAGTTTATACCAGGTTAGGATTCGTTAAACCAGAGTGAGCCACTCGCATATACTAAATGGGGTTCGTTAAGCTTGAGTCATCACTCACTCGTTTATACTAGACTGGGGGTTCGCTAAACCAGTGAACCACTTATTCATTTATACCAGGCTGTGGAGCGCTGAGCCATTGAGCCAATAACTTGTTTATACCAGACTCGTTTATAGCCGGAGGCTCGTTAATTCAGTGAACCACTTTTACTAGGCGGGGTTCACTGACTTAAGAGCCTCTGGCTATAAACGAGACTGGTATAAAGAAGTTAGTGGTTCGCTTCGGCTCAACGTTCCCAGCCTGGTATAAATGAGTAAGTGGTTCACTTCTTGATTCCCCGGTACTCTCCCGGCCCGGGTCTTTTCCATATGGTGATTCGGCGTTGGCTCCCTGGCTTGGGAGTGTCTTGAGACCTATGTCTGCCATGGGAGGAGGTACTTGTACCTCCTCATCTTTTGGGACCAACTGTCCCCAGGCCTAGCTGTGGTTCACTGGTTTAACGAACCCCCAGTCTAGTATAAACGAGTTAGTGACGACTCAGCCTTAACGAACCCCATTTAGCATATACGAGTGGCTCACTCTGGTTTAAATAAACCCTACCCTGGTATAAACGAGTTTGCTGTTTGTTTTGGCTTAAGGAAACCTCACCTGGTATAACCGAGAGTGGGGTTCACCCTGGTTAAACGAACCTCCACCTGAATATAAGAAACTGGAACTACCCTCCATTTCTCTGGATCAAACCCGGGCTTAAATCTTACCTTTGATGCGTTCCGAGAGTTGTTCTACTCCAGGAGCCTGGCCATAGGCCAGTAGCATTTCTTAAAGCAGACGTTTTGATCTTTTTCAGAGTCCAATAACTCAGACTTGGAAAGGAAACTCCGAACCATCCATTCTGGACCACTATCAATCATAAATGAATGAGAAAATTAGGAGAAAATCAAAAGACAGGTATGGGAAAAAGATAGTTGTTGAGGTAAATACTAGAAAATAGATCAGCGGGGGATTAGATTTGCACAATTCAGTCTATGTAGAATGGGCTTTGAGCCTCTGGTTGACTCGTCTCGGTTGTTCTGCCACCTTGTTGGCATAACGACCGAGGCGAGGGGGAACATATATGCAATTGTACTAAGTTATTTAGGCCTACCTAATCCGGCACATGTATGGAATTATCGTGCCCTTTGTGATAAAAAGGATGAAACTGGGTAATGTTCTTTAGAGAACAGTCACTTAAGACTGCAGCCACTCTGTTTCTAAATCCGTTAACCTGTGGCTGCCATTTTTCAAAATGGCTGGCACAAGCCATTCGGTCAACGAAAAACATGCCAAAAAAATAATTGAATACAGTTTTTTTTTAGCAACACTGATCTGATTTCCATTGAGCCTTTCCTCCCCCATCCCCCCGATTACTTACCCTACACCGCGCAAGGAGCCGGAAATGGGCCAGAATATGCAATTTTCTAATTTTTGATCCTGCTGACTTCAAATGTGGTGGAAGTGGCAAGATATATTGAGCCAATGATGATACTCTTCAAGTCAGTTTTTCTCTCCTGGCTGGAACACTGCTGTATACTAACGGCCCCTTCAAGGCAGGTCAGATTGCTCAGCTGGAAAATGTACAGAAATTTCATTGCTCGTATATACTCAGTTGAGCACCTGAACTAATGTCAACCTTGAGGTCCCTTCAACGGTATTCCTTGGAACGTAGGGGAGAAAGGTACATAATAATATACACCTGGAAAATCCTGGAGGAATTAGTTCCAAACCTGAACACCGAAATCACTCAGTATGACAGAGACTTAGATAACGGTGCAAAATACCTCCACTAAAAAGGAGGGGCGCGACGAGTACACTAATAGAAAACTCGATGAGTGTCAGAGGTCCCCGACTCTTCAACTCCCTCCCTTTATGCATACGGGAAATTACCATCAAATCTCAGTAGACGGTATCTAAAAGGAAACTGGACAAGTTCCTTGAATCAGTTCCTGACCAGCCGAGCTGTGATTCCTACAATGGACTACATGCGGCTAGCAGTAACAGAATGGTTGATCAGGCCTTGATCCACCTGGAGACCTGGTCTGGGACCGGGCTGGGGAGAACTGATCTCCGGAAACGCCCTTCAGGTATCTATCAGAATGGTAAATAAAATGTAATATGAATAAAGTGATAATGAAAAAAAGTAATGATAGAAACGAAGTCGAAATAGATGACTTCATATTTATATAAACAATAATTGTAAGCAATCTTAAAAGTATTTGAATACGAGGAGAAGTTAAACAGAAACACTGATGAATTATTGTAGCCAACAGCTGCATTACAAATAAGTTTTATCAGAAATCAATATTATTCTAACATAATCAAAGAATAACTTTTGACGCCAACCTTCACATTTGCATAGGCCGCTGCAAGGCAGGCTTGCTCCAACACATTTCCAACGTTCTCCACAACCTTTGGTGATTCCACACTTAATTAATTCCCAGCAGGCTACCGCAGCTGGTGGCAGTGTCATCCACTGAACCTTCCAAGCATCATCGATCATCTAACCGAAGTTATCTAGAGGGGGAAGGCAGGGAGTCTTAAGGTAGGCCTGACCCCCGGGTATGTCCTGCTGGTATGCAGCATCAAGGATGTGTTGATGAAGGTCATCTTGTGACGGGGAAATGTTCCATATTTGGCAGCCCTTCTTTGAGACCATGATTCACCTGTCTTTATTTATAGTGACTTCTGTGCTGCAACGATCGTAAATTAGGACTATGAATTATTTAATACCCGACAAGACCTCTGTAACAGTGGCGGGGGATGAGGTGCTCTCTAGTGCAGGTGTTACTTGAAAGCATAATTTCCTGGCTTCCGACGGCTTTGATTTTCCCTCATCACGAAAATCTGATGTGATATCACACCGTATAAGGCCAACCTCTAAATGTTTTCTGGTGGCCATGCCTAACCACATAGAGTCGTAGCTCAACTTGTTAACGATGAGAACACGGGTGTCAGCTGTTCAAATAAGGATTTTCTTTACAGTCAGTAAGTCAAGTGGCACTGGCAGCATGTACAATCAGCCTGGTGTCGCCTCCTGGTGGTTGTATGGTGCTAGTCCGTCTTTATTTATAAATGCATTAGATGGGACGTTACTTCCATCAGTTAAAATTACTGTGCAGGGATATGCTAATGATGAAGCATGTGTGGCGAGGAACTTAAAAAGTTCACTCTTTGGCAACGCTACACAAGCGTCTACCAGTTAAGTGCATCAGTGAATCGCCTATAAATATAGTTTTGCGAAAAAATTATAATGAAAAGTGTGTTATATTGAGTGGTTTATGCAATGAGAATACTGTAAATATTTTTGGGCAAATTTAAAAAAAAAATTCTTGAGAAGAAATATTAAAAAAGACCCTTATTTAATTACTGCAACTAACCTAACCTAATGTAACAAACTAACGCAAGTACAACCTAACCAACCATAACCCAACGTAACCAAATATGCACTCGGAAGACATTGCTGGGGTGTTGGTGTGATTGGAAATACTACAGTATTTACCTACATCACTGGGCCAGCAAGTCAGATGAGCTCACTGGTCCAGAGTATACTTTATCTGATACATTCTACGTGTAAGTTTTATAGGTTGTGTAACCCAACCTAAAATAAAAACAACAACATTTGGAAATATGCAGGAAGCGTTAAGAAAATGACGTTGGGCGCCATGTTAGGAAACTGACGTAGTAAAATGAAGGTGGAGAGGAAGACAGGTGCGGCGAACGGAGGAAGGGAAGAAAGAGAGAAGTGGAAGAGGCGGCGGTTGCATTTGACACACAAGCAACCGCCCCTCCTCCTCCTCCTCCTTGATTCGCCGGTACTCTCCCGGCCCGGGTCTTTTCCAGATGGTGTCCCGGCCTTTGTTCCCTGTCTTGGAAGTGTCGTGAGACCTATGTCTCCCATGGGAGGAGATATAAGTACCGCCTCATCTTCCGGGACCAACTGTCCCCAGGCCTAGCCACATTCCCAGCCCTCGCGGGGCTCGTGGGGAAAAGCTAGGCCTCTGGTCTGCCATCTTTCCCGCCCCAGGAGGGCTCGTGGGAATGGTAGTCTTTGGAGCTGCAGGTAGTAGCAAGCTCTGGCACCTTCCCCGCCCTAGGAGGACCCGTGGGAGTGGTGTCTGCCCATATCCAACCGCCCCCCTTAATTAACCACCACCGCACCAAGCAGCAATACCACCACAACTGGTCAGTTTGTTATGTCCAGAAATCATCACCCACGTGGCCCGTTCGTTTCCTGATTGATGGCCTTGCCAGTTAGGCTGTTACTGCTTGCAGCATGCATTATTACATTCATAGGGAGCGCTAAACTCATAGGGGCCATATGGCACCTGGAGGAATGGGAGGCATTCAGGTTCGATCCAAGGGAAGGACAGATCCAATTTCTTGGATCAAAAGCCTCTCACCGGTATCAAGGAACCTCCCTGAAGGGGTTGCGGCATACAGTTCAACCCGGTCGATTATGTATAGTTTAGATCTTTATGACAGTTTATTTCCATATAATTAAATGGAAGGTGTTTAAAAGCCTTGGACTCCTTATGTCCATTGAGTCGCTGCTCAGTTCGACCCTCCCCCCTTAAACTAATTTTCACTGAAATATTTTGCACAGCCTGCAATGGCTCCCACTCGAAAGAAATACCTTCAGTGCGTATATTTAGAACAAGTCCCTCCAGCATGTTCCATGTATATAGTATGATGCGTCTTTCTCGCCTGTGTCCAGGGAGTACAGATTAAGGGACTTTAGGCTTTTTCAATAATTCTGGTGTGAATTAAAGAACAAGTCTCTGTAAGTCTGCTATACATTTTCCAGATATTCAATTTCGCCTGCTTTAAATAGGGTTGTTTTTGTGAAGCAATATTGTAGTCTAGAGTATATGAGTACCTTAATAATTATCATCACTGAATTGCCATCTCTTGTTTAGAAGAGTCATATTATCCAGCCTGTATTTTGCTTGCACTTGCCACAGTAACACTGTTATAACTGTTGATCGTAAGATCTTTACATAGCGTTACCTCTAAGTCTCTTACATTCCTCCTCCTCCTCTACTGAGTAGTCTCAGCGTATTCTATATACTACATTTAAATAATAATAAAAACAATTACTCGAGTAGACTCAAGAAAGTACTCACTCTGCTAGAAATATCTCACAAGCTACAATTTCATTCAGTCGTTGGCACTGCCACCGTGAGAACACCTTTGATATAAATAAACTGGGCTGAGTGCCTACACCGCCCACAACACTTTGAACATCCACCTTTGTGTGTGATAACGACGCGTAAATCAATTAACTCTAGTTTACCTACCCATTTGCAGCTCAACCAGGTGAGACAGTGGTCAGTTAGTGACTCATACCTATCTTGGTAACAGACAGGGTTTGTTACATAGCCAGTCAATCATATAACCTTATCCAACTCTTCACGATGGTCTACACTGTCATGCGAACGTAAAGCAGAAGTCTACTAAAAGTTTTCTTTTGGCAGGATTACTCGTCCTTTCTCTGTCTCGTGAACAAGATGACAAGTAAATCTTACAAACTTATAATTACAGTTGGTATAGTTATATTTTATTTTATGTGTGTTTCTTAATAACTATTATTTCTGTAATAATTCCTTTGCAATTTAAGAGGCCTGGCCTGAGACCGGTTTACGGGGGAGATAATCCCTGGAACCACTACCGACAATGTCCAGATCCGATGCTTACAGCTCAATCCTTGCATTTTTTCCTGTTTCTACTATTCTGGTTTGATATACGATACCTAGCCATTCTGAAAAACTTTGCCAACAATCTATCCCATGTCTGGAGGGTGTCTAGATACATACATCAATACATGTATATACATGATTAAGGAAAGCCCACACGTAGACAGAAAGAATGTTAAAGAGCCTGTATCACGGTCTCCGTCTAAGATAATCTTCAGCAGTACAGGAGAGTAAAAAGTCTTGGCTCAAATAGTGAGCAAATTCACGGGTAATGTATACTGAGGGAAAGAGGACCTTAAACACTAAGCTGAGTAGCTAAACTCCCACTGGAGCAGTTTACATATAATTTCGGGTGTGTGAGATGTAATTACGAGAGATGGTAGTCATGGTGTGTTTACGCCATGGGAATCTGGAGCATGTGGATTTTCCTCAATTCATTGACAAGTATCCACCACACTTTGGCAGTGACAAGGTACATATATTAAGAGGTTTACATCTCTATTAATCCTCGTTTTAGTAATTAAAGTAATCACGATATTAAGTGTACAAGTGAATTAGCAATCACTGGAAATCTGACCTCAGAGTAGTTGGAAAGTGGAATGAGCTTCAAAAGCAGGTATGACAAAGACCGGTAGGCCAGAGATCAGTAGATGTCGGTCAAGACAACGTGTTGAGAGTCTTGTAAGAAATTAACGGGTAAAACGGGGAAGGGGGGGAAGAGACTTGCAAGTAACAAAGATACATACTTGTTTCATTCTTGAAAGACTCCCTCTACCTGTTTCTTTCTTGCTACACGTACCCCCCTCCCCAGCCCCCAACGAGTCGCACAGACGTGATCCGGCCAGTGTCATCATTCAGGGTTAAAGAGCAACAGTTACATGCCCTGCCGCTTCTGCCGAAGTGAATACTGATTAAAGTAACAACCATGCCAGAAAGGAGGGGCAGGAGTAAGGGAAGGAGGGAAGGGGGGATAAAGACTTGGTCAGAACTTACTCAAAAACTAATGACCAGTCCTCAATATACACAGTTTGTTTTGTAACGTGTTTACATACGTAATTTCTGAACGATCTTTGATATACCTTTGATATACCTTTAAAGAGTTTCGAGAGTTTATCTACTCTCTGACCCCGGCCATGGGCCAGGCTCGTCTGGTGCTTGCCTGGTCAACCAGGCTGTTGATGCTGGAGGTCCGCTGCCCCACATATCCATCACAGCCTGGTTGATCTGGCACCCGATGAAGATACTTGTCCAGTTTCCTCTTGAAGGCTTCTACACTGGTTCCAGCCGTGTTTCTGATATCTTCTGGTATGATGTTGAATAGTCTGGGACCCCGGATGTTAATACAGTGCTCCCGTATTGTCCCCACCGCACCCCTGCTCCTCACTGGGTTTATTTTACACTTTCTTCCATATCTCTCACTCCAGTATGTTGTTATGGCAGTGTGCAGATTTGGGACCAGGCCCTCAAGTACTTTCCAAGTATATATTATCATGTATCTCTCTCTCCTCCGCTCCAATGAGTACATGTTCAAGACTTGAAGGCGTTCCCAATAATTTAGATGTTTCAATGGCTCAATGTGAGCCGTAAACGATCTCTGAATTTGTTCCAGCTCTGATATTTCTCCTGCCCTGAACGGGGCCGTCAGCACAGAGCAGTATTCTAAGTGAGGGAGCACTAGCGATTTGAAGAGTGTCACCATCGGCATTATTTCCCTTGTTTTGAAAGTTCTCAATACCCACCCCGTCATCTTCCTGGCTGTTGTGATCTTTGTCTTGTTATGGTCTTTAAAAGACAGATCAGCAGACATAATTATTCCCAAGTCCTTTACGTGTTCCTTTCGTTCTATGTGGTGACCCTCTTGCGTTTTGTATATAGTGTTCCTTTTGAGTTCTTCATTTTTTCCATACCTAAGCAGCTGAAACTTATCACCATTGAACGTCATTTTGTTCTCCACTGAGCTTCGAGTCTTACTACTCCCGGAGCCCGACCATGGGCCAGGCTCGTTATTTTACATGAAGTAACTTTACTGTAACCTAAATTATCCTAACATCTGGCAGCGATACATACGCCTGCGTTGCTTAATTCATTGGCAACAATACGCTCTTTATGGTATGAGGCCCAGCTTGTACCTGATATTATTTTTAAGTAATATCTTTTTGGGTCACGTGGGGTTTGGGATAGAGGTGTAAGGGGATGGTTGGGGTAGAGGAGTAGGAGGGGTTGGGGTAGAGGAATAGGGGGTTCGGGTAGAATAGAGGGGGTTGGGCATGGGAGTAGGAGGGTTGAGGTAAAGGAATAGGAAGGTTGGGGCAGAGGAGTAAGGGGTTGGGGTAAAGGAGTAGGGTGGTTGGGGACTAGGGGTGGAGATACTGTCTCAAGTTAGACATATGCAGCCATGCCTCGCTCTCACTCCTAGACCTGCGGCCTTCCAGTTAACAAGCTCCCCTCCCGGACTGGTTTCGGCACACCTCACACTGCCCGCTGTGAACCACATTATTCCAATAAAGACGAAGCTAGTCAACGGTCGTATATCTCACCTTCCTCTACGCTACCCGGCAAGTTACTAGATCAACCCAAAAGGCAGTTAAAACATGTCACAGATAAGGAATTACACACATACAAAAAAAAAAAAAAAAAAAAATGAATGGACTAGGAGGCAGAGGTAGGACTGAACCTCCACCATTCCTTGCACAATGACCCACACGTGTGTAGCGCATCGTAAAATACAAACAAATATTGAATAACACAAAACTTGACTGGCCACTCTAGAAAACACTCAGAATAAACAGTTGCTAAACAAATTAATAATAATAATAACAGAATAAAAATAAAATTTATTATTAATTATTATTATGGGGAACAATAAACCCGAAGAGGTCATATATCGCGGGGGAGGGGGAAGATGAATGGGAGTCAATTAGGTACGATGCAAGGAAGGAAAGGGAAGGTTCAATTCCTTGAAATAAAAGCTCAACGGAGTCAAGGAACCTCTCTTGAGGTGGAGGCGATGTGAGGCGAGTATGTAGTCTGCAGACTTATGTTATGTTACACACAGCGGTAACGTAACCACCGTCACCACAACACTCGCCAGCCCTAGTAACCTCCACGAAGTATGAAGCTATGGCTGTCTTAAACTCTTGTGTCTTACACACGTGTTTTACATATTTGTAGCTTATATATATATATATATATATATATATATATATATATATATATATATATATATATATATATATATATATTATGCAGAAATCGCGAACAAGTGATGCAAAACATCCACGGGGGGAGTTGAATGATAGCTCTAGGCCTTTCGTGTTGCAATCAACACATAAGCAATGTTACAGAAATGACTAAGAAATTCAGGAAGATTCGTTAGCTAGAATGAGATGGCAACAAACAGGGCATATGTGCCAGGTGCCACAAAGATGAAGACAAGTTATTAAAACAGTAGTAGTAGTAGAGTCATAAAGAAATCCATCGACATTAAATATTTAGTACTAATGTTGTGTTCGCTAGGTCAGTACTAAATATTTAATGTCGAGGAGTTTCTTTGTGCCTCTACGTGTGTGTGTGTGTGTGTGTTAGTTACCATTTTGTCCTAGGCACATGTCGATTAGACACTAGGCCTGTTGTATGTGTGTATGTATGTGTGTGTGTGTGTGTGTGTGTGTGTGTGTGTGTGTGTGTGTGTGTGTGTGTGTGTGTGTGTGTGTGTAACGAAACACTTCGAAATGTTTCGGCCCCGCCGGGAATTGAACCCGGCCCCTCCGTGTGTGAAGCAAGTGTGTGTGTTAGTTAGTTACCATTTTGTCCTAGGCACATGTCGATTAGACACTAGGCCTGTTGTATGTGTGTGTGTGTGTGTATGTGTGTGTGTGTGTATGTGTGTGTGTGTGTGTGTGTGTGTGTGTGTGTGTGTGTGTATGTGTATGTGTATGTGTGTGTGTGTGTGTGTGTGTATGTGTGTGTATGTGTGTGTATGTGTGTGTATGTGTGTGTATGTGTGTGTATGTGTGTGTATGTGTGTGTGTGTGTGTGTGCGCGCGCGCGTACATTTTGTATCTTCTAATAAAGATCTTAACACATCGATGCGTTGCCCAACAAAAGTTTGTTCTACAAGGTGTCTTGTTTTTCTTCGTAAGTAGTATAGGTATAATAATAAAAAAAGACATTATGCAGAATAAACTTTTATTGGGACTAGGTTTCGCTGGTGATTAAGCTGAACCCTGAGCGAAACAGTCACAATAAAAGCTTGTTCTGCATACTGTGTCTTACAAAGAATACACTATGCAAATGTCTTCTCAATGTACTACGATACATAATATGAAGACTTAGACCTATGCAACATTTGGGTATCTTTATTTGTAAACGTTTCGCCATGCAGTGGCTTTATCAAAACAAGGACATAGTGTGAAGATACCCAGAGGACGAACATGTGTCTAATTCATCTTACCAGTATTGTATACCATTTATATACAAAATTACGATATATAATTTGAGGGTTAATTCTGAAACTTCTTATATTGGTAAAACAGTTTTCCAATAACAAACTTAACATGATAACAAGATCATAGAGACGTAAAACTTTATACCGCATGTGTTATGCATGTAAATTCAAATTTGTCATTTTCCCCTGTATCTTTTCCAAAACATTTAAATCTATTCTGTAACATGAAGACTGGCACTGCTCAGCGAACTAACTCAGATGTAGACTTCTACTATAACATTTTAAGTTTGTTTTATATTTTGATACGAATCCGAGTACTTTATTAATAGTCTTGTTGAAGAAACACTTCTGTACTATTGCACTGGCTTCAGAGTTTTGTTAACTAGACCCCGAAACCCACTGTTCGTGGGTGCAGAGGTTATGATTTTTCCCAGGATTAGAACCTTACCCTTTTCTCAGTTTGGTTATCATAAGAGTAATGACAAGCAAAGAGGGGTCGGGGGAAGGGGGTACGTAGAGACTAAGTAAAGATGAAATAATAGAAGTAGGCTATGAGTAAATAGTAAGAGGAGGAAGAGATAGACGAGTGGCCTATCTACTCCCAGAAGGGTGTTAGGTAAATTTTATTGTATCATTAATTCAAATGAAGAGTTCACGGAAGGGAGAGGAGGCAGGTTCAGCGTTCCTCTTCTGCAGGAGAGGCACAGAATTGTTCTACAATTTCTGACGTTATCCACAATGAACTGTTATCTGCCACTTTTTTTTTTTAAATATCACATTATCCAACATTGTGAAGCTCCCTGGTGTTCTCAGCTTATTTGCAAGAATATGTGTATGAAGCAAAATAAAGATGGAAAAAGTCAAAAGCAAAAGCTGAAAACTGTTGCTGTAGTACGATTTTTTTATTTCTGCTGTGCTGCAAGACTGCGAAGTTGTTTTGCAATAGCATACGTAATGTTACTCAAGTTGTCTATACTTCGCCAAGACTACCTAATATATGCTGAATCCTTCCTGTGGTGTTAAATGCCTTATTAGGTTCACGGCTGTTTAAGTCTAGCATTTACATTTGTCCAATTTATCTCGTTACTGTCATTTGCAATTTGATAAAAATTCAGTTATTAGTAATGGCCAACCCATCCCCCTACATATATAGTTTTCTAACACATTTCAATCCCTTGATATCACCTACGTCGCTGCACATTTCCGACTTTAGGTTCAATATTTTGTTTTGTTAAGCTAGTTTACGTTAATTTAACATTAAACTTATTGTACGTATATGTGATTACCAAACCCTGAAATAAAACTCGAGAAGTTACGGTAAGGCGACAGGATAAATAAACAACATACACAGCAGTGACTTAATTCGTTTGAAACTAAATGTTCGATGACGAGACAAGGCTTTTGTTGGAGGGTGGGAAACAGCCTCGCCTCAAGCAGCTTGCTTGATCCGTTAGGGATATTTCCCAGTGCCTCTTCGCTCAAATATTTCCATGTTCACTGTCTACTCTCCCTTTGCTTGTATAAATAGCTCATACACAGCTTTTTCACTTCATCGCATTATGAGTTACTTAATTACATAACGCAAATTGTCCTGTGTGAAATTTTCGCGTTGAATCATGATTTGAAGTGGACTTACACTGGCGAGATTTTAAAAGACAAACCTTATACTTTTCAGAAACTCCAACGTCATTTTCTGCGAAAGGCAATTCAAGGGATAATCGATTCTGCTTACACAAGAGTAGCCACACAGCTTAAGGCACTTGATGATTTCTGGCGTACTTTTTCTAAGAAGGAAGTCGAGAATGCCCAGGCATTAGCGTTTCTCAGAAAGCAGCAGCCTTTTGACTCACTCAGACTAGACTAGGCACGGTACACCAGCGGTCGCTGCTGCTGTGGCCATCCCCCCATATCCCTATTTATTCGGATTAGTAACCTCGGAGGGTTAATAACCCCCAAAAGGTCAAGCAGACTAGCTTAGTTCCATTGTGGTCCTTCCCCAGGATGCGACCCACAACAGTCTACAACTCCTGGGTATCTATTTACTTTGAGATAACAGTCAGATGTTAGGGGACTGGTGATAGTGGGTGGTGGAGGGCGCGAAGCAGAGGTCTCAGCAGTGCCCAATTACCAGCCCGGAGCCCACTACGCCCGCACGCCCTGACGAATAAGTGGCTGTACAACCCACCCAGCATTCCCATTCACTCCCCCAATACTCTTACTCTTTTCCTCACACACACTACCTTATTTCATTACCTCCTTTTGTTAGATGGAATATGAGAGGGAAACAGCTAGCTTTTGTTCCCACAATGTTACTCTTATAAAGTAGCAGCACACTACTCATCTGCTCAACATTACCTAAAAAGTAAGTGTGGTGCTTCATGGTCTACGGCAGCCACCTTAACTCAGCACTGTATTCCTCTCTATTCGTGCTACTGTTACCTACTTCTGCTGCAATTGCTCCTTCATTTCACATTTTACTTGCAGCAAGTGTACAGACAATACAACCCTCTTCCTAATACTGTACTGAACCACTGCTTCCACATTTTTTTCCCATTTCTGGATTTTAAAACCATCTGTTAACTGTTTAAAATGTAAAAAAAAAAAACTACTTTATCACATATGTGTACTCACCTATATGTGGTTGCAGGGGGTCAAGTAACAGCTCCTGGCCCCGCCTCTTCACTGGTCGCTACCCGGTCACTCTTGTATGAGCTTTATCGTATCTCTTGTTAAAGCTATGTATGGATCCTGCCTCCACTATATCACTTCCCAGACTATTCCACTTCCTGACAACTCTGTGACTAAAGAAATACTTCCTAAAATCCCTGTGATTCGTCTGAGTCTTCAACTTCCAATCGTGACCCCTTGTTGCTGTGTCGCATCTCGGGAACATCCTGTCTCTGTCCACCTTGTCAATTGCTCTCAGTATTTTATGTCGTTATCATATCCCCCCCCCTGTCTCTCCTGTCCTTCAGTGTCGTCAGGTCGATTTCTCGTAACCTCTCCTCGTAAGACATGCCCCTTAGCTCCGGGGCTAGACTTCTTGCAAACATTTGCACTTTCTCTAATTTCCTTATGTGCTTAGTTAGGTGTGGGTTCCAAACTGGTGCTGCATACTCGAATATAGGCCCGAAATATACGGTATACAGGGTCCTGAAGGATTCCTTATTGAGATGTCGGAATGTTATTCTTAAGTTTGCTAGGTGCCCATATGCTGCAGCAGTTATTTGGTTGATGTGCGCCTCAGGAGACGTGCCCGGTGTTATACTCACCCTCGAGTTAGGTTTGTAGTCTCTGACCCCCTAGACTGTACTCCGTCTGCGGCCTTCTTTGCCCCTCCCCAATCTTCATAACTTTGCACTTGGTGGGGTTGAAATCCAGGAGCCAGTTTCTGAACCAGGTTTGCAGCCTGTCCAGATCCCTTTGTAGTTCTGCCTGGTCCTCGTCTGATTGAATTCTTCTCAACTTCACATCATCTGCAAACGGACACTTCTGAGTCTATTCCTTCCGTCATGTCGTTCACATATACCAGAAACAGCACCGGTCCTAGGACTGACCCCTGTGGAACCCCGCTCGTCACAGGTGCACACACTGACACCTCGTCACGTACCATGACTCGCTGATGTCTTCCCGACAGGTATTCCCTGATCCACTGTAGTGCCTTCCCTGTTATACCTGCCTGGTCCTCCAGCTTATGCACTAATCTCTTGTGTGGAACTGTGTCAAAAGCCTTCTTACAGAGAGAGAGAGAGAGAGAGAGAGAGAGAGAGAGAGAGAGAGAGAGAGAGAGAGAGAAGAGAGAGAGAGAGAGAGAGAGAGAGAGAGAGAAAGAGAGAAAGAGAGAGAGAAAGAGAGAAAGAAAGTGTGTGTGTGTGTGTCACTGTAGGTACAAGAGCAAAGCTATGCACACGTTGTTACGTCTTCAAATTATTAAAGACGCAACGTGTGCATAGCTCTGCTCCTATACGTACAATGACACACACACGGTGAAAAAAAAGACAGGCTATCTTGCTTCTCAGAATAATATGACAGACATTATTAATTCCATGAATTACTTTTATGAGTAGATGAAAGTTCGGGAAATATAAAGGAAATATCATGTGCAATGTCATTGTCGTCGACTCGTTTTTCTTATTATTACGCCACTGGTACTATTAATCGACCTAGCATTATCATCATTTAAAACACTAACGTGAACCTTACAAGACTTCAGACGTTACCAGTAGTGTAACACTAATCCGTCACCAGATAAACCGCTCTCCCCTCCCCCTCACACATTCCTGGAGATCAAGTGTGTCAGACTAGTGTGACGCAGCATCACTAACATATACTAATGCATTCCACACAAGTGTGTTGTTCATGTGTAAACCCGTTTTGAAAATTATTATTATTATTATTATTATATTTCCAAGAAAGCGACAAACGTGTACTAACGTCTCACTGTACCAGGGTACTGTGATGGGCTACAATATATCACAGACTCAGTCAGTCACACTCACTATAGCAGCTTGGGATATCAGTTTCAAGTTAATGTAGTATAGTAATATTGAAGATATATATTTATAAAGATGTGATAAAATACCTCAGCCAAGTTTTAGGAGGCCAGGATTATCAAGACTGGTAATGACCGTTGACAACAAAGACGTAGAACAAACAATTACTGATTGGAAAACGTTTCGCTGAGAGAACAGCTTCATCGACCTGCTTGTTCAGAACATTTGTCTTTTTCCCACATACTTGTGGGCATTACGCCCTGCAACTATAGACATTAGCAATATAACGGGACTCATGTGAGCAGCCCTGTGCCTCGTCTGGGTGGGGGGAATGAAAGGCACAGTAGTCTTGACCAGCTGTTCAAACTAAACCCTCACCTGACTCCTCACCTAGGTACTTACGCACGCGAGCACCCTCATGTGTGTTGAGTCACTGCCATGACAGAGAAACCTTTGAAGCTCCCGTAGTTACTGCATCCTTAGTGGAATGCTTGACGATATCCTCGTTGCTCTATTGAAGTCCTCCTGCTCAGGCTGCTAGACATCACTTGATTTAATAAAACTATCCTGTGTGATAGACTATGAGAGGGGTAACGTTGCTGACTACTTTATATCCACTGTGTAACTATCATACAGAGTACGGTAGCATTACACTGCTGATGTATCCAATTATTTTTAATTAATAAAAAGGCAACATAACCTGTTGGCCATTAAGCTAAATTAATAAATAATATTGTCCATACCACCGCCTCGGCCCCTTCTTAGCTCCTGAGCACCAACTTACTCCCTAACGGGCATAACTTAATAGGGTACCCACAAATTGCAAGGATAGTCGGATAATCGATCCTCCGTCCTCTAAAAGCCAGAAAGAAACTCAACACTAGCCCAGGCTTCCCGTTAAGGTTGAGAGAAGACAGGCTAGAGTGTTCTTACACACTAGGTTGCGGAGGGCTTCGTTAATTATAGGTCTGGATGGGACGGGGATCCAGCCACTTGGTGGGGTGGAAGTGAGTTCGATAAAAGTGAGAGTTGATTAGAATATCTGGGAGTTGGGGGGGGAGGGGGTGAAGATGCAGAACGGGAAGGGAGAGGGTGAGGTGTCGCACGGGAGAGGGTGAGGTGTCGCACGGGAGAGGGTGAGGTGTCGCACGGGAGAGGGTGAGGTGTCGCACGGGAGAGGGTGAGGTGTCGCACGGGAGAAGGTGAGGTGTCGCACGGGAGAGGGTGAGGTGTCGCACGGGAGAGGGTGAGGTGTCGCAGGAGGTGAGTGTCGCTCGGGAGAGGTGAGGTGTCGACGGGAGGGTAGGGGCAGGTGTTGCTCGGGAGAGGGGAGGGTGCAGGTGTTGCTCGAAAGGGGAGGTGCAGGTGTTGCTCGCCAGGAAAGTACTGAGCCTCACATAGCCTGATGCCATCTATAAAGGAAAAGGGAAGACTTTGTATTTCTTTATGAAGTGTGTTACTGTGGTGGTGGTGTTAGGTTCTTCAGCTGCCCAGGGAGGGAGGGGCCCAAGAGAAAAGGGAAGACTTAGTATTTCTTTATGAAGTGTGTTACTAGGTTTCGTTGAGAGAACTCATCGAGTGTCAGAAGTGACCGACTTTTCAAGTAAGTTAAGTACGTTTATTCAGGTATACACATATACAGTTACATAGATTATCATACATAGCAGCATATGTGTAGAAAACCTAGGATAACCCAAAAAGTCAGACAGAGTGACTTATTTCCATTGGGGTCCCTCCCTCCATGTAAAAGAGAAAGTACCAACAGACCTCTGGCTGTCTTCAAGATGGCGCTGGATAAGTTCATCAGAGCTGTTCTTGACCAGCCGGGCTGTGGTTCGTACGTTGCCCCGCGTGCGGCCAACAGTGACAGCCTGGTTAATCAGGCCTTGACTAACCGGTCTGGGACCGGGCCGGTACATTGTTGACCCCCGAATGCATCATCCACGTATCTATTCTTGTTTTTTATCCTTTCTAAGCATTTTTCTGTCTTCGTTGGAGGTATCTTTTGATCACTCGCTGTAACTACATCCTCCCGTCAGTCCATGTAAGTGTTGTACAGTTCTTGGGAGTTTATTTAGTACTGGAATATTCTATGGGAGGAAATGCAGAAAATAAACCTAATGGAAAGCAGGATCGCCGTGGGCACAATACGAGAACACTATCAACATCCGTGGCCCCAGACTATTCAGCTTCTTACCAGAAGATATCAGAAACACTTATGGGACAAGCGTAGAAGTCTTCAAGAGGAAACTGGGAAAGTACTTCCACCAAGTGCCAGATCAACCAGGTTGTGATGGATATGTGGGCCAGTGGGCCACCAGCAGCAACAGCTTGGTTGATCAGGCAAGCAGCAGACGAGCCTGACCCAAAGCCGGGTTCTGGGAGCAAATAAACTCTCGAAACTCATCAATGGTATATCAAAGAAGTGTTCCATACTTCATTTGTTAAGTACTGTCTTCAACTATTTGTTTATTTAACCTCTCCAGTTTCTTTATGTTCTCTCTTCAGTTGGTGGCCTGGTCTCCCATGGAGAGAGAGCTGGACGAGCACTGAATATATCCATGAGAATACAGTTATTATTATGGACACAGTCAACAGCTAAGCAATATAAATGGGGTCTACATAACAGAGTAATGAGCGCTACCACTCAACGAGGCTCAGGTTAAAAAGCACTACAATGCCCCGAAAAATTTCTCTGTTGTTATATTAAAAATATTTGAGTATGATTTACGAGGTGTTTTATATGAGCAATATTTTCCTCGAGACGGCTTACCCTCAAGCGACATTGTTTACATTTTCCTGGCGAAGGTTTATTTATTGTGCATTTCATATCCATTTCGTTTTTTAATACACTATAAAACTAATGAGCTAGACAAAGTATATATATTCAAAGTAATTAAGGATATACTGTACATATAGTATTAAATATTTTAACCGTTCCAAAGATCATCGCCGCAGCCGCCTCATTTCACACCAAGCCTTTTAACTGGAAATGAATTATTACAGAAATAAGAAATACGTATTAAGAAAGACATGAAAATGAAGATAAGAATACAGTAAATACAAGTAAAACATTGTAAGGTTTGCCTGCCATCTTAAATGCCCATAACACAATAAGACCAGCAATCTTGCCTGAGTGCAAAACCTTTAAGAGGCTTCTGTTTCACACTCGTATGACAGGAGAGTACCTCCCTAAATGGTTGCTGTCTATCAGTCTACCCCTCCCATCCCCCTCTACACGCAGCCTTTGAAAAATAATATACACAAAAAATTTGCTTCACTAGAGGTGGTGAGATGAAGAGGCGTGTATGCACTTGTCATACTATCACGCCTCAGTTACACACCTAACACTTATGCAAGAATATCAGCAGACACTTACTGCTGTTTGACTGAGGTGAGTTGCCAGCGTGAACTTTGCCGGAACAATTATTCTTACACACTACACCGTGTACGTGAATGAGAAATAATAACAATGTTAAGACAATTTCTTCGCAAATGTTCAAGATATGACTAGGTATTGTATTCATATTGTTACTGCCTGAAATATTTCTCAACGTAACCTGTTATATCTGTTAATATATATTAATGGTACCGGGGATCATCGCCCCTAAGGCCCGGTCTCAGACTTAACCTAAAGGGAAATGTAAATATTACAGGAACAAGAACCGCCGTTAGAAGTTCGTAACTACTTTAATTTGCTTAATAACTGAAAGGTGGGATACAAGTGATGAGGCAGTTGTGTGTTTCTTGCTACTAGCACCAAGAGGAGGAAGTTGGAGTGCATAACAGTCATCAAGATACTAAGACATTTCACCACTTAATGCAGTGGAAGAGGAACCATGGTAGGGGTGGTAGCAATGGTTATGTTGGTTGCAGAGCGTAACACCCACACCTACGTCGACAAAAACAAGTATACAGAAAAGCTCTTTTTGGAGACAACGTTTCTCTCTAAGTAGGGCGAAGTGTAGCCCAATGAAGGCTAGTTCGGAATACTTGTATCTTTATTCATTATTAATGTTATAGCATTCCTCGGGGGAAATCACGAGACACTGGACAAGTATCTTCAACCAGGCTGTGATGGATATGTGGGGCAGCGGGCCTCCAGCAGCAAGAGCCTGGTTGACCAGGCTAGCACGAGACAAGCCTGGCCCATAGCCGAGCTCCGATAGTAGTAAGACTCTCGGAACTCATTAAAGGTATATCAAAGGTAAAGGTACGGCACAGTATTATATGACCTGGTCAGTGGTCCTGTGGTGCGTCAGGGGAGGTCACTCTCCCCTGTGGTCGGGTTCCAGTCAAGGCCTCTCTCGCTCACTATAATTCATGGGTGATAATGCTGAATGAAGAGCCTATGAGTAGCCTGAAGAATGGCACATTACAGGTGGCAGTGTGGTGCGTTGTAGGTGACAGTGTGGTGTTGTTGGTGGCGGTGTGGAGTGTTGTAGGTGGCGGTGTGGAGTGTTGTAGGTGGCGGTGTGGAGTGTTGTAGGTGGCGGTGTGGAGTGTTGTAGGTGGCGGTGTGGAGTGTTGTAGGTGACAGTGTAGTGTTGTAGGTGGCGGTGTGGAGTGTTGTAGGTGGCGGTGTGGAGTGTTGTAGGTGGCAGTGTGGTGCGTTGTAGGTGACAGTGTAGTGTTGTAGTGGCGGTGTGGAGTGTTGTAGGTGGCGGTGTGGAGTGTTGTAGGTGGCGGTGTGGAGTGTTGTAGGTGGCGTGTGGAGTGTTGTAGGTGGCGGTGGGAGGTTGTAGGTGGCGGTGTGGAGGTTGTAGGTGGCGGTGTGGAGTGTTGTAGGTGGCGGTGTGGAGTGTTGTAGGTGGCGGTGTGGTGAGTAGTGTGTGTGGTGGAGGTGAAGTGTGAGTGTTGTAGGTGGCGGTGTGGAGTGTTGTAGGTGGCGGTGTGGAGTGTTGTAGGTGGCGGTGTGGAGTGTTGTAGGTGGCGGTGTGGAGTGTTGTAGGTGGCGGTGTGGAGTGTTGTAGGTGGCGGTGGGAGGTTGTAGGTGGAGTGTGGAGGGGGGGGTATGTGGTGGAAGTGTGAGGAAGAGCTGTGGTGGTGGCACGGTAGAGTGAGCACGAGGATCACCCTCATTATCAAGCTCTGGGTCTCTCTCTCTCTCTCTCTCTCTGACATACACAAAATAAGCCAAGTATCTATCGACAAGTGCCTCTGAGAACTGGTAACTAATTTCAACACACACACACACACACACACACACACACTGCAGCAACATCACAACTCTTCACAACTATCATAGTTTATAGACCAGCAGTGTTAACTGTAAACGGTCCTTCACGTATCACGTAAGGACTTGTTGCAAACAAGTAAAAAATATTTACCAGAGACCGACATGTAGGTACGCAAGATACCAACATGACAGGAGAGACTGTTTAACACCACGATGCTTGCTGTCAATGTTGTATACCAGGTTGTTTGTTAGTAACTAAGGGTGCAGCAGCAGCAAGCTTTCTCCTCAGCCACGAGTGCTGACCAATGTCTCTAATATATATATATATATATATATATATATATATATATATATATATATATATATATATATATATATATATATATATAAATATATAATATATATATATATATATATATATTCGAAATTCGAACCATTATTTCCCATAAGAAATAATGTAAATACAATTAATCCGTTCCACAAAAAATATTCACCTACTAAATTAAAAACAAAATATATATATATATATATATATATATATATATATATATATATATATATATATATATATATATATATATATATATACCTTGATACTTGAAGAGTTTCGAGAGTATCTACTCTCTGAGCCCGGCCATGGGCCAGGCTCGTCTGGTGCTTGCCTGGTCAACCAGGCTGTTGCTGCTGGAGGCCCGCTGCCCCACATATCCATCACAGCCTGGTTGATCTGGCACCTGGTGAAGATATTTGTCCAGTTTCCTCTTGAAGGCTTCTACACTGGTTCCAGCCGTGTTTCGGATATCTTCTGGTAAGATGTTGAATAGTCTGGGACCCCGGATGTTAATACAGTGCTCCCGTATTGTCCCCACCGCACCCCTGCTCCTCACTGGGTTTATTTTACACTTTCTCCCATATCTCTCACTCCAGTATGTTGTTATGGCAGTGTGCAGATTTGGGACCAGGCCCTCAAGTACTTTCCATGTATATATTATCATGTATCTCTCTCTCCTCCGCTCCAATGAGTACATGTTCAAGACTTGAAGGCGTTCCCAATAATTTAGATGTTTCAATGGCTCAATGTGAGCCGTAAACGATCTCTGGATTTGTTCCAGCTCTGCTATTTCTCCTGCCCTGAACGGGGCCGTCAGCACTGAGCAGTATTCTAAGTGAGGGAGCACTAGCGATTTGAATAGTGTCACCATCGGCATTATTTCCCTTGTTTTGAAAGTTCTCAATACCCACCCCGTCATCTTCCTGGCTGTTGTGATCTTTGTCTTGTTATGGTCTTTAAACGACAGATCAGCAGACATAATTATTCCCAAGTCCTTTACGTGTTCCTTTCGTTCTATGTGGTGACCCTCTTGCGTTTTGTATATAGTGTTCCTTTTGAGTTCTTCATTTTTCCCATACCTAAGCAGCTGAAACTTATCACCATTGAACGTCATGTTGTTCTCCACTGCCCATTGGAAGACCCTGCTTATGTCCTCCTGTAATTTTTCAGTGTCCTCTACCGTAGTGACTTTCATGCTTATTTTAGTGTCATCTGCAAATGATGATACAAAAGTGTGCTGGGTGTTTTTATCTATGTCTGCTATGAGGATGAGAAACAGCAGAGGTGCCAGGACAGTGCCTTGGGGCACTGAGCTTTTGACCTCGCTGATGCTGGATCTTGCCCTGTTCACTACTACTTTTTGTGTTCTTTGTGTTAGGAACTCAAAATCCATCTGCCTACCTTCCCCGTAATGCCTATGGCCCTCATTTTGTGCGCTATCACTCCATGATCGCATTTGTCAAACGCCTTTGCAAAATCTGTGTAAATCACATCTGCGTTTTGGTCGTCCTCCAATGCCTCCGTAATTCTGTCATAATGGTTCAGCAGCTGTGACAGGCATGATCGACCCGCTCTAAAGCCATGCTGGTTCGGGTTATGTTGGTTGTGCTGGTCCATGAACTTTGTAATCTGCCGTCTCATCACTCTTTCAAAGATTTTTATGATGTGAGAAGTGAGGGCTACTGGTCTGTAATTTTAGCTAGTGCTCTACTACCTCCCTTATGCAAAGGAGCTATGTCTGCACTCTTTAAGGCCTCTGGAATTTCACCTAGATCTAAGCTCTTTCTCCACAGAATACTAAGGGCTCTTGCTAATGGTACTTTGCACTGCTTTATAAATAAAGCATTCCATGAATCTGGTCCAGGTGCTGAGTGAGTGGGCATGTTGGCCATTTCTTTTCGAAATCTATGGGATTTGTACTAATGTCGGTTAGGTGGTCTGTGCAGCCTTCTGCTGGAGTGAAAAATATTTCTGCATTTTCTACCTTGCTGTCATTTAGTGGGTTGCTGAACACTGACTCATACTGTTCTTTTAGCATTTCACTCATTTCCTGTTCATCGTCCGTATACGAATCTCCTCTCAATAATGGTCCAATTCTACAGGTAGTTCTTAGCTTGGATTTTGCATAGGAGTAGAAATATTTTGGGTTTCTTGCAATATCCTGTATGGCTCTTTGTTCCCTTTGTACTTCTTCTGTCAGGTATGACATCTTAAGTTTGTGCTCTAATTCAGTGATCTCTCGGTTAAGGCTATCTCTCCTCTGTTGCAACATAACTGTGTTTTTCAGCAATTCAGTAACCCGTTTTCTTCTCCTGTACCATATCCTACGCTCTCTCTCTATATCTGATCTTCTTCGGGGTTTCCTCAATGGTACGTGTTTCATACATACCTTGTATGCTTCTGTATTCAGCTTCTCTAGGCACTGGTGGGGATTTAGGGTGCTCATGTCTGATTCCCATGATATGTCTGATAGCTCTTGGTTTATTTTTTCCCAGTCAATTCTATGGTTATTAAAATTAAACTTACTGAACATTCCGTCTCTAACATTAGTGTTGCAGTTCCCTAACCCTGAGTTAATACTAGTTTGAACTTCTATGATGTTATGATCAGAGTATATTGTTTTTGTAACTGTTATGTCTCTGATTAATTCCTCGTTGTTTGTGAATATCAAATCCAGGGTATTTTCATTTCTAGTGGGATCAATTATCTGTTGGTTTAGTGAGTACTTTTCACAAAGCCTCATTAGTTCCCTGGTATGTGCCTGTTGAGCCAGGGTGCTTCCAGGAGTTATTTCTGGTATAACATTATGGTGCCTCATCTTCCATTTTACATGAGGGAGATTAAAATCTCCAAGGATTAAAATGTTTGGGGTGGGATTCTCTAGCCTATCCAGATAGCTATCTATCTTCCTTAATTGCTCTGTGAATTCCTCCGCAGTTGCTGATGGTGGTTTGTATACTAGGATAATTACTAGATTCTTATTTTCCACTTTAATGCCGAGGATTTCTACTATATCATTCGTAGCGTTCAAAACTTCTAAGGACAATATATAATAAGAGTGTCTGGAGAACTTAAGAATGGTATTCAGGAAACTTAACGGTCATTAACGACCTTGTGTGCCAAATATGTTAGCTCTATCATGTTTATAAACTAGACACTTGTGCAATACTTGCGTATCTTTATTGAGGAAAAGTTTCCCAACACGGTGGCTTCATCGGTCCTATACAAAGAAGAATGGTGAAGATCAGAAGGAGTTTGAGGTAATCAGTCCCTCAGCCTGGAGTCGATATAATCAGTCTATCAGTCTTGAAAAGACTGACGAAGCCATCGTGTGGCGAAACTTTTCCTCAATAACGATACCCAAGTGTTGCACAAGTGACTAATTTATCAAGTTGTCGGTTCTCTGAACCATTTAGACACAGCTCTATCACAGATTAAACAGCACCTGAATGGAACTAACAACTAGTTCTGGGAATAGAAATTAGTTCTCTAGCTTCTAGTCACAAGGTGCGGTATGAGTCAGGCCCCGGACTAGAAGAGCTAAACCTCACAACACTAGGGAATAGATCCTGGAGGACATGATCATGAAATATATATTTAAGGGAGTCGATAGGACAGAGTCGATAAAACACAAGCTTGAAATGAAGGGACCAGTAACAAGAAGGAATAGAAAGAAAAATCTGCAAGTGAGGTCACAAGAACGTTAAAAGCACTACTGCAGTGTTAGAGGTGTTGAGGACGTTAAAAGCACTACTGCAGTGTTAGAGGTGTTGAGGACGTTAAAAGCACTACTGCAGTGTTAGAGGTGTTGAGGACGTTAAAAGCACTACTGCAGTGTTAGAGGTGTTGAGGACGTTAAAAGCACTACTGCAGTGTTAGAGGTGTTGAGGACGTTAAAAGCACTACTGCAGTGTTAGAGGTGTTGAGGACGTTAAAAGCACTACTGCAGTGTTAGAGGTGTTGAGGACGTTAAAAGCACTACTGCAGTGTTAGAGGTGTTGAGGACGTTAAAAGCACTACTGCAGTGTTAGAGGTGTTGAGGACGTTAAAAGCACTACTGCAGTGTTAGAGGTGTTGAGGACGTTAAAAGCACTACTGCAGTGTTAGAGGTGTTGAGGACGTTAAAAGCACTACTACTGCAGTGTTAGAGGTGTTGAGGACGTTAAAAGCACTACTACTGCAGTGTTAGAGGTGTTGAGGACGTTAAAAGCACTACTGCAGTGTTAGAGGTGTTGAGGACGTTAAAAGCACTACTGCAGTGTTAGAGGTGTTGAGGACGTTAAAAGCACTACTGCAGTGTTAGAGGTGTTGAGGACGTTAAAAGCACTACTGCAGTGTTAGAGGTGTTGAGGACGTTAAAAGCACTACTGCAGTGTTAAGAGGTGTTGAGGAAGTTTTAAGAATAGGTATGATAGGACTTATGGAATTCAGTGTGGTATTTCGCGAGCAATTGAGAGGCGGGTCCAGAAACGACCCCGCAACCACAACTACTGTTGTGGTTGCCGGATTGTTTGCAGTTGCATTTCATGAAGAGCTAAATCTGTGTGGGTAATTCAGTGCTAGAAGTGGTGGACGCTAGATTTTCCGTCCGCTAATCGCAACAGGGTCTCTGACCAGTCAGGCTGTTGGTTCTGTGAGCATAAACAAGCAAGCAAGCTCGCACATACGCACGCATGCTGGCACCACTGACCAGTTTAGTGTTCACACTTTACTCACATAACGTTGTAAAAGCAAAGAAAATTCTTAAGTGAGAATGTAACATTAAGAGTGACAGTTTATGTGTTACATACCAGTAATACGGCACTAGTGGCACACGTGCCCAGTTGAGTGACTAGCCGGGGTGTGGCGAGTGACTAGGCGGGCCGTGGTGCCTACTTGCAACTGTGAGCTACCAACCAAGTCCTACACTCCTTCACTTACTACAAGATACTACCAGCACCTCGCTAGTTGTTCCACTCTGCTACACTTCCTTTCTTCCACCACTAACTCTGTAACCGGATATCCGCTTATTCGTCAACATCTTCCACCCCCGTCCACCCATACCAGTTAGTGAAGGCATGCAACCTGACATGCCCACCAGCACAAGACACATGAAATCAAGATAAAACCCATGTCTCCTGGTGACTTTTAGGGAGTGACTATGATCCACAAGAGCTAGAGAATAGCTGAAGATTATGTGCCAACAGCCAAGTTGACCTCTGGAACTAGGTGACCTTCCAAAATGTTTGGTGAACAGGTTAGCGAGGGCAGGATACAGGAAGGAAGCAGGAGGGAGTGCCAACCGACAATTCCATCACAATGACGAATTCGTGCTTCCCCAACTGCTACTACATCCGCAGTGACCCACACTAAAAACGTTCTTAACCGGATGTACGGACACTACAGACAGGTACACACACATGCCGCCACTTCAGTCATTGGGAACACGAACTGTAACTAACCACAGTGAGCCATCACTACAGTACACCAATGCTTTCAAAATTTTCCTACCAGCAGTGAACTGGTACACAGTATAGCAGCTCTACCATTACAGCTACACAGTATACTTAAAGGACGTTTTCGGGAGTCAACGCCCCACGGCCCGGTCGCAGACCAGGCCTCCTGGAGAATCAAGACCTTTTCAGCTAGGTTGTTACTGCTGGCTGAACGCAGTTCAACATACCACAGCACGGCTGGTCAGGCAGTGATTTGTGAAACTTGGCCAGTTCCCTCTTGTTGGTAATTCCCCTTATACACGAAGGGAGGGCGCTGAAGAGCTGGGGACCTCTGACACTGAGCTCTCTCTTACTGCACTCGTCGCGCTTCCGTTTTTTTAGTAGAGGTATGTTTCACCCTCTGCCAGGTCTCGTTGTTAAGTGGTTTTGGACCAGTCCCTCCAGGATTTTCCAGGTGTAAATTATGTAAATTACCGCCTACGCTCCAGGAAATACAGTTCAAGGGACTGCAAGCATTCCCGGTAGTTCAGATGCTTGACTGAGTGTATACGAGGTCTGAAAGTTCTCTGTACGTTTTCCAGCTCAGTAATTTCGCCTGCCTTGAAGGGGGCCGTTAGTATACATCAGTATTCTAGTCTGGAGAGAACAAGTGACTTGAATATCATCTCTTGTTATGGAAGTTCTTGTTATCCAGTGTATAATTTTTCCTTTCGGTAGCAATAGTAATAATGTGATCCTTGAATGGAGATCTTCCGACATTACTCCCAAGTCTTTCACATGGGACGTTCACTCAACTGAATGATTTGAGTTTGCCCTGTACTCAGTGTTTATTTCCCCCATTTTCCACAGTGAAGCAAATTTGACCTTGCTAAACATCATACTGCTGTCTGAGTCTCATTGGAAGACTTGATTTATATCAGTCTTAAAATTCGCAGTCTTCGACGGGCGCCAATCTCATAGAGATTCTGATGTCATCAGCAAAAATGTTACGATGATATGAGTTATGTTTGTGTCAAAGTCGGATATAATTCTGAGAATCAAAAGTGGGGAGCCTCCGACTTCATTCGGTTTACCACTACTCTCTGAGTTCTATTTGTTAAGAAGTTAAATATCCATCTGGCCACTTTTCCAGTTATTTCTTTTGAACGCTTTTTGTGCGCAATCACACTATTTTCACACTTATCGAACGCCTTTGAAAAATTAGTGTACACTACATCAGGCATTTAGCTTGTCTTCCAGAGCATCCAGAGGCGCATCGTAATGATCCAGCTGTTGTGAAAGGCAAAAGCGAACTGCCCTAAACCCTTACTGCCCTGGGGTGTGCAACTGCTGAGATTCAATGTGATTGGCAGTCTTGTTTCTTAGAACCCGTTCAAAGATTTTGATGTGTGAAGTGAGGGCTATTACCTTTACCTTTGATATACCAGGCCAGGCTTGTCTGGTGCTTGCCTGGTCAACCAGGCTGTTGCTGCTGGAGGCCCGCTGCCCCACTTATCCATCACAGCCTGGTTGATCTGGCACCTGGTGAAGATACTTGTCCAGTTTCCTCTTGAAGGCTTCTACACTTGTTCCAGCCGTGTTTCGGATATCTTCTGGTAAGATGTTGAATAGTCTGGGACCCCGGATGTTGATACAGAGTTCCCTTATTGTCCCCACCGCACCCCTGCTCCTCACTGGGTTTATTTTACACTTCCTCCCATATCTCTCACTCCAGTATGTTGTTATGGCAGTGTGCAGATTTGGGACCAGGACCTCGAGTACTTTCCAGGTATATATTATCATGTATCTCTCTCTCCTCCGCTCCAATGAGTACATGTTCAAGACTTGAAGGAGTTCCCAGTAATTTAGATGTTTTACTAGCTCAATGTGAACCGTAAATGATCTCTGTATTTGTTCCAGCTCTGATATTTCTCCTGCTTTGAATAGAGTCGTCAGCACTGAGCAATATTCTAAATGAGGGAGCACTAGCGATTTGAGGAGTGTCACCATCGGCATTATTATTGGTCTATAGTTTTTCGCAACTGCGTTATTGCTTCATTTGTGACGAGGGGGAAGGGGCAATATCACTGGTCTTTAATGACTGTGGGATGACACCTGTGTCCGGGCACCTTCTCCATAAAACACCAAATGCCCAAGATAATAGTTTCTTACAATTTTTGATGACTAAGGAATTCCACGAGTCTGGGACTGAGCAGAATGCATGGCCATGCCGTCGATGGCTTTTTCAAGGTAAACTGGGGAGAGCTACATCGGAAATTGTGGAGATGTTTGCATGGTGTTGAGTCTCATTCATGAAAAACTAGCGCACACTGGTTCAGTGAAGGACTGAGGTTTATCAAGTCTTTATATATGTTTCACTGTACTTATTCTACAATACCTCCAGTACATCTCCCTCCAATGAGATATGGTAGTGTATATATTAACGATCAAACCTTAAGAATTTTGGTGCTCCCAGAGGTATAAATATTTTACCGATTCTGTGCGGGCAGTTAAATGATCTATGTTTATTTACCATCACGGATATCCTATCGGTCTATAAAGGAGCTGAGACAGAATATTATAGATGAGAAAGCACAATTAATTTGAAGAGTATCATCAGTGGTGTGACACCTCTTACTTGTAAAAGTTCTCAGTACGCACACATTTTTCTGACCTTGGTGACATTTGTTTGTGTTCTCTGGGCGATACGTCGCCTCACATTATTATACCTGAGTTGTTTACCTGTTCACCTCGTTCTAGGAACATCAGCCGCTAATTCCTCTGGCAGTCAGTAGTCACGGTAGTAATTAAGAACAGACAGTAGTGCTTTATACTCACAGTGCACCTCAGTGCCTCGTATTCGAAAACCCCTCCGTAATCTGCAGTGCCTCGCCCTCACAGTGCCCTTCAGTGTGAACAGCAGTGAAGAAACTTGCTCCACGCCCACCTTGCAAATGAACACAACTCATGAGAGCAAAAGCCTCACAAAGTTACTGCGAGAACCACAACTCCCACACGCTGCATCAATCTGTTAGTTAACGGCTCTCAAAGGTACTTGTCGATAAACACGTGGCCTGTTGTGTGTGGTTAGTTACCAACTGTCAATGACACTTGACCTGTTTTATGTGAATATGTGTAGTTACTAGTTATCAAAGGCACTTGTCAATAGACACTTCGCCTGGTTTTTGTATGGTGTGGTTTTGTTTGTTTGTTTGGTGTGTGTGTGTGTGTGTGTATTTGTTTGTTTTTCTGAACAGAACTTTCTGACAAAGGTTAAGTTCAGAAATTGAAAGGCCTCACGCTCTATTTTCAACTATCATCAGTTTATTATTTATTAGTCGTTCGTCTGCTTTGTTGCACACGCGCGCACGTGTTAAAAAAATATAGAAAATATTCAAACAGCTCCGGGGAGAACCTCGAGTCTTCCCTGAGGTACATTTATTGTCTTCTCTGAGGATGAGGCTCCATAGTAAAGTTCAAGAGGTGGTACCTCCCTATATATATTTTTCATTTATGTTAATATAAATTTAATAATTATGTACCAAAAGAACCTTAGAAAACTTACCTAACCTTATTATAACAAGCACAATTTAATTTAGCCAAATCCAACTAAATATATTTTAGATAAGTTTACAATAATTTAATAATAAACAAGCACAATGAAATATTTTTTTTCGTTAGATTCAGAAATATTTTTTTTGCGAAATTATTGCATACACAAATTTTCACTTGCCTTATTCGGCAAGAAGAGCGTTGCTATTTAAGCCAAAATCGCAAGTTTTCACCTATTTGGCACAGCGTATGTTTAAAATTAAATTACACACGTAAGTATTTAGCATTTAACAGAAGCTGTGCTTTATCAATTAAATTATTCTTTGACTTATTAATGTAAAGGTGATATTAGTACAGTGGTGGAGACAATAAACCTTACAGCTAAGAAACTAAGCCCGCCTCAAGTGTATTATCAGGCGCCGGGTGTCTACCTCAATCTTCATACATGTAATTCATCTCAATTCAGCAGCGTTCTCACTGTCGTTGATATAACCAGTGAGATCCAGGGTGGAGGAGTAGTAACTGAGGGAGGGGCGCCACAGTTCTCTGGCTGTGATGACCGCCGGTGCTTCAGGTGTCTACTCGCTGATGGTTCTGGCGATCATCGCCCTCGCAGACCAGTTTCAGACCAGTACTCATGGTTAGTGGCCTGGTCATTCAGGTTATTGGCGCAACGCAGTCTAACGTATGCACATCCACGCAGATCAGCAATTATCTTGAGGAACTTGTAACGTTCCTTCTTAAAGATGGCTACTGACCTACTGGTACTTTTCACCTTTTATAATAATAATAATAATAATAATAATAATAATAATAATAATCTAATCAAAATTATTATCACCATCTGCGTTTCAATCGTATGTCCAGATTGCGACCCCCACAATAGTCGACAAACATCCAGGTAACCTATTTACTACTAGGTGACCAAGGGCAGAAGTGTTGGTTGATTGATTTGTCTCGTCTTGCCCGAGGATCGAACGCGGGAACTTTCGGTTGTGCGACGAACACTCTGACTACTGAGCTACGAGATACCACTTTAACACTGCGTATTTTTTTTTACAAATGAATTTTGCACAAGTTAGTGAAGCTGCGCCACCACAGAGGTCTATATGTGATAAAGTCTGGCCAGGATCATTATTACCTCAAGTGATACTAGACACATGGCCCAGATAAGATACTAGTTGTATGACTGGCCCTTCCAGCCTTGGTACAATATGTAACACTAGGAAACATGTCACACACACACACACACACACACACACACACACACACACACACACACACACACACACACACACACACACATGGTTCGTGGCGAGGTGTCAGAGTGGGCGCCGGTGACGAGTGGGGTGCCACAGGGGTCAGTCCTAGGACCGGTGCTGTTTCTGGTGTTTGTGAACGACATGACGGAAGGAATAGACTCCGAAGTGTCCCTGTTTGCAGATGATGTGAAGTTGATGAGAAGAATTCAATCGGAAGAGGACCAGGCAGAACTACAAAGGGATCTGGATAGGCTGCAAGCCTGGTCCAGCAATTGGCTCCTGGAGTTCAACCCAACCAAGTGCAAAGTCATGAAGATTGGGGAAGGGCAAAGAAGACCGCAAACGGAGTACAGTCTAGGGGGCCAGAGACTACAAACTTCAATCAAGGAAAAAGATCTTGGGGTGAGTATAACACCAGGCACATCTCCTGAGGCGCACATCAACCAAATAACTGCTGCAGCATACGGGCGCCTAGCAAACCTAAGAACAGCATTCCGACATCTTAATAAAGAATCGTTCAGGACCCTGTACACTATGTACGTTAGGCCCATACTGGAGTATGCAGCACCAGTTTGGAACCCACATTTATCCAAGCACGTAAAGAAACTAGAGAAAGTGCAAAGGTTTGCAACAAGACTAGTCCCGGAGCTAAGGGGTATGTCCTACGAGGAGAGGTTAAGGGAAATCGACCTGACGACACTGGAGGACAGGAGAGATAGGGGGGACATGATAACGACATATAAGATACTGAGAGGAATTGACAAGGTTGATAGAGACAGAATGTTCCAAAGATGGGACACAGCAACAAGGGGACACAGTTGGAAGTTGAAGACTCAGATGAATCACAGGGATGTTAGGAAGTATTTCTTCAGTCACAGAGTAGTCGGGAAGTGGAATAGCTTGGGAAGCGATGTAGTGGAGGCAGGTTCCATACACAGCTTTAAGAAGAGGTATGATAAAGCTCATGGCGCAGGGAGGGTGACCCAGTAGCGGCCAGTGAAGAGGCGGGGCCAGGAGCTATGTCTCGACCCCTGCAACCACAACTAGGTGAGTACACACACACACACACAGTGAAAAGAGCAGCAGAGTATATATAGGAATCAGGAGAGAACTTGACTTGAAAAGTTCGAAAATAATTTCCTTGAAGATAAAACTTACTATATCGCCACATATGAAGAAGGATAAAGGTCAAAGACGAAGTAAATAAAAGGAGAAGGGGGGCCCCTACTCAGAGACCAAGTTATTAAAGAGAGAAGGGGGCCTACACACGGACCAAGCTAAAGGTAGAAGGGGGCCTACACAGGGACCTAGCAAAGGGGGAAGGGAGTCACACAGGGACCTAGAAAAAGGGGGGAAGGGGGCCTACACAGGGACCTAGCAAAGGTAGAAGGGAGCCTACACAGGGACCTAGCAAAGGTAGAAGGGAGCCTACACAGGGACCTAGCAAAGGTAGAAGGGAGCCAACACAGGGAAATAGCAAAAGGGAAAGGGGGTCTATACAGGGACCTAACAAAGGGAGAATGACAAATCTGAGAGGAACTCAACAACAGAATTCTGTCTGTCTTCAAGACAGACTTAAATTCTAGAACTGGGAAAGGGGAAAACCACAAAGAAAAACGGAGCATTAAAAGAACAGTAAAAATTGAGGGTACTCATAGCAATGTTGGGCACACCTGAGGCGATGACATCAGACATGATATCATCTTGAATACCAAAAGAAAGAGCAGCAGCCATGAGCATATTAATGACAAAGATATTTAATTAAGATAACAGACATGAGAACTGTCAAACTCGTAAAAGGTAGCAGGTTGGTAGACAGCAACCACCCAAGGTGATGGTGCTACACCCCTACCATATTAACAGATAACGGCGAACTTAACTATATTCGTAAAAACGGAAAACAGGAAGTAAATTACAGAAGCGTGTCAATGACAAGCATATCATGAAAGGTGAAGAGAATAAAAAAGGAAACTGGTGGGCCACTTTAAGACACAGGACTCATTACAGATTAACATCACCGAGCTATAGGAACGGGGGAAAAAAGTGCTTAATAAACCTAACACGATAAACTCAGAGTTTTTGGTAAGAAAATTTATCACCATTCCTGGAGAAGGCCAACACCTGCAAGACTTCAAGCAGTGCATGGGGACACCATTCATGGAGAAGGCCAACACCTGCAAGACTTCAAGCAGTGCATGGGGATACCATTCATGGAGAAGGCCAACACCTGCAAGACTTCAAGCAGTGCATGGGGAATGGGAGGTAATAACGTTTGATCTAAGGAAAAAGTGGGTTTAATTCCTTGGCACGAGACCCTCACAAGCGCCCTAAAGGAATTGGTATGAAGATAAAGTTGGGCAGGTTGTGCATTCTTAGGCTGCAAGAATGGTCTTGATACAGTACGGCACAGAAAACCGTGTATATAACGTCAGCATTTTGCTTGTCTTCCAGCTTACACATAATGTGGTAGCGGTGTAGCAGGCAGGAGTGCCTTGCTATGTTCCGTAAGTGTTGGCATTACTGTTTGGCAATCAGGCCACTTTTTGTGATTGATTTACTGCCACCTTTGTGGAGTTGGCTTACGGTATAGTGCAGCATACAGAGTTGATCATCGGCGTGGAACATACTGAAGGAAGTATAGACTTTAAAGAGCACTAGGCGTGGAAAGACGGTCAGCGTTTTGTACCGTAAAAACAAAATACCTCCAAATTAAAAACCTATACAAGAGCTTTCACAAACAAACGCACTGACAAAAACAATAAATATTATCTCATAGAGCGCCTGGAGAATGATAGGCAATCGGGTTTAATTCACAACAGATCCAATTCCTACGGTCAAGAGCCCTTCAGCGGCAGCAAGGCGCCTCCCTTAAAGGATGTTATGGTAGAACTTCAATAGCAGTAATAGTGTTGCCGCAGCTTCACTGTAAGGCGAACAAGACTGGCCGAGCACTCACGTACACCAATTCTGCTTCACGACACACTTAACAGAGATAGATGACGCTTAGTGTCGAAGGTTATGTCACGATCCTTTGTGAAGGTGGTGCACACATTACACAGGAGAGTGAGGCGCACAGACCACCAATACAAGGAAAGATGAGAGTATAAGCAGAACATGGGAAACGTAGATTACATTAAACCTTACAATATATACCTAGGCTCAAGGGCTAGGGAGAGGGGGATGTGAGAGGGAGGGAGGGTGTGTGTATGTGTGAGAATATATATGTGTGTGTGTGTGTACTCACCTATTTGTGGTTGCAGGGGTCGATTCATAGCTCCTGGCCCCGCCTCTTCACTGATCGCTACTGGGTCCTCTCTCTCCCTGCTCCATGAGCTTCATCATACCTCGTCTTAAAACCATGTATGGTTCCTGCCTCCACTACGTCACTTGCCAGACTATTCCACTTCCTGACAACTCTATGACTAAAGAAATACTTCCTAACATCTCTTTGACTCATCTGAGTCCTCAACTTCCAATTGTGACCCCTTGTTGCTGTGTCCCATCTCTGGAACATCCTGTCTCTGTCCATCCTGTCAATTCCTCGCAGTATTTTGTATGTCGTTATCAAATAGAGTAACAAAAAAGTTTACAATTTTTAAGGCCAAAATCGGAATATGCAATGGTGTTATGGCGTCCTGACTAAACAATGTGGGAAGGATAGAAGAATATGAAGGGCGAGCTACCATCCTTCTCCCAGTTAAACAATGTTGCAAAAATAAACTGCAAACATTGAAACTGCCGTCGTTAGCTGATAGGAGGAAAAGACGAGACAGGATAATTAACTAGTATATGTAAGGTAATAAAAAGATACGAGAAAACAGGTGAAGATTTATTAGCACCATCTACAAGAACAAAACAAAAGTCACATTTGTAGACTGGAAAAGAACGGTGTTGAAAGGCTAACAACAAGCTTTTCTTCACTTGTGGAACAATAAAGCCTAATTTAAGAGGTAGTATACAAATGCTGCAGCCACTGAAAAAAATAAAACATACAATAAACACTGAAAATAGGGCACTTCGAGTATTCTAAACAACAGCACGTGTGCTTTGAAAAATACGACCAATGGCATGACATCTCTTGATTTAAGGCCCTCATAACCAAGCAAATAATTTTATTGACCTTTGCCACATTTGCTTTGTTGTGCTGTGTAAGCGTCAGGCTGTCTGCTCTCCTCGTTGTGGGACATGAGCTGATGGCACTTTCTATCATCTGTACGTATTTTAAGTTATTAATATTATATGCATCGAAGCAAATGAAATTTGCCCCTGTTGAATATACACCACAAACAAGTTGTAACTAGATTCGGCAGCAATTCACAAAAATATGCAGGATTTGCTGCAATTAGTTAATAGTAATTTGTAAAAGCAGTGTTTTGTAGATAAGCAGACTCTTAATTATAAAAGTAGTGATACTTGTTTATTTAAACAGCAAAGGATGGAGTTGACATCAAGTGCAGATCAACTATTCGGGAAGTAATGTAGTGCTTTTATGGTGGCACGTTTACTGACAGGATGAGTGACAATGCCCAGTAAACTCGGCTCTCGAGGCAAAATCTAAAAAAAAAAAAAAAAATCTGATCATGTTCTTTACTGATGCCCAATGGAAGACTTTGTTGTCATCCAAGTGTAATCTTTCAAAATCTTCTATTGAGGTAATTTTCAAACTTATCAATACTACACTTGGACTGCATGCTGACCTGCTTGATTCAGACAGTCACAGTATCAGTCTCTGTCTGTTATGAGCACCCTAAATTCTCACCAGTGGCTGGAAAAGCTAAACATACAAGCATACAAGGTCTGTATTAGGTATGCACCAATGATGAAACCTAAAAGATCTGATTGTTACGTTGTTGTCTCTTTGATGTAGAAAGAGAGCGTAGATGGTACTAAAGAAGAAAAGGGGTTACAGAATTGCTTAAAAATATATTACAACGAAGAAGTCTTCGTCGAGAGATCACAGATTTAGAGCAAAAACTTAAGATGTATCAAACAGAAGAAGCGCAAAGGGAACGAAAATCCATCCAGGATATTGCAAGAAACTCCAAATATTTCTATTCATATATTCATATGCAAAAATCCAAGCTAAGAACTACCTGTAGAATTGCACCCCTTAATAAAAGGAGGCTCATATACTGACAATGAACAGGAAATGAGCGAACTTGTAAAAGAACAGTACGAGTCAGTATTCAACCCACTAAATGACAGCAGGGTGGAGAATGCACGAACCTTTTTCATTCCATTGGAAGGCCGAGCAGACCAAGTGACATTAGTACTAAGTCCATAGAATTCTTAAAAGAAATTTAAAACATGCCCGCTCACTCAGTACTTGGACCAGATTCATGGAATTCCCTATTTACAAAAAATTGCAAAGTACCACTATCACGAGCCCTACGTATTCTCTAGAGAAAGGGCCTAGATCTAGGTGAAATACAAGAGACCTTAAAGAATGCAAACATAGCTCCCATGCATAAGGAAGGTAGTAGAAAACTAGGTAAAAACTACAGACCAGTAGCCCTAACTTCTCACGTCATGAAAATCATCGCAAGAGTGGTGAGATCTCAAATTACAAACTTTGCGGAACAGCAAAATCTGCATAACCCAAACCAGCACGGTTTTAGAACTTGATGATAATGCCTGTCAAAACTGCTAAACCACTATGACAATTACGGAGGCGCTGGAAGGAAACCAAAATGCAGATGTGATATATACAGATTTTGAAAAGGCGTTTGACAAATGTGATCATGGGGTGACTGGCACCTCTGCTGTTTTTTATCCTCACAGTATAGATAAAAACACCCGTCACAGTTTTGTATAATTTGCAGATGACACTAAAATAAGCATGGAAGTCACTTCAGTAGAAGACGCTGAAAAATTACAGAAAATTTTTACCAGGATTTTCCAGTGCAGTGGAGAACAATATAACGTTCAATGGTAATGAGTTCCAGCTGCTTAAGTATGGAAAGAATGAAAAATTCAAAAGAAGCACTATATACTTTTTTAGGTCGCTTGTTCTATCTAGGCTGGAATATTGCTGCTCACTAACTGCTCCTTTCAAGGCAAGTGAAATTGCTGACCTAGAAAATGTGCAGAGAACCTTCACAGCTCGCATAACTGCGATAAACCACCACAATTACTGGGGACACTTAAAGATCCTAAACCTGTACTCCCTAGAACGCAGGCGGGAGAGATACATTATTATATACACTTGGAAAATCCTAGAGGGATTAGTACCAAACTTGCACACGAGAGTCACTCCCTACGAAAGCAAAAGACTCGGCAGACGATGTAACATCCCCCCAATGAAAAGCAGGGGTGCCACTAGCACGTTGAGAGACAACACAATAAGTGTCAGGGGCCCAAGACTGTTCAACTGCCTCCCAGCGTACATAAGGGGGATTACCAATAAACCCCTGGCTGTCTTCAAGCAGGCACTGGACAGGCACCTAAAGTCGGTACCTGACCAGCCGGGCTGTGGTTCGTACGTCTGACTGCGTGCGGCCAGCAGTAACTTACAGCCTGGTTGATCAGGCTCTGATCCACCATGAGGCCTGGTCACAGACCGGGCCGCGGGGGCGTTGACCCCCGGAACTCTCTCCAGGTAAACTCCAGGTATACAAAACTCAAGATCGTCAAATAGAACGAAAGGAACACGTGAAGAAAGACTTGAAAATAATTAAGTCAGCTGACATTTCTTTCAAAGAACACAAGACAAAGGTCACGAGAGCCATGATTATGACGGGGTGGCTAATGAGAACTTTCAAAACAAGGTAAATAATGCCAATTGTGACACTTCTTAAATCGCTTGTGCTCTCTCAATTGAAATATTGCTCAGTGATGACGGCCCCATTCAGCGCAGGTGAAATATAAGAGCTGGAACGGATATAGCTTAAGGCCCGCATAGAGTCAATAAAGCAATTAAATTACCGGGGACGCCTTAGTCTTAAATATGTACTTGCTGGAGCGAAGGGGAAAGAGATACATGATAATATATATCTGGAAAGTACTTGAGGGCCTTGTTCCAAATCTACACACTGCCATTAACAACCTTCTGGAGTGAGAAATATGGGAGGAAGTTCAAAATAAACCCAGTAAAAAGCAGGGGTGCAATGGACACAATTAGGACATTGTATCAACATTCGTGGCCCCAGACTACTCAACATCTTACCAGAAGATATCAGAAACACTGCTAGGACAAGTGTAGAAGACTTCAAGAGGAAACTGAACAAGTATCTTCACCAGGTGGAAGATTAACCAGGCTGTGATGGATGTGTGTCAGCAGGCCACCAGCAGCAACAGCCTGGTTGAGAAAGCAAGCACTAGAAGAGCCTGGCCCAAGACGGGGGCTTGAAGTAGAAAAGCTCTCGGAACTCAAAGGTGTATCTAATAATGAGGCCAACAGGAGGAGAGTACGAGACATTTAGATTCGATCCAAGGAAGGAGAGAAGTGAAATTTCTCGGATCATGAACCCTTTTGCCAAGCTGAGGGATGCCTTCCCCCTCCATGAAAGGGATGGTGAGCAAGTAGCGTGGGAGTGTAGAGAAGATGGTGAGGATCTGGGTGGGGGAAGGGGATTGTAGCAGTAGTGTCAGGGAGAAGGGAATGAACGTCGTGAGGGGGAGGTGGGGGTGAGGAAAAGGTTGAGGAGTAGCGTGGGGGAAAGGTTGAGGAGTAGCGTGGGGGAAAGGTTGAGGAGTAGCGTGGGGGAAAGGTTGAGGAGTAGCGTGGGGGAAAGGTTGAGGAGTAGCGTGGGGAAAGGTTGAGGAGTAGAGTGGGAGAAGGGAGGACGTGGGGAAAGGGGCTACAGTAAACAAGGTCTGGCGCCGCCATGATGCCCTTATACGTGTGCCCGACACCAAGCCTAGCAGTCGCAATGCAACTGTCTCGCCAGTCTGCTGCTGCCTGTGTACCCACCAGCCCTTTGATGCTCAGTCTGCCCAATGCGTGGCCACCCCTTACTCTTGCCCACTGTCTGCCTCGCTGCTTCTTTGTACTCTAAGAATGAACATGTAACACTTACTAATAATCTCAATGAAACGCATCCTGACTATACGAATTTACAATATGATTAATGTCACATTTTATATTCGTGTGAAATTATTAAAAAAATGCCTCGTACAAACCACAGACGACAATATCGAACACGCTTCACAAAAATCAGAGGTCAGTCCACCGGCGGTTGAAAGTCTGTCCTGATTTAGACAGGGTGACGTTTACAGTAGTTCCCAAAAGAAACCAAGAAAAAATCCTTAATAATTGATTAGTTTCTAAGAATGCACTATCCACAAGGCTCATACAACAATACAAACAAACTCGCAAACCTCTCAAAAAGAAAATAATACTCTAAGTAACTTCAAAATTTACCGTAAGATTTTTTTTAAGTGTCCTTCGATGAGGCGATATGAGTGAGGCTAGCACCAGTGAATCTAGCACCAGTAAGCCACGGTCATCGCTGCAATGGCCCGCCACAGGTCCAACGGCTACTCCACTTCATACATGTCCTTAGATACCACTATAATAATGGTATGCAATACCGGCAAGCAGATGAGCAAGACACAGGTGCAGTAGTTACTTACCTTTATTTCCGAAACGCTTCGCCTACACAGTAAGTCATGTTTATGTTCTGTGCCCTTAGACGTATAACTGGTGCGTGCATAGCATGTGATAGTTCGTGTATACGATGAATACTATTATAAACTAGTGGTTAAAACGCGGTGAGGTAAAAGAGCTAGGGCTTGATTACCACCATCTCCAGTAGCCTAATACCGTACACATGGATATGATCATTTCATCTCGGTTCCTCTGGATCATGGGAAAAGGTTGCAACATGAGTAGTAGGATACACTAAACACTAGAACCAGTTAGGGTATTCACTGCTTTTTAAAAAGTTGCTGACATTATTAATTCATAAATTCCCTTAAATCATTAACAATTATTAACTATATTAACAGTCAGCTGTTATCAATACTAATATATTGTCATATAATAAAATAAAATTATGCTAAATCCATTAGTCGCCCTACCCCCCTCACCCCCCACATTGTGATTCACTTCGTTATAGGCTATAATTCACAGCATATTTTGACAAAAGATATTCTCTTTGCTGTTTAGGCCAAAAATAAGTTGTGATAAACGGTTTAGATAACCCACAAATTGAAGAATGAGACACTTATGCAACATATGGAAATCTATATTGAGGAAACGCTTCGCCACACATTGGCTTCATCAGTCCAGTACAAAGAACGGTGTAAAGAGATTAGTAGTTTGAGGTAATCAGTCCCTCAGTCTGGTATCTATGTGTTCAGTCCATCAATCTTGAAGTACAGCATATGCTGTACTTTCTTCACTTTCGCCACTGTGTGGCGAAACGTTTCAATACAGATTCCCATATGTTGCATAAGTGTCTCATTCTACAAAAACGAGTTAATTTCTTTGTACGGCACTCATGCTACTCGAACTACCACCGCAATGTAAGCCAGCGTCCGGGCCAACAAGAAAACCCATCATTTATGGAACAACGTTAATATGTACCTCACACACCCGGGCTTACCTAGTGACGATATTAGCTACTCATATCACAAGGTTACAGGTGAACCATATTTACCACAACATGACAACATGGAAGTAACCACACGCACACACGTGTAATTAACCTTGGTGGAATCAGGTGCCCTATGCTAACCCCGCACTCGCTAGTGATAATATATTACGAAGGCATGACAGGTGACAACGCTTTTAGAAATGTCAACCGTGAGACTATGCATCCCTGCGCAAGTCACTGCTAACCAAACACTTATAGGCTAAATGCACTCAGAGCTGTAGGTGGTTACAACTCACAACAATGGTGCTAAAGTAAGAATAATGAAAATGATGTACATAACCAATACAGTATTAGATCCTTAATTATGATGCGCCCATGGAAGGAGGTTGTTAACTAAGAAAAGTTATATCCAGCCCTTGAAGTTAATGCACAACGAAGCCCTCAGAATTATTCTTGGCTGTCCTAAAACTACTGATGTGCTTATTATGAGGAAGGAGCTAGATGTTTCTAGTATCAGTTATAAGATTATTGAGATTAACACTGTAACTACTTGGTATTAGAATGTTAAGAAATAACCACTCACCACAAATCTTACTAAATATTTATAAGTAAATAAACACAGACCTAATTGGTTGTGGAAATATACAAAAATATCAAGTTTTATAACCTGAACGAACTGTAGACAACAAAAGCATTTCAACCCTTCACAAAAGTTGTGTTCATTTAATATCACATCTGAAAGCTACTCCCAAGATCATCTTTAAATCACTTATAAAGAAGATATTTCTCGCTTAACTGTTAGCAATAATATATTGCCACCTCCCTAGATGAGAAGTCTAGGCATGAGAGTTAACAACAAACTGAATTGTTTGTCATCATAACACTAAACTTGACACTTTGATTATATCATTGATTCTATGTCATCCTTGATGGCACTGACTAGCATAAATATTATCATGTTCTTTAAAGAAGCCAGGTATAGATACTCCAAAATGAGAAAAAAAAAGGAATTAACGTATATTGTTTATGGATTCCATCATATACTGAATTACTCCTTTATGATAAAGTTGATTGATAAGTTAGCCAAACAAAATACCATGCAGGAAAATGCAAAAAATATAACTGATATATTTGTGTTTAGCATTAGGAATAATATTAGGAGGGAAAGAAATAATAAAAGTGAAGGTCATATGAATGCAGTTAAAAATCTGAGTAGATTTATCACCCACTATAACATGAACGTAGATAAGCATGTCTGTGGAGCAGCTAGTAATGTGAACAAACTGACTGATGATGCAATAGCCAGACTTAGACTTAGTTTCAAGTACTTCTGGCAGTTTGGCAGATGCACAGATGGTGATCAAACTAAATGCAAAGTATGTGGTTAGCCATATATAACTTTCTTGAATACTATGTGCTTCACTGTCCATTCAGTATATGCAACAAAATAATAACCTATTTATATGTCAATATATTTTATTAACCAAAATAAGATACCAGATAAATGAAGCAAATATCCTTAATATGCTGGCAACAGCTAAGACAATTATAGATATAAATCTAGATGTACTCCTGTTAACCCTTTTGGGGCCTAGTTCCCATTCCTTTCTGGTCATGGGCCGGGCCGCGGGGGCGTTAACCCCCGGAACTCCCTCCAGGTATACTCCAGATATATGCCCTTACGCCACCGTCCACTGGATTGGTATGGGTACACAATAAACTAGCCGGTTCTGCGGCAAAATCTAAAAAAAAATCTAGAAAATACAAAGTAAACGAAAGTTTAACAATAAATTAAGCATCACCCTATATTATTTTTTATCTACTGTTTTCATGGCGGTATTCTCATGTTTGCCTTGTCAGGAAAAATCTAAAACACACACATTTGTCTTAAAAATTGTAATTGTATAAAGTTCAAAACACGCACCAGGTTACGGAATGAAGGCCTGACACAGAGGCTCTCTATAAGGGTGGCAGTGTCTGAGGAAGAGCTGAAGTTGGTGTTCGGTCGTTGGGGTCGAGACAGTAGGCGGCAGCAGACAGCAGCATGGCCCCGCCCTGTACACAAATACGCACCGTCCTACGCGCGTCTCTCAACGCATTATACCCGGCAGTGCTCACCCCAACACTCCTCCTTCTTGATTCGCCGGTACTCTCCCGGCCCGGGCCTTTTCCAAGTGGTGGCCCGGCCTTGGCTCCCTTTCTCGGGAGTATCTCAGACTAATGTCTGACATGGGAGGAGGTACAAGTACCTCCTCATCGTTGGGACTAACTGTCCCCAGGCCTAGCAACATTCCCCGCCCTCACGGGGCTCGTAGGGAGAAGCTAGGCCTCTTTGATCGGCCATCTTACCCGCCCCAGGGGGGTTAATGGGAATGCCAGTCTTGTGAGCTGCAGGTGGTAGCAAGCTCTGGCTCAGGCCCCTACCCAGCCCTAGTAGGGTTGGGCATGGTGTCTGACACCTCCGTCTTGTTCTTGCATCATTATTACCTTTGCGTGTCGTCACCTTCAACCCAGCCACCATATACTGGCGCGACACTGTGTCCTGGGTTGTGAGGCATTGTAGAACGAGCTATCTTAAGGTTATAAACTGCGCCAGGGGAATGAGATAATCAAATTTGATTCAAGAAAGAGGAGAGTAGCTCAAATTCCTTGGATCAAAAGCTTTTCACCGGTATCAAGGAACCTATTTGAAGGAAGAACTACCTTAGTGTGTAGTCTACAACGAAGCCAACATACATCGTTGAACGACCTGTAACACAATCATGAGTAGGTACATGGAAAAGGAAGATAGAAGACCTTATAATCCATGTAGTCTGACTACCTGTACTTCTGTCTACATACTTAAGACAAGGACTGTATAAATGCCAACTCTCTGCCTTCCAGTCACACTGCATATATTCATAATAAGAGAATTATAAATGACCCCTAAATGAATGAAATAGATCAAAACATCTTGGGTGAAAAGAGAGGCATTACAGGTGAATCAAAAGAGAGGCATTACAGGTGAATCAAAGGAGAGGCATTACAGGTGAATCAAAAGAGAGGCATTACAGGTGAATCAAAAAAGAGGCATTACAGGTGAATCAAAAGAGAGGCATTACATGTGAATCAAAAGAGAGGCATTACAGGTGAATCAAAAGAGAGGCATTACAGGTGAATAAAAAAAAAGGCATTACAGGTGAATCAAAAGAGAGGCATTACAGGTGAATAAAAAGAGAGACATTACAGGTGAATCAAAAGAGAGGCATTATAGGTGAATCAAAAGAGAGGCATTACAGGTGAATCAAAAGAGAGGGTCACTTTGATGACCAATATATTCCGTTTAAGAAAGAGGCTAAAATGGGCTAGGGAAAAGCCAAAGAATTTTTTTTCAGGTATACAGGAATGAGATCAGGAAAAAGATAGGCCCATTTAAATGTAACTCAGGTCAACTTCTTGTTGTAAGTGACAGAAATGTTTGTCAATTGTAACATTTATTTCCTCTGCTTTTACACAAGATACAAATGAGATCCCGGTGATCAATTATACATATGTCGTGCCGAATAGATAAAATTGGCCAATTAGCGAAAACTCATTTAAAATTAAGTCCTTTCTAAATTTTTCTCTTATACGTTTAAATATATATTTTTTATTAATGTTAATGTAAAAATTAATAATTTTGTATCAAAAGAACCTTAGAAAACTTACATAACCTTATTATAACAAGCGCAATTTAATTTAGCCTAATCCAACTAAATATATTTTTGATAAGTTTACAATAATTTAATAATAAACAAACACAATGAAATATATTTTTTTCGTTAGGTTCAGAATTATTTTTGCAAAATTACTGCATACACAAAATTTCGTTTGCCTTATTCGGCAAGAAGAGCGTTGCTATTTAAGCCAAAAATCACAAGTTTTACCTATTCGGCACGATATTATATATATGAAGGTTAGGACAAAGAATTATGCAAAATCCATATCACAAATGACATAGTCCTCGGACACCTAGACAGGCTGAAACCAAACAAGTTACCAGGCCCTGACGAGCTGTTTTCAAGGAGTTTAAAGGAATGGAAAGAAAAACGGCAAACCAATAGCTAGCCTCTGCAACACATCACTAGAAACACGAAGTGACCCATGGCCGGGAGTTGAAAAACACTCGGAATTATCCTATACTCTCCCAGAGCACTCCAACGCCCATCCTATACTCTCCCGGAGCACTCCAACGCCCATCCTATACTCTCCCAGAGCACTCCAACGCCCATCCTATACTCTCCCGGAGCACTCCAACGCCCATCCTATACTCTCCCAGAGCACTCCAACGCCCATCCTATACTCTCCCGGAGCACTCCAACGCCCATCCTATACTCTCCCAGAGCACTCCAACGCCCATAATATACTTCCCAGAGCACTCCAACGCCCATCCTATACTCTCCCGAGCACTCAACGCCCATCCTATACTCTCCCGAGCACTCCAACGCCCATCCTATACTCTCCCGGAGCACTCCAACGCCCATCCTATACTCTCCGAGAAGCACTCCAATCGCCCATCCTATACTCTCCCAGGGGCACTCCAACGCCCATCCTATACTCTCCCAGAGCACTCCAACGCCCATCCTATACTCTCCCAGAGCACTCCAACGCCCATCCTATACTCTCCCAGAGCACTCCAACGCCCATCCTATACTCTCCCAGAGCACTCCAACGCCCATCCTATACTCTCCCGGAGCACTCCAACGCCCATCCTATACTCTTCCAGAGCACTCCAACGCCCATCCTATACTCTTCCAGAGCACTCCAACGCCCATCCTATACTCTCCCAGAGCACTCCAACGCCCATCCTATACTCTCCCAGAGCACTCCAACGCCCATCCTATACTCTTCCAGAGCACTCCAACGCCCATCCTATACTCTCCCAGAGCACTCCAACGCCCATCCTATACTCTCCCAGAGCACTCCAACGCCCATCCTATACTCTCCCAGAGCACTCCAACGCCCATCCTATACTCTCCCAGAGCACTCCAACGCCCATCCTATACTCTCCAGAGCACTCCAACGCCCATCCTATACTCTCCCAGAGCACTCCAACGCCCATCCTATACTCTCCCAGAGCACCCAACGCCCATCCTATACTCTCCCAGAGCACTCCAACGCCCATCCTATACTCTCCCAGAGCACTCCAACGCCCATCCTATACTCTCCCAGAGCACACCAACGCCCATCCTATACTCTCCCAGAGCACTCCAACGCCCATCCTATACTCTCCCAGAGCACACCAACGCCCATCCTATACTCTCCCAGAGCACCCAACGCCCATCCTATACTCTCCCAGAGCACCCAACGCCCATCCTATACTCTCCCAGAGCACACCAACGCCCATCCTATACTTCCCAGAGCACTCCAACGCCCATCCTATACTCTCCCAGAGCACCCAACGCCCATCCTATACTCTCCCAGAGCACTCCAACGCCCATCCTATACTCTCCCAGAGCACCCAACGCCCATCCTATACTCTCCCAGAGCACACCAACGCCCATCCTATACTCTCCCAGAGCACATCCAACGCCCATCCTATACTCTCCCAGAGCACACCAACGCCCATCCTATACTCTCCCAGAGCACACCAACGCCCATCCTATACTCTCCCAGAGCACACCAACGCCCATCCTATACTCTCCCAGAGCACACCAACGCCCATCCTATACTCTCCCAGAGCACTCCAACGCCCATCCTATACTTTGATATACCTTTGAAGAGTTTCGAGAGTATCTACTCTCTGAGCCCGGCCATGGGCCAGGCTCGTCTGGTGCTGCCTGGTCAACCAGGCTGTTGCTGCTGGAGGCCCGCTGCCCCACATATCCATCACAGCCTGGTTGATCTGGCACCTGGTGAAGTATTTGTCCAGTTTCCTCTTGAAGGCTTCTACACTGGTTCCAGCCGTGTTTCGATATCTTCTGGTAAGATGTTGAATAGTCGGGACCCGGATGTTAATACAGTGCTCCCGATTGTCCCACCGCACCCTGCTCTCACTGGTTTATTTACACTTTCTCCCATATCTCTCACTCCAGTATGTTGTTATGGCAGTGTGCAGATTTGGGACCAGGCCCTCAAATACTTTCCAGTATATATTATCATGTATCTCTCTCCTCCCTCCAATGAGTACATGTTCAAGACTTGAAGGCGTTCCCATAATTTAGATGTTTCAATGGCTCAATGTGAGCCGTAAACGATCTCTGGATTTGTTCCAGCTCTGCTATTTCTCCTGCCCTGAACGGGCCGTCAGCACTGAGCAGTATTCTAGTGAGGAGCACTAGCGATTTGAATAGTGTCACCATCGCATTATTTCCCTTGTTTTGAAAGTTCTCAAACCCACCCGTCATCTTCCTGGCTGTTGTGATCTTTGTCTTGTTATGGTCTTTAAACGACAGATCAGCAGACATTATTCCCAAGTCCTTACTGTTCCTTTCGTTCTATGTGGTGACCCTCTTGCGTTTTGTATATAGTGTTCCTTTGAGTTCTTCATTTTTCCATACCTAAGCAGCTGAAACTTATCACCATTGAACGTCATGTTGTTCTCCACTGCCCATTGGAAGACCTTGCTTAGATACTCTTCCAGAGCACTCCAACGCCCATCCTATACTCTCCCAGAGCACACCAACGCCCATCCTATACTCTCCCAGAGCACTCCAACGCCCATCCTATACTCTCCCAGAGCACTCCAACGCCCATCCTATACTCTCCCAGAGCACTCCAACGCCCATCCTATACTCTCCCATAGCACACCAACGCCCATCCTATACTCTCCCAGAGCACTCCAACGCCCATCCTATACTCTCCCAGAGCACTCCAACGCTGCCTATACTCTCCCAGAGCACACCAACGCCCATCCTATACTCTCCCAGAGCACTCCAACGCCCATCCTATACTCTCCCAGAGCACACCAACGCCCATCCTATACTCTCCCAGAGCACTCCAACGCCCATCCTATACTCTCCCAGAGCACACCAACGCCCATCCTATACTCTCCCAGAGCACACCAACGCCCATCCTATACTCTCCCAGAGCACTCCAACGCCCATCCTATACTCTCCCAGAGCACTCCAACGCCCATCCTATACTCTCCCAGAGCACACCAACGCCCATCCTATACTCTCCCAGAGCACACCAACGCCCATCCTATACTCTCCCAGAGCACTCCAACGCCCATCCTATACTCTCCCAGAGCACTCCAACGCCCATCCTATACTCTCCCAGAGCACACCAACGCCCATCCTATACTCTCCCAGAGCACACCAACGCCCATCCTATACTCTCCCAGAGCACTATATATATATATACAAACAAGAATTGTACCAGATAAGTGGAAGTGTCAAATGTGATACCATTTACAAAGCTTCAAATTACATACGAATCAGCTTAACCTCAATTGTGGGATAGTTGATGGAATCAATAATTACGGACGCAGTTCGAAGCCACCTTGAAAGACATAATTTGATCAATGAATCTCAATTCGGTTGTACAAAGTGGCGTTCTTTTTGCATTCAGTTTGATTAAGATCTACATTATTTAGCTTATATATACCATAATTATTTTCTTTTCCTAGGATCAGAATTTTTAACTGTGCCTACCATTTCTGACCACATCAACCCATCCAGGACCATGATAGTGTTTACATCATGCCAGGACCATGATGGTGTGTACATCATGCCAGGACCATGATAGTGTGTACATCATGCCAGGACCATGATGGTGTGTACATCATGCCAGGACCATGATGTGTGTACATCATGCCAGGACCATGATAGTGTGTACATCATGCCAGGACCATGATGGTGTGTACATCATGCCAGGACCATGATAGTGTGTACATCATGCCAGGACCATGATGGTGTGTACATCATGCCAGGACCATGATGGTGTGTACATCATGCCAGGACCATGATGGTGTGTACATCATGCCAGGACCATGATGGTGTGTACATCATGCCAGGACCATGATAGTGTGTACATCATGCCAGGACCATGATGGTGTGTACATCATGCCAGGACCATGATGGTGTGTACATCATGCCAGGACCATGATGGTGTGACATCATGCCAGGACCATGATGTGTGTACATCATGCCAGGACCATGATGGTGTGTACATCATGCCAGGACCATGATGGTGTGTACATCATGCCAGGACCATGATGTGTGTACATCATGCCAGGACCATGATGGTGTGTACATCATGCCAGGACCATGATAGTATGTACATCATGCCAGGACCATGATTGTGTGTGCATCATGCCAGGACCATGATGGTGTGTACATCATGCCAGGACCATGATGGTGTGTGCATCATGCCAGGACCATGATGGTGTGTGCATCATGCCAGGACCATGATGGTGTGTACATCATGCCAGGACCATGATGGTGTGTGCATCATGCCAGGACCATGATAGTGTGTACATCATGCCAGGACCATGATGGTGTGTACATCATGCCAGGACCATGATGGTGTGTACATCATACCAGGACCATGATGGTGTGTACATCATGCCAGGACCATGATGGTGTGTACATCATGTCAGGACCATGATGGTGTGTACATCATGCCAGGACCATGATAGTGTGTACATCATACCAGGACCATGATGGTGTGTACATCATGCCAGGACCATGATGTGTGTACATCATGCAGGACCATGATGGTGTGTACATCATGCCAGGACCATGATAGTGTGTACATCATACCAGGACCATGATGGTGTGTACATCATGCCAGGACCATGATGGTGTGTACATCATGCCAGGACCATGATGGTGTGTACATCATGCCAGGACCATGATGGTGTGTACATCATGCCAGGACCATGATGGTGTGTACATCATGCCAGGACCATGATGGTGTGTACATCATGCCAGGACCATGATGGTATGTACATCATGCCAGGACCATGATGGTGTGTACATCATGCCAGACCATGATGGTGTGTACATCATGCCAGGACCATGATGGTGTGTACATCATGCCAGGACCATGATGGTGTGTACATCATGCCAGGACCATGATGGTGTGTACATGACAGGACCATGATGGTGTGTACATGACAGGACCATGATGGTGTGTACATCATGCCAGGACCATGATAGTGTGTACTTTGCCAGGACCATGATGGTGTGTCATCATGCCAGGACCATGATGGTGTGTACATCATGCCAGGACCATGATGGTGTGTACATCATGCCAGGACCATGATGGTGTGTACATCATGCCAGGACCATGATGGTATGTACATCATGCCAGGACCATGATGGTGTGTACATCATGCCAGGACCATGATGGTGTGTACATGACAGGACCATGATGGTGTGTGCATCATGCCAGGACCATGATGGTGTGTACATGACAGGACCATGATGGTGTGTGCATCATGCCAGGACCATGATGGTGTGTACATGCCAGGACCATGATGGTGTGTACATCATGCCAGGACCATGATGGTGTGTGCATCATGCCAGGACCATGATGGTGTGTACATCATGCCAGGACCATGATGGTGTGTACATCATGCCAGGACCATGATGGTGTGTACACACAAGACACCCAACACGCCTGACTCATCTTTCACTTGCTCACTCCAACACGCCAAGCACCCAGACAACACGTTCGCAGTTTTCGTGTAAAACAAAACATTTCTTGAATACAACGTACATTTTTAACATCCCAGGTCTCTTTTCTCGGTTCCAAATACAATTTTCACTTCTACCCGCCTACACAATGATAATTTGTCGAAGTTAAATGACGATCTATGCACCATGTGGTATGGAAAGCGTACTGGGCCAAGTGACTTTCTCTGGGGGTATGCATAAGGTTGCCTGGGTACACCAATCTGTTTAGGCAGGAAATACCCACATATCACAAATGCCACACACTCACCGGGTTTAACAGTAACAACAACAGAATAATGGAAATGGCAGAAGACATAGTGGCCTATGCGATTCAGCTCCTATCCATGATTGATAACTACCACAGTAGCTTGTCACTTGTGTGCAGCGCTATTGCCACAATAATGAGGAAATAACTAAATTAATCTAATAACGAAAAGCCAGACTGAACTTAACGCTCGAATACCTCAGTTACAGTGCACACGTGGATTTTAGCGCAATGACGTCACCTAAGAGCAGAGAGAGAGACTCGCCGCCCTCCAAGCAGCTGTGGCAATTTTTGCCCATCAGTAATGCCACTAATGTCACTTGTACATTTACCAAACCCATGCTGAAAACTGTCCAATATATGTGCGCATTCGTCTAGTTATGTTTGCAGGGACCGCCTACAGCCCTTGGTTCAAATCCCTTAATTCTTTCCAACCGGTTTTACTTATTCCTGGCCTCCATTTACTCACTACCCTAAGAATGAAATGGTGTTCTACTCCTGGTGTTCCTATGTCTTATTCTCGCCCTCCATTAGCTTCAATCTTATGTTCAATGGCTTCCTCTCTTCACACTTCAAACAGCTTATTCTTATCCAACTCATCTAGTTTTACGAATACGTTGTATGTCCTGATATCCTTTGTCTTCCTCTACAAGTGTTAGTAGGCTGAGTTCACGGAGTTCCTCAAGTCTATTCTCCGAAGTTCCAGTGTCAATCTCGTTGCGAACCTTTGGATTTTCTTTAATTTCTTCATATGCTTAATCAGGTGAGGGTTCCATGGTGGCGCCACATACTCCAATACTGACCTACCGTAAGTTATGTGTAAGTACTAAATGAATCCCTGTTCTGATTTCTAAAAACACTTATTAGATTAACTAGCTTTGCATATACTGCTGATGTATGAGTATGTGTACTTCTGGTGATATGTTTGGTGCTCCGGGTTATGGAAGTGACCGTCTAGCTTCGGCTAGGCACCAATACTTATATCAGGGGTTTTTCTGTGTGGATAAAGTACTGCGTACTTTGATGCAGTGTGTGTAGGTTCGAATCCTGCTGCGAACTGAGAGATAATGTTTGTAAATAATTTCGCGAATTGTTAAACCTACAAAACATTATCTCTCAAGTCGACACAGGATTCGAACCTGCAAACTCGGCATCAGAGTACACAGCACTTTATCCACAGCCAGAATGTTTAACCTCAAAAGAATTTGCTTCCATTATTTAGTACTGTGATCACAAATGTACCACGTAAATACAAATTAACAACTTGATTTGCATTCAGTTTGGGTCATTCAATGGTCACAAGTTCACTCTGGGAACCTGTGAATAGAGGTGATATCGCCAATGGTGTGTCTGTTTGATTTGATATCTACTGTTATTAGGGCGTTACATTCACTTAAAGGATGAGCGGCGCTGCCAATAAACTCGCCCATCGAGGCGAAAAAAAAAAACCGCTCAAGGCGTGGGAAGGTATCGTGCTTTTGGGGTCGTAAGGTGACAAGCCCATTTTTATCTCACCTGGCAGCCCCATCACTCACCAACGCCCTTTTCCATGTAGTATAACAGAATACTCATTCCACTAATCTTTTAAAAAACATGTTTTAATCTTACAGATTATGAGTGGAAAACGAAGCGTGAAGTCTTGGTTTGCAAACACTTTCACTGAAGTGTTTATACCACTGACCTTTACCTGCATGTACACTCACCAAATGGGGGACGATATACAAACATGAATTACTATTCTCTCCCGGTGGTCTTTCCGTTACACACTGAAGCTGTTGCCTCAAAAATGGGTAGTGGCAATAACTGTAACAGCACAAACCTATGTTATGGGGTTCTTTAAGAGCGATGGTAGCAAAGGAAAAATATGTAAACTATTATAGAGGCGTTATACTAGTAAGCGTGGATAAGCCCAGCCTGTCCTGTCTGGCGAGCCTACCTTTGATATACCTTTAAAGCCTGTAGGAGAACGAGGCAGAGGCATGTAAGGGGGCGACCTATGTGCGATGGGGAGATGGGTCACGTGACTTAAGGCTTGGCCAGAGAGTCTGCCTATAAATGTTGCTAAGACATAAATACTACACAAGTAATACTGTTGACACCCAGTTTAGCGCTTGAATGTATATCTGAAGCGTAGGCCAGCTAGCCCCACACAACCCAGTGTATCATATAATTCTAGACGGTGATGTTAATAGCATTCCTACTTTCGTCCTTCCCTATATTATTTGCAATGAGGTCTCCCTAAAGATATGACTTGGCCAGCTGTTTTTTATTAAACAAGCAGCTGTTAAGTCACACTTGATGACATCAACACCCGTCTCTTGTAGGTCTTCTACTTTTTACACATCCTGTTCGAATATAAGCTTTCAAAGTTGTTCACATTATAAGTCAATTAAATCAGAGGAGTCAAATGAGAACCTTAGTTCAGTTGCTAATGTTACACTGCTTGTCAAGCACTATACAAAACAAATCCATAACGTCCAAACAGATGGCTCGACGGACGTGTGTGTGAAAGAGAGAGAGAGAGAGAGAGAGAGAGAGAGAGAGAGAGAGAGAGAGAGAGAGAGAGAGAGAGAGAGAGAGAGAGAGCTAGCCTGGTATCTGTTATTAATTCCTCGGCTGATTCTCACCTGGAACACGTTTTCACAACAGACATTTGAGAAATCAAGTACACTGCTCGAGTGAAAGCTGAGGCTCACAAAATGGCTACGCCTTTATACTTTATATTGTTGTTTAATCCTAAAGGAAGTTTACACACACACAAAAGTGCAAAGGTTTGCAACAAGACTAGTCCTGGAGATAAGGGGCATGCCCTACGAGAAGAGGTTAAGGGAAATCAACCTGACGACGCTGGAGGACAGGAGAGACAGGGGGGATACAATAACGACATCTAAAATACTGAGAGGAATCGACAAGGTGGACAGAGACAGGATGTTCCAGAGATGGGACACAGCAACAAGGGGTCACAGTTGGAAGTTGAAGACTCAGATGAATCACAGGGATGTCAGGGATGTTAGGAAGTATTTCTTCAGCCACAGAGTTGTTAGGAAGTGAAATAGTCTGGGAAGTGATGTAATGTAGGTAGAATCCATATATAGCTTTAAGAAGAGGTATGATAAAGGTCATGGAGCACGAAGAGTGACCCAGTAGCGAACAGTGAAGCTATGATTCGACCCCTGCAACCACAACTAGGTGAGTACACACACACAATATATATTTATAATATAATATATATTATATATATTATATTATATATATATATATATATATATATATATATATATATATATATATATATATATATATATAATTTATAATATCATTGTTGCTAAGCTTAGCCAGACTCTGAAATAAGCCGAGGCAAATACGTAAGTTCTTAGATTGCAGAGCGATTTTAGAAACTCATTCTTAATCCTGTAGTTTTATGATTTCATGGGCAAACTCTAAACCTATAGGAGTTATACAGCGCCTGGAAATGAAAGGTAATCAGTAATACTGGTAGAATTATCCACAAAATGTTAGGTAAATGCATACAGAAGCAACTAATGTGACGCTTTATTGTGGCAATGTTTCGCTCTCCAGGAGCTCGTGGAGAGCGAAACGTTGCCACAATAAAATGTCACATTAGTTGCATCTCTGTCCATTTACTTAAAAAGAGGTAATCAGGTGTGATTCTAGGAAAGGGGTAACTCCAAGTTCTTGCATCAAGTGCCTCTCACGGAATCAAAACACCCACCCGTAATGGCATCAATATAGTAGAACCTGCCTATCAAAGAACATAGAAAAAAAAGAAAAGGTGGGCGCCTTCGAAGCACTGGTAGGGTGGCCAGAACCTCTCTCTCATCAAGGCACCTGGGCACCTCTGGCCACAACCTTCCTAATCTTACTACTCAAACCCTGGTAATTATAAACAATATACCTTTGTGACCGGTTTGTGACCGGTTTCGAGAATTTTTCCACCCTCGCAGCCTGGTCTAAGCCCAAGCTTTTCTGGTGGTGACTGGCTGTTCAATCAGGTTGTTTGTACTGACGGGCAGCTTGCCCACATATCCATCACAGCCTGGCTGATCGGGCACTTGGCGGAGGAAGTAATCATATGTTACCACTAAGGTTTTTTTTTTCTGAAGATCTTTACACTGGGGTAGCCTTTAAAAAATGTACCTTAAACGAGCCTGGCCCATGGCCGGGCTCAGAGAGTAGATAAACTCTCGAAACTCTTCAAAGGTAAAGGTATAACACTAAAGTTCGTAAAATTTATATCAAAACGTTGAAGATTTTCCTCGGATTAACCACCAGAGGATAACCCAAGGTTAGATCCAAGGAGGAGGAGGAGGAAGGTAGCTTTAATTAGTTGAAACGAGTCCTTCACCAGCATGATAGACCTCAAACCCCCCATACTATCACGAGGCTCATCTTAATACGTTTTACGAGATAATTATAATTTAACTTTCCTTAGTAGCTATTTGTAAGTACGGTTGTTAATTCTCATGATTAGCTTAGTTATCCTTCATTACATATTTTGTTCAAGAGAATTTACATGTAATGTACCGTAGTGGGAGCACAACCATACCCCGTAACCTAAGCGCTCTCTCAAGATCATGATAAAACTGAACCAAAACACTTGAACTTTAGTTACTGATGCTTCTAGATATGAATATTAGTGGTTTTATTTCACACATTTATACACTGTTTTCTTTGCTTTAGATCCTCATTTTCACATTATAATCTTTACAAGCTCTGAATTAACAATTTCTATGTGGTTTATATGATATTAGGCAACCATAATTTATATTTCCTAGAGGTAGAACCCCTACACTTTTCTACGCTGACATGTATATACTATACTAAGGTTACAAACCTATTTTCCTCTTTGTACTTTTTTAAGATCCTTCATCTTGTTACCTGTCCTATTTTTGTGGCATAGGCCAGTTCACTAATGTTGCTGCTCTCTTCTACATATGAAAATGTAATGAACATTTGTCGATGCTAAGTGGTAACCCGCCAGCCTTATTACTTAGCATTGAAGCACTTAGTGCAGAAACATGGAAAATGGTTTTGCTGCCATGAAAAGCGTAGTGTGGCGCTGGTGTTGACAGTGTGACTCAGCAGTGTGAAGAAGTGGTGGTCGACATCCATTGACGCTGTGTACGCCACTGTAAAGCTGGGAATTTTTAACACATGTTTAGTCTCTCTGAATTCAAGATGATACAGCAGCTTGCACGTTTTCTTTATGTCAACTATTTTGAACAGTTTTATTCCTAAAGCCAACCCCTATGCGCTTTATGTACCAATATTATCCGAACAAATGACGAAAGGAGTACACAAATATTGTAGTAGCTTAAGCAAAACAATACTAGGAATCTGCAGGAATGTGGCGAAGAAAGTAACATTTGCGTCACATTTACACAAAAAGTAATGACTCAGCACACGCATCACCTCAGCAATTGCATTACAACACACAAAACAGAACAAGAACATAATTTAAGTTGGCATTTCCCTCAAAGGTCAGGCGTAATTGTGAATTACACAATATACTCTTCCGAGACTCCCCCCATTACCTGTGGAGACAGAACATGAGGGTCATCAGAAAGCCCGGGTCAAAGGTCACACCTCAAGCAACTCCGAGACCAGAACAAAGAGGAAGAAAAGGCCATCACAACGGATATGTTCTGACACCACACTAACTCCAGTAAATTGTAGTACTATCATAGTTTTACACCTTTAGTGAAACAAATAAAAGGAAAGAAAAAACTTTAAAAGCTCAATATACAGGCTAAGTGATGTTATCCTACCTTACCTTATTTCATACCCTAGACCTAACCATAATATATTATCACTCCCTAGGGTGCGGCCCACAGCAATCGGCTAATATCTAGGTGAGTGGAGAGCCTACCTCGTAACCCCCCACACATCAATAAAAAAAATTGCAACCTGATTAAAACACAACTTAAGTAATATCTGTTAATACGATAATTTATAGGAATTTACAATAATTCATTACACAACTAGGAAAATATATGGAATACAGATACTTTTAAACAGTAAGTACTTACAAAAGACACTAGCACATCCTAGGGTCTGCTCCAGCAATCTCCCTAGCTCTAGTCTGACCTCGGGTTATAAGAAGTCAAGCACAACAATCCTAATCCCTCCAATAGGATTCTGAACGCAAAGTCCCCAAGGAAATTCTGGCCATGCACTGTTTACCCACACTCTTCCAGGCAATTCGTCCTGCCATACCCAATGTGGGGCATCTACACTAACACCAAGTTCTTACTGCGTAATTCATATTGTAGCATGACACTCTTAAACAGTCTGGGAATACTCGTGAATCATGAACCATATCACCCCGAACCTCTCTTGTTTATCCAGAGAGTACCTAAACTCAACTCCAAGGAAACCAGCTGTTTGTTAATGAGGTACCATGACCCCTTAAAAAAATCAAGTTCAAGAATCAACTCCCGTAAACACCCTCACAAGGCATCTATTTATTGTCAGGTGAACAGGGACTAAATGTCACTCACTCAGGAAATAGAATACAAGATATATGGGTTGTGAGACGAATACTTTACCACCAAGCTAGAGCTCAGTAGTTCTTCACCAACATCTGCTAGCTACCTAAGATACAGACATGAGCGCTCATAAGAGAAAATTAGGATACAAACCGTAATGATGAAGGCGAGGCTAAGCAGCAGGGCGCGAGCGTCACACTTCAGCCACACCTGCAACAAAAATAAACACACGTTTAGCGTAAACAAACACCCTTACACACCCTCCACCTCAAACACTTCATACATAAATTTCAAGAGTATGAAATGGCAAGCGCAAAAGAAAAAAAAAAGTAGCTGGTTAAGATCCAGGGCCAGGAGCTGAGACTAAACCTATGTACACACCTCCACTCCCCTAGCCATCTCTATCCACCGTCACCATCCACAACCTAAATAAATTACATTTTGTTTCTACATAAGAGCCAATTACTATTATATTTATGGTGCAGCTCTAAACTTATAGGAGTTACAGAGCGTTGGGAAATGGGAAGTAAACAAGTTTGATCCGAAGGAGGAGAGGGGATTTCGAATTCCTTGGATCAAGAACGTTTGACTAGCATGAAGGCACCTTGACTGAAGGGAAGGCAGAGAGTATATGGAGTGGTGTCGACCCTTCGTACAAATGATTAAGAGCACCTGGTGACTAAGAGTGGTAGTTAGGTGGTGATGGTAAGTAACGTGGCCGTGATTCAGATGACGGTTATCAGTGAATCAACAAGAGGTCAAGAGCCCCTCAAGGTGCTGTGAGAGACACTGGTGTTCACCTTAAGATGATATATCACAATCTTCCTTCAGCCACGCTTCCTCCCCCTCCTTACCAAAACTAAGCTGCTCCACTCAAAAAATAAATCATATATTTTAAATAAACAGTCAACAAAAACAAAAAGCTACTTGAATAATGTATTAATGAGTGCGATTGTGAATGAACTTGAACTAGAGAACTAATAAGAGACAATGGTGAATGTGACAGTTACTATATAGACTTTATGCCTTGTTGCATGACACCCAACCTCCTCCATACATTTCCGAAGCCACAGTCTTCATAAAATATATATGCCCTCCATTAAATATAGGAAGAATTTTCCCCAAACCCCTCATTGCTGACAAGAGGGAACTGGATAATTACCTGATCAGCCAGGCTGTGGTGCTTAAATTAAGAATGCGTAAAGGCAGCACCAACAGCCTAACTGTGCAAGTTGTCAACCGGAAGATCGCATTCTATATATTACCTGCATCATAATCTCTATACGAAACAGTAGCAGCACAATACTGCTAGCAGTAGAAGCTAACAGATAAAATTAACACTCCACCATAGTGCTAACAGGCAGCAGAGCAGCGGACTACACTATCGATGATCCTTTTTAAATCCCATGTTCTCTCTAGGCTGGAATACTGCTGTACATTAACATCCCCATTCAAGGCAGGTGGAATAGCAGATCTAGAGAATGTACAGAGAACCTTTACTGCACGTATGAGTTCCATCAAACACTTTAACTACTGGGAACGCCTGGAAGCACTTGACTTGTACTCACTGGAGCGCAGGCGAGAGAGGTATATCATAATCTACACCTGGAAGATTCTGGAGGGACTGGTTCCTAATCTGCACACAGAAATTACTCCCTAGGAAAGCAAAAGACTTGGCAGGCGATGCAACATACCCCCAGTGAAAAGTAGGGGCGCCACTGGTACACTAAGAGAAAACCTAATAAGTGTCCGGGGCCCAAGATTGTTCAACAGCCTCCCACCAGCCATAAGGAAAATTACCAATAGACCCCTGGTTGTCTTCAAGAGGGAGCTGGACAGATACCTAAAGTCAGTGCCAGATCAGCCGGGCTGTGGTTCGTACATTGGACTGCGTGCGGCCAGCAGTAACAGCCTCGTTGATCAGGCCCTGATCCACCAGGAGGCCTGGTCATGGACCGAGCCGCGGGGTCGTTGATCCCCGGAATGCCCTCCAGGTAGACTCCTGGTAGGTAGGTATCGTGCTAGCAAGCAGAGTAGCAGGCTACACCATCGTACTAGAATGCAGAAGAGTAGCGGGCCACACTATCTTGGTAATATGCAACAGAGCCGAGCCGGGAGAGTACCGGCGAATCAAGAAGAAGAAGAAGCAGAAGAGTAGCGGGCCACACTATCATCAGTGCTCAGGCAGTCATCAACCGGGAACAATAGGCGGATGTTAACAATCATTCTGAGGGGCATGCTAACATAACGCCCCATCATCCTCTTTCTTGATACCGTCTTTCTCACCATCTCAAGGGATGCATCTTGGCACTTCCTTCCAAAAACAAGGGATGCATCATGGCACTTCCTTCCAAAAACAAGGGATGCATCATGGCACTTCCTTCCAAAAACAAGGGATGCATCTTGGCACTTCCTTCCAAAAACAAGGGATGCATCATGGCACTTCCTTCCAAAAACAAGGGATGCATCATGGCACTTCCTTCCAAAAACAAGGGATGCATCATGGCACTTCCTTCCAAAAACAAGGGATGCATCATGGCACTTCCTTCCAAAAACAATGGATGCATCATGGCACTTCCTTCCAAAAACAAGGGATGCATCTTGGCACTTCCTTCCAAAAACAAGGGATGCATCATGGCACTTCCTTCCAAAAACAAGGGATGCATCATGGCACTTCCTTCCAAAAGCAAGGGATGCATCATGGCACTTCCTTCCAAAAACAAGGGTTGCATCATGGCCCTTCCTTCCAAAAACAAGGGATGCATCATGGCACTTCCTTCCAAAAACAAGGGATGCATCTTGGCACTTCCTTCCAAAAACAAGGGATGCATCTTGGCACTTCCTTCCAAAAACAAGGGATGCATCTTGGCACTTCCTTCCAAAAACAAGGGATGCATCTTGGCACTTCCTTCCAAAAACAAGGGATGCATCTTAGCACTTCCTTCCAAAAACAAGGGATGCATCTTGGCACTTCCTTCCAAAAACAAGGGATGCATCATGGCACTTCCTTCCAAAAACAAGGGATGCATCTTGGCACTTCCTTCCAAAAACAAGGGATGCATCATGGCACTTCCTTCCAAAAACAAGGGATGCATCTTGGCACTTTCTTCCAAAAACAAGGGATGCATCTTGGCACTTCCTTCCAAAAACAAGGGATGCATTATGGCACTTCCTTCCAAAAACAAGGGATGCATCTTGGCACTTCCTTCCAAAAACAAGGGATGCATCTTGGCACTTCCTTCCAAAAACACAGGTGAGGCGGCCAAACTGTGTTAATGTAAGACACAGCAACCTACAGATGTCTTTCATGGATGGAAATCTGATATGTGCTGCGTGCTTACTTTAATTGCTGATAATAACAGACAATTCACAACTTACCCACAATCTGGAGGGTTACAAAGCCATGGCTTGTTTCTGCAGTGTTTTAAAATCTGAGATTAGAGTGTTGAAGGAGGAGGTCCTACTTCTCCACGTGCAAATTAGGAGGCTGAAGGTTCACCTTGATGGGTTTCGGAGTGAGTGTGAGGTGGCTGGAGTGGGTGAGGGAAATGAGGCTACCAGCAGTGACTAGCAGTCCAGCACCTGCTACAAGCGGCGAGTGGTTCCCAGTAAAAGGAGGATCATCAAAATAAGTAAAGTTGAGAGAGAAGGTTTGAAGATAGGAAATCGCTTCTCTGTTCTCCAGGATGAGTGTACTCCAGTGGTCAATGAAGGTAAAGGTACTACTTCCCCTGCTAATAGAGGTAAGCGCATTCTTGTGGGTGGTGACTCACAGGTAAGATATGTGGACCGTGCTTTCTGCAATAAGGATAAGGTAAGACAGAGCTTGTGTTTCCCTGGAGCTGGTGTTGATGATATAGTCAACAGGTTGGATAATATCATGTCAGGTAATGGGAACAAGCCCATTATCTGTCTCAGTGCTGGTGGAAATGATATTGGGAAGGGTAGGAGAGAAGAGCTGCTAGATAAGTACAGGTCAGCTATAGATTTAATTAGGTCTAAGGGAGGGGTCCCAATTATATGTAGCAGCTTGCCTAGAAGGGGAGTGGGCAATGAATGGATGTCTAAGGCAATTGGTGTAAATTGCTGGCTAGACAGATACTGCAAGGAACTTGAAATCCCATTCATTGACAACTGGGACAACTTATATGGCAAACATGATATGTATGCAAGGAATGGGGTACATCTCTCTGGGACAGGGGTGGTAGCATTTGCCAACTCGATCGAGAGGGCCATTGCTGACTTGTCTAGGATTTTAAACTGATAGAAGTTAGAGGTATGGGTGTGTGTGGGAAACAGTCAGGTTGCAGCACCAGGGTTGAAAACAGTAAATGCAATGGAACTAGTCAGAAAACAAAGGGAGACAGCAGAGGGCAGCGAGAGACTAGCTCTCTTAAGGCTTACTATACTAATAGTAGGAGTGTAAGAAATAAGATAGATGAGCTAAGATTAATTGCAAGTGCAGGAAGCATAGATATTGCTATAACAGAGACCTGGTTCAATCTGAATGCCACATACTGATAGGGTCAACAGGAAGGGTGGTGGAGTAGCGATGTAAATCAGAGATAATTTAATTTGTTGTGTTAGACAAGATATAAAATTAGAAGCGTCAGCCACTAAATCTGTGTGGATACAGCTTCTCGAGGGCCGTGAAAAACTAATCTTGGGTGTAATTTACAGGCCCCCAAATCTTGATAAGGAGAGCAGCAACTTCTATGGGAAGAAATTGGTAAGGCATCTACATATGAAAATGTTGTGCTAATGGGAGATTTTAACTTTAAACAAAGTGACTGGAGCAATTTGACAGGAAATTTAGTCAAGCGATTTTCTTGATACGCTTCAGGATTTTTTTTTTTAAAGTTTGTGACAGAACCAACTAGAGGAAATAACCTGCTTGACTTGGTTCTTGCCAGCAGGGAATCACTAATTAATAATCTTGAGGTTAATAATGAGCTTAGGGAAAGTGATCACAAATCACTCAGTTTTAATATATCATGGAATTACCCTAATAATGGCAATCAAGTCTCTGTCCCTGACTTCCACTTGGCTGATTTCATAGGACTGAGAAATTACCTGGGTGGGCTGAACTGGAGGTGATGGTTGCCGATATGACGTTTTCCAGAGTTCTAGCTGCTCAGACAACTTGTTCCAAATAGGGAAATCAGATCAAACAAAAATGATTCTAAATGGATAAATAATACATTAAAACATTTACATAGGCGAATCAAAAGAGGGAAGAGGCAGTCAAGAAATCAATATATTAAGTTAAAGAGAGAAATAAAAAAGGGAATAAGAAAAGCAGAGAGAGATTATGAGGTTAAAGTCGCAAGGAAATCAAAGACTAACCCAAAAGAATTCTTTCAGGTATACAAAAGTTACTCTGGTCAGCTCACCGACAGTGATAAGGAAATGTGTACAAGTTTTAACACTTCCTCTCAGTTTTTACACAGGAAGATACTAGAGATATTCCAGAAATAATAAATATGAGTTTCTGGAGCAGTCAGGAGGACAGTTGTAACGTCAAGCGGAAATACAGCAGGAACACCTCTAGATCTGGGGGTAAGGAGTTCCTTGCCTGCTGTGAAAGAGCAGCTCACGTGAGGAATTTGATGAGGAAATGCTACCCAGATGACTACTTATGCCGCTTGACCTTTCTTCACCTCTCTTCCTCTACATCCTTGGTACTATTACCACCAACCCGGAGGCGATGGGAGGGAGTGAGGAAGGAGTAAGGAGGATAGTGGAAGGGAGGCATGTAGGTAAAAAAAAAATGGAGTACAAAATATATTTTTCATTATTTATCAAAATCGGGTACATCCATAATTTGATAAATATAAAAATCATTTTACTCCCCTTTCTTCCTCATACCTAATCCAGAGGCAGAAGGAAGAACAAGGAAGATAAGGAAAGAAAAGGTCATATTAATTAGGTTGTGATGACTACGAAGGCCTGAGGGCCGCGGCAGGTAATAACAGACTCAGTTGACCTGTCTGGCGGCTCTGAAAGTACGCAAATCCCCGAAACTGGGTAAAGGGAGGAAAGGAAAGAGAAGGTAGAAAGAGGAGGAAGAAAAACAGGAGAGGGAAGAGGACAAAATTGAGGAGAGAAGGGAAAAAGGAGCTAGATGGAGGTAGGCAGATGCGGGAAGCACAAGAGGTTGTCGGGTAGGCCATCCTATATAGTGACTACCATCAACCGCTCTCTCACACACATGCCACCAATGTTACACTCTTCTATCATCAACTACTCAACCCACTCACGCCGCCAACCACCTACACACCATCCACTGACTCCTCAACCATTGACTAAACCGCCTAACCCCTCCCAAACCTCCCCAAACCCACCCAATAAAATTCATAACACAGTCCACCTCCCCAAAATTATCCACTGAGATTCATAACACAAGCTATCAACACAAAACCACCCAGGGGAGAGCATCCTTTATCACCAGTAGGGGAGCGCCATAGCACGTGCTGTGTGAGGGTGAGGTGAGGGAGGGCACACTGGCAACAAGAGCAGCAAAGGTTACGACAAGAGCCAAACCTCTTCTGGCTAACACGAAGACCGGTGTGCCTTCTTGTTTTTTGTCGAAGCATGACTGTTCATACTTCCTAGGATAGTGATGCATGAGATTATTGGCTCGTGAACATGGACAGAAACAGGTTGGTTGATCACGGGGTGACCGGGGAGGCTGGCCAGTAGGAACGTCACACAGTAATATTAGTACTAGATGATGAGTTGTAGTATTAGAATTAATAAAAGTAGGAATAAAGGTGAAAAATAGAGTAAAATAATGAGAACAAGAGGAAAAGTAGTAGTAGAAGATGGTGAAGGAGGAAGCGGCAAGAGAGAGAGACCCTGTGTACATGTATATATGTTTAAGTCCATTACGGTAGCAGCTGGCCTCGACCCCTCTAGACCCCACATCATAGCGTCAAAGAATCACCGTCACTTTCCCACAACTTAAAAGCTACATTTAGCCTTGAGTTATTAAATACAATCGTGACCTCGCTCTTCACACCGTCATTAATTTTTTTTTAATTTAAAACCTAACGACTGCACCTATATTATTAAGCAACATTTCACTTATACATCAATATCAAGAATAATTTAATCTTCAAACCAGAAATATGATTAAACTTTCAGTGTCTATATACTTGCACACACATCTTTTACCGAAACTGTCTTCATTAAATGCAGACAGCAGAGCTTGAATAATAAACAATCTTGCTTACTTTTCCTACCCTTTCAAAATATTTTACACTAAAATTAAATGTGTGATTGTGTAAGCAAGGCTTTATGTCGACTCTAACTCAGGTCAGCAACGTGGCAACCTTATGCCTCTACCCAAGCTCCATCGAGCGACAAACTCCACTAATGTCACAAACCCCATTTATGGATAGTGAGTAAAAAATATATTATGATTTGTGATGAAAAAAATCATCGTTTCAAGACGTGTGTGACGGTGGTGCGAGTGAACAGGTGAAAGGTCGCCACTTGGCTGACCCGAGAGTGCGCACACAAAGTACTTACTGTTTACACAATGTGTGAAATCTCGGTATACATTTCGTTACGTGTATTTCACAAGAACAGTAAAAGTAACGCTACATGAATCAAGATCGAAAAAGTAAATTACCGTTAGTGTGAGTAAAATTTCTTAAGATGAATCTACGAAGTGAGTCTCAAAATTTATTATAACGTTGAGTTGTATAAATTACAAAACACTAGACCCGCTTGGGAATTCAGTGTTTTGAAGTAAAAATTTATCATAAATAATTCATTCCCAGTCATAGGCTTTAAGTTACAGCAAATTTTGACAAAAGGTATATTTCCGTGTTGTTTAGGCCGAAAAAAATAATTCCTTTGTTCTGGGTCAGGTACTCAAGACCTATTGCCATTATATTAATAGGGAAGCGCTAAACCGGTAGGGATCATACAAAGCCTCGGAAAAGGGAAATAATTAGGTTTGAACCAAGAGAAAGACAGCTCCAATTTCCAGGGTCAAGGAAGTTTCTTTGTCATCAAAATACTCCTGAAGAGTCCACACAGTGGAAAACTAATATTAGCACTAGAATATGTTGTAGGCTGACAGACAGGCAGGTACTCCCATGAGTTCAAGGGGCGGTAGTTACTCCATGGGTAACCTGCACGCAAACGCGCACTAGCGAAGAGGCGGGGCCAGGAGCTGACTCCACCCCTGCACGCACAAATAGTTGAGTACAAATAGGTGAGTACGGGTATAAGTAAACAGACATATACAGACAGGCACGGACACACACAAAGAGCAGACCTGAAATTCATTGGCTCAAGAGTTCTCCATTAGCATGAAGTGAGGAGCAGCCAGTGGTATGACTACTAATGACGGAGAGAATTAGCGAGTCTTGAAGAGTTTATAATGTACTTGCGTGAGTGCTAAATCAGTATGGGTCATTCAAGGCAAGGCATGGAAGAGTATCCATCCTCTGTCCCCTAATTTTAATTATAATTACATTCCAAGGGGAGCGCCTATACAGCGCCTGGAGAACAGAAGCAGATTAGATGCAAGGGAAAGCAGGTGGGGTAGGGAGACCAGAAACAACGTACTTCCTAGGAGGACATCAACTCAAGGTGTCCTTTATACCTTTGATATACCTTTGGTAAGTTCCGAGAGTATTCTCCCGGAGCCCGCCGGCCATGGGCTAGGCCAAAGGAAAGGATCCAGTAATAGAAAATCTAAATATCACATCAAATCTGTCCTCTGAAGCACGCACAAACACAGTCACTTAAGTAGCTTATACAAACCCAAAGAACATAACTGCCTTCAGAACTCTACGACAGCCAGAGGACATCGATGACAGCTAAACACGCAAGAAACCCGTCGAGGGGTTAGGAAGTATGTTTTCATTCTCAGGTAGTCAGTAAAATATTTAAACTGCCTTAAGTCACATTCACAAAAAAAAAGTTTGAATACGTATTATGAATGCTAAACCTCTCATCTAACCTCATGTATAAAACAACTGGGGCAAGTTCAGAGGTTTGCCAATAGACTGGTACCAGAGATAATGAGCAAAGGCGTGTAAGGAAGCACTGATGAAAGCTAAGCACTTTCACAAGCAGTTTACTGGTAAAGAGAAATGAATTAATGATGCATTATAGGCACATTAAATACCTGGGTTCAAAAGTTATGACAAAACTATATCACGCAGTCCATGGCAATTAAAGAGACAGGTTCCACAAATAAAACTGACCACCTTAAATTTATATATGGTACCCATACATTTAAAAGTGGAATTGTGTAAATATTAAAATCTTTAGATGCAGCTTGATTTTCAATTGTTCTTTAAACTAAGACAATTGTTTACTTGAGACTTAGAAAGATTTTCCTTCAATCCATTCGCTCTCAATTCACATCTCCAACAAAGCTGTTAAAAAGTGGCATTTGTCCTCAGATTTAATTACTCATAATTAAAAATGAAGTCAAACGTTAAAATGGTTTCACTAATTAATATATATTTTTTTCTGGCAGAGATTATGAAGTGAATTTTCACAGGTCTACATTGGTCACGACACCTGACTTGCACAACTGATCAGATCAGATATTACTCTCAGGTAAGAACCCTCGGGAGGGCGAATGTGAAGAGAGGACAGACGAAGAATAGCTGATGAGAGGAAGATCTTGAGTCGGAGATAAAGAGCCAGGGCTAAACCCAGCTGCATAGCGTTATGAGGCGATGAATGATGGCAGGAGTAGAGGCAGAGGCTAGACCGGCTGCAGTGCTCGTTGGCTCGTTGACAATGACTAGGCAATGACTGGCTTGGCGTCAGGTGTCAGGTGGGTGGGCTCGATGTGGGCAGAGTCGGGAGAGCAGGGTGGTTGCAGTGCTCTTTGAGTTGTTGTTAGGTGGCTGGATCTTGGAAGGACTAGTTGGGCGTCAGGGTGCATGAGATCTTCTGTCGTGGCAGTTGATGGGTTTTTATTGTTGTTGTTGTTGTTGTTGTAGTTGTTTAGGGCGGATTATATTTTTTTTAACATATTGATATATTTCGTCAGGAGCATCGGTCTTTAGTTTTTTGAAGTCCCTCTTGGACATGTAGTAGAGTTTGAATTTTCGAGGTGATCTTACTTGGGTTGTGATTGCAAGCAAAATTTGATTATAGGTCCAGTTGCAGTGTGGTTCAGTAATGTATTTTACTGTTCCTTCTTGTAGGCGGTCAGTTAGTTCTTCAGCGTGCATTTCGTCAGGGTAGGCAGAGGTCGTGTACAGAGTCATGTTGTTGATGATGTGGAGGTCAGTGGTGGTGTTTTCTTGAGTTGTTTCTGTAGTGTTTTCTTCGATGTTTTCTTCGATATCTTCTTCGTTATTATCTTCTATTTCGTCGGAGGATTCATCAGTGTATTCCTGTATTTCTTCTGTTTCGTCTGTAGTTGTGTGGAGAACGGGTTGGGGTTCTTGATCTTGATAGTTTGCTGCTTGCTGGAGAGATTGTGGTTGTTGAGAGGTGACTGTTGTCTGTGGTGGAGGTTCTGAAGTGGGTTCAGGTTCAGGGTCAGGAGTTTTGCTAGAGATGGGTGTGAAGTTGACGATATTCGGGATAGTCTTGAGTAGGTCTTGCGATGGTGGAGAGTCAGGAAATTTGAAGGTTGGCATGTTGTTGAGATTGAATAGTTCGTTAATTGTAGTGTTGAAGGTGCCGGGGTTTGCTGCATTTGCAAGGTGTGCATACATCATGCAGTACAGCACCTTGGATGGTGCAGCGTCTGGAAGTGCAGAGATAGGATTTGTTGTTGTTGGAGATTGTTGTGTCGCTTGGAGTATTTTTTTGGTGTCTGCTTGAAGTTTGGTTATGGCGGCAAAAGTCGGTGATTTTTGGTTGCTTTTCTTTTCTTCTTCCTTTAATTTCTTAGACAGGATTTCCTTCCTCAAAGGGCATTTTGCGGCTAGGGTATGGTGAGTGCCCTTACAGTTGAGGCAGGTAGGAGTGACATTAGTGGTTGGGCAGGACTTGAAGTCATGACCTTCCTTGCAGCAATTGGAGCAGAACTTTTTGTCTTTTATGGTGCATTCGGTCGTTAAATGAAGGTAGGAATAGCAGTTCCAGCAGGGAGAGATGTGGGCGAAACGTTCTGGTTCTATGTTACGGGGATGTATATGGTAATATGAGATTGCCAGGCCGTCGGATAGTGCTCTGTCCGCCATGTCAATGTCCGTGAATGTGATTTTAATCATTGAAGTTGCATTTGGGATTTTAGTAATGCTATCAATTGTTGCCCAAGAGTTTTGTTCTTCAATTGAAGCCTTCAGGTCCTCTGTCGGTTGAGTTGTGATAATGTTGTCCAGTCTTTTCATAAAAACGGAACGTTTCGCCAGCAGTGAGGGTGAAGGGGAGATGGTGAATTGTCGGTCATTAAGTGTCTTCTTAGCTGTGTCGTCGGTCAGTTTTGAAGCTTCGTGGTCGTCGGTGCAGATAACTAGGAAGGAGTCTTTGAGTGTGTGGATGGCTGTAAATTTGACCTGCAAGCAAGTCTTTACAGCTGAAGCAAGGGCTAGTTTCGAGGAGTCATTGATAACCCCATGTTTGGGCCTAATCTTAACACGATGTGCAGACATCGTGTAAGAGTAGACGGTGCTATATGTAGAATATAAATTCCCCTCCCCAGCGGGGATCGTAGGGACACTTCTTGAGTAGCAGGAACGACTGTGACTAGCGTGTAGCTAGGTCAGCAGTGGAGTGTCGTAGTGTGCACAACTTCCTCTCGCACAATTTTCATCTTACTGTTACGAAAAATGTACCTACTCTCTAGCCAAGAGTGGGACCAAAATTAACGATATTGACTGATGTATTCCGGTGATAAGTGAGTGGCCGGACGATGCACTTGTCATCACCTTGTTGTGCCATGTGTCAAGAGAAGTGACGTCATTCGACGGTTGTAAACACCACTGCCAGTGCACTTCAACCCGTCAAACACTATTCTTGGCATCCTCCCTTCGTCAGATTGTTTATAGTCACGAAGGAAGCTCTGCAAATTTAACACCAACTCCTTTCCTGCCCTCCCACCGTCCCCCCCCCCTCCTCCTCCTCCTCCCTGCTGCTTTACATCTCCCCCCCCCCCGGAAGTCCCCTCTACGTTTCCCGTGTTTGATATGTGAAGTGTCACATTTGGTAAAAACAAAACAAAATAAAAAAAATCTGCACGAGTAATGCACTACTTGCCAAGACCTGTGGCTACCACAGAAGGAAGGTCTACTCCGTGACCTTGAGTGTGCCACATACCCTACCTGAACAAACACCGCGAGCAACGTCAAGATTTTAACTGCAGCTGCGTTCCTCGCACCTCTGCCTAAGTAGCTGAAAGTCAAAGACTTGTACACAGTTTTCCTTAAAGAATTATTTCAAATTTCGTAATAAATAAGAATTTCAGTGGCGAAACAGCATAACTGTCAGCAGTAACTTCACTTAGATGCCGTCCTCCGTAGCTGTACACAAGGAAACAGTGGAGACAGTGAGTGCCAGATCTCTGCATCACTTGCCGACCGCTCAAACTCCACGAAACAAGTACCACGGATTGGCATTACCCAAATCTGTGTTAATAATCCATCTTCCTAAGCAACAGTCATAATACTGGCTGTTTATATCATATAATAATGGTATACAATACTTACAAGTTGATGGATACAACACATGGGCAACACTTGGGTATCTTTACAGTAGAAAGGCTTCGCCTCTGCAATTATAACACTAGAGACAGTAGAGGTAGATGTGATATTTACTGATGACTTCGCCGTGTAGGTTACTCAGCGCTCGTACCAATAAACAAAATAAAATTAACAATTAAAATTACAAACATGAATAACATGCTTAACACAAATAAAGCAGAGTGACTCGTATACTAGAGCTAGAAGCGAATAGAAGTAGATGGAGATAACGTCACAGATGAGTGGGGGTACAAAGTACAAAGGGAACAAAGAGCCATACAGGATATTGCAAGAAACCCAAAATATTTCTACTCCTATGCAAAATCCAAGCTAAGAACTGCCTGTAGAATTGGACCATTATTGAGAGGAGATTCGTATACGGACGATGAACAGGAAATGAGTGAAATTCTAAAAGAACAGTATGAGTCAGTGTTCAGCAACCCACTAAATGACAGCAAGGTAGAAAATGCAGAAATATTTTTCACTCCAGCAGAAGGCTGCGCAGACCACCTAACCGACATTAGTACAAATCCCATAGATTTCGAAAAAGAAATGGCCAACATGCCCACTCACTCAGCACCTGGACCAGATTCATGGAATGCTTTATTTATAAAGCAGTGCAAAGTACCATTAGCAAGAGCCCTTAGTATTCTGTGGAGAAAGAGCTTAGATCTAGGTGAAATTCCAGAGGCCTTAAAGAGTGCAGACATAGCTCCTTTGCATAAGGGAGGTAGTAGAGCACTAGCTAAAAATTACAGACCAGTAGCCCTCACTTCTCACATCATAAAAATCTTTGAAAGAGTGATGAGACGGCAGATTACAAAGTTCATGGACCAGCACAACCAACATAACCCGAACCAGCATGGCTTTAGAGCAGCGGGTCGATCATGCCTGTCACAGCTGCTGAACCATTATGACAGAATTACGGAGGCATTGGAGGACGACCAAAACGCAGATGTGATTTACACAGATTTTGCAAAGGCGTTTGACAAATGCGATCATGGAGTGATAGCGCACAAAATGAGGGCCATAGGCATTACGGGGAAGGTAGGCAGATGGATTTTTGAGTTCCTAACACAAAGAACACAAAAAGTAGTAGTGAACAGGGCAAGATCCAGCATCAGCGAGGTCAAAAGCTCAGTGCCCCAAGGCACTGTCCTGGCACCTCTGCTGTTTCTCATCCTCATAGCAGACATAGATAAAAACACCCAGCACACTTTTGTATCATCATTTGCAGATGACACTAAAATAAGCATGAAAGTCACTACGGTAGAGGACACTGAAAAATTACAGGAGGACATAAGCAAGGTCTTCCAATGGGCAGTGGAGAACAACATGACGTTCAATGGTGATAAGTTTCAGCTGCTTAGGTATGGAAAAATGAAGAACTCAAAAGGAACACTATATACAAAACGCAAGAGGGTCACCACATAGAACGAAAGGAACACGTAAAGGACTTGGGAATAATTATGTCTGCTGATCTGTCGTTTAAAGACCATAACAAGACAAAGATCACAACAGCCAGGAAGATGACGGGGTGGGTATTGAGAACTTTCAAAACAAGGGAAATAATGCCGATGGTGACACTATTCAAATCGCTAGTGCTCCCTCACTTAGAATACTGCTCAGTGCTGACGGCCCCGTTCAGGGCAGGAGAAATAGCAGAGCTGGAACAAATCCAGAGATCGTTTACGGCTCACATTGAGCCATTGAAACATCTAAATTATTGGGAACGCCTTCAAGTCTTGAACATGTACTCATTGGAGCGGAGGAGAGAGAGATACATGATAATATATACATGGAAAGTACTTGAGGGCCTGGTCCCAAATCTGCACACTGCCATAACAACATACTGGAGTGAGAGATATGGGAGAAAGTGTAAAATAAACCCAGTGAGGAGCAGGGGTGCGGTGGGGACAATACGGGAGCACTGTATTAACATCCGGGGTCCCAGACTATTCAACATCTTACCAGAAGATATCCGAAACACGGCTGGAACCAGTGTAGAAGCCTTCAAGAGGAAACTGGACAAATATCTTCACCAGGTGCCAGATCAACCAGGCTGTGACGGATATGTGGGGCAGCGGGCCTCCAGCAGCAACAGCCTGGTTGACCAGGCAAGCACCAGACGAGCCTGGCCCATGGCCGGGCTCAGAGAGTAGATACTCTCGAAACTCTTCAAAGGTATATCAAAGGGTGGGGAAAGCCCTAGTGGAAGCAGGTTATGCTAAACAGTTGGAGAAGACATGCCCTGTACCAATATGCCATGGTATTGTTGTCACATAAGTATAACCTATAACAACCTTAGACTTGTCAGTGAGCTGCCCAACAACCCTCTCCATGATTCGTGTAGGTTTAGCTTGTGCGATGGTGTCTTACCTGACCCCTGCGCGCACACATTCATAATATCTAGTCCAAAACCATTATCTCTCAAAATGATCTCATTAACATCCTGCATGTGCAAAGTACTTTAGCAAATTGTCCTTCAAAGGCTGAATGTTTACAACATCAACTTTCTCCCAGTCTATTTGGAGTTGCTACCTGCGTGAAGCACCCAAGCATCGCTAAATGCAAACAGACGCGTTACCATTCATTATATACATATATTCCCTCAAAAGCTCTTCCAAGTCGCTAAGGATTCATTGTTAGTGTAAGACGGGTTATATTATATTTACAGGGAAGTGCTAGGTCACCTGTTGAATGAGAGATGAGCAGGATGAGGAATATAGCTGTAAGTCCCTAGACTAAGAATCTCTTATAACAGAGTAAGATAAGAAGTGTGGTGTACTATACCACACTTCTCATCCCTGCTAGTACAGTTTCCCTTCTATATGGTAGACTTCCTCACCATAACTTCCCTCCCATAAAAGTCTGTTTCCTCCCTCCCTGCCCACTCGCTCCGTACCCTCACCCCTCCTTTACCACCACAAGTTGCCCCACTACTTTAACCCTTTCATAACACGTCCTCCGGTGAATAAAATGATGAGTGGTGTGAGGATGAGAGGCGATGCAAGTTGGGTCGTGTGCAGAGCTTCGCTTGGCATGGCAAATGGTGTATAACATACCCACCTGTTACTGGTTGCGAGGGTTCGTTTCTTCATTTTCGACAACCAATGTGAAAAAGTGATTGTGGTGCATAAATGACGGCGCCCTTGCTTATCATTGGATTTATTTTACACTTCCTCTCATGTCTGATTCCAAAATGTTCTAATGGCAGTGTGCAAATTTGGTACCAGGCCTCCAATACTTTCCAGGTAAATAGTATTATCATGTATATCTCTCTCCTACACTCCAGCGACCCCTCAAGGAAGTTTCCTTGACGCTGGTAAGGGCTCTTGATCAAGGAAATTGGATCTGTGCTCCAGTTCCCTGAATTAAGCCTGAATACCTTCCACGTCCCACCCCACAGGCGTTGTATAACCCAACGGGTTTAGCGCTCCCCCATGATTATAATAATAATAATACGCTCCATCGAGTACATATTAAGGACTTTGAGGCGTTCCCAATAATTTAATTTATTGGATCTGTGGGCAGTAAATTATATCTGTATCTGTTCTATCCCTGGTATCTCTCCCGCCCCTATACGGGGCCGTCAATATACATACATGATTTAGAAATCACGACAGTGCTTGGAATTTCATTACCTCTCGTTGTGGGTAAAATAGCTTATAGAAATGTTTACAATGAGCCTGTGCAAGTAAAAGAAGGGAGGGTTGGTTGAGTTACTACCTCCACACAGTCATTTCATGGTGTCTGCGGGTTGGGGGGTCAAAGTAATAATAGTGAGTGGGACTGGGCTCACAGTAACAAGCTATGGGGTACGCTCTGAAGCCTGAGCAACACTAGCGGCACCTCCATATAACCAGCCCAAAAACTTAACAGCAACTTGCAACTTCAGGCTTTACTGATCATCCCTACATTACGCACGATAAGCCTAAATCTAAAATATACCCTCCCCTCTTAACCCAGTATTCCCACCATGTAACTCATGAAGAATACGGTAACCGCAAACCGCGATTGTTCCCACAACATAACTTTTATATAAAATAGGTGCACACTGAGGCTAAATTAAATTTAGAACATTTTGAAAAAAACAAATGCTGACTTCAACAATGTTTGGCCTAAAAAAGGGATGAGTTGTGAGAGACTAAGCACGGCACGTAATGCTCATGCCAACACCGTTGATCCCCAGAGTGAGCCTCGCCATTGTGTCTTCTCCAGCCACAATCGATACCCATCCCTCGCTACACGCCTGAACATCTGCTCCTGGGAAAGTTTTTTTTAATTGAACAAGCTTGTATACAACCGCTGTGTGCGGTTATCTATTTCTGTACGATATTGTGGTAGCACTCGCAATATGCGACTACCCTACTGTATACTGACACGTGCTGGGAAGAAAAGCCGGCTACCTTTCCCTTTATATTCCATTACTCAAGATGGATTGCATACACGAGCTAATGAAATTTATGAGCCTGAGCTAGGAGACTTCGCTTGGGCAATGACCATATAGCAGAGTATGTAAGTGTTGATTCAGCAGCTAAGATATAAAGGTTTCATTCCAGCAGAGTTGCAGTTATTACAATAAAGAAATTACCATTGTTCGCGATGAGTTGAAGAACATGGAAAGAGAACGAGAGAACAACTGGAGTGCAATAGCAGCATAGATATTGCAGTGTCTTATGCACGACAATGGTATCCTTTCTTAATATGGAAGACGTGAGGAAATAGTTAATATCACTTGTTCTTTTACATAGTAACACTGTAACACCAATATCTCTCTACTGCATTTTCTCTACATATCTGTCATGCACATGAAAGGACAAGCGCACACACGAGAGCATGCACGCACGCGCGCAACACACACAAAACGCCATCTAACAGGAGAGCGAAACAGGAATATGAAGACGGTAGAGCAATGGTTGACACCAAAGCAGCAAGTTACGAACGCGCATTGGCAAAACTAAGTATCATGGATAATTTCATCCACAAAGAAAAGGATTGGGAGAACTGGGATCACATGGGGGACTGGAAATACAAACGGCTAAGTTGACAGAGGTGGCTAGTGAAACTTTGTGTTCGCATTGTCACCAATACAAGAGTTGTATTAGAGTGCAAAAGCCACCTTAGCGCTAGCGAGGAGAATGAGGTAATCAGTCCCTCAGCCTGAAGTTGAAGTGTTCAGTCTGGAATGAACATATCGACTCCAAAGTGAGGGACTGATTACCTCATTCTTCTAATCTTCCACTGTTTTTCTCTGTATTGAACTAAAGAAACCACTGGCTGGCGAAACGTTTCCACAATAAAGATTCCCAACTGTTGCACAAGTGTCTCATTCCTCAACTCGTCGGTTTTTCTAAACGATTCACATCACATAGAGTACAGTGGATGAGATGTTGGAGCTGACGTACCTAGTTGGGAAACTTCGGGCGGCAGAAGGAACTTCACACACAAACAAAGAAAAACAGCAGAAATAAAGGAAGCGCTTGGTTCAGAAGCAGAGGCAAAACAGAGAAGCGTAAGAGCGTGGAAACACTAGATTATTATTATAATCAAATAGAAGCGCTAAACCACAGGGGTTATACAGATGGAAACACTAGAGAAAACGATGGACAGACGCGAGAAGAGAATTGATTATGCTAGGATTCTAATGAGGGGGTTAGCGACACTCTGAGAATGACATAGCAACGAAGACCAAATATAAATTAAATTAAGTATGTATCAACCTAATTTGAATGGCGCCAGGAGCTGTGCAGCGACCTCTGTCAACAGTTAGGCAAGCACAAAAATAATCACAGCTCCAAACAAAAATTTTAATATCTTTTTATAATAAATTTACTCGTCTCTTATTTCCGTAACATTTTTGTCCTTTTCCTAGGTTGGAATCAAGCTCCAGAACCCTCGCCAGTCTTCCCACTTCCTTAACACGAGGGAAGCAATCACTTACCACTCTCAAATAACATCAAAAATTTATAATGGGACTGAGTTTCACGTTACTGCCGTTGGATAGGTGATGGACGGCTATGTGATTTTTCTATGCACCACCGCACCGCCCTACCATCAATGCGGGAAACGTTATGTCTAGGTCAGGAGCGCACGCACACAAGCAAACACGCACACAGCAATCTTCAAAGTGACTGTCATTAAACTCCAGGGTCCTCAACCCCTTAACTGCGGCCCGGTCTCTGATTAATCAGGATGTTTTTAATGTCAGGAATTTGGGGATCATCGCTCCTGCGGCCCGGTCTCATTCCAAGCCTCATAAATTGAACAAAAAATATTACAGGATTATGAACTATGTATTAGAAATATAAAGATAAGTAAAGGCACGTACATACTGAATGTAAAGAGAAGTTTGTAAGATTTACCTGCCACAATACATGTTCATGAGACAAAGAAAAACCAGCAATCCTGCCAAAGTGCAAAATATTTAAAAGGCTCCCATTTTACTTCACACTCGCAAGACAGTGTGTTGCCCGGCTGAAATGAACGAGGCCAGAGCAACAAGCAAGAGCAAGAACAGACGACGGTGTTCACAAGAACGTTAAAATATGGTGAGAAAAGCCACACCACAACCTTTCATCTCCAGACCGTTACTCTCACAACCTTCACACAGACAAACTCATCCAACAGCACCTCACACAACCACACACGATACTGAAGAAGAGGACACAGATAAAAAAGCGATGAAGGGCAAGAGATGGTAACGGAGAGGGTGATGGCGAGAGATAAAAAGGAGTAGATACAGAAACGAAGTTTTAAAACCGAAGAGAACTTGAACGTATGAGCTTATTTAAGAAAATGGCATATACTTACATTAAAGCTAAAACCCACAAAATTAAAAACCAAGCATTAAAAAAGCACACTAGAAAAAACTAATACCATCACACAAATAACCTGCTTCCATTACAAACTCATTAAGTGATAAAAAAAAGGCCTTCCTAAAATTTTCCCAAGGTCCCTACAAGGTACTCCGGTAATTATAAAACAAGAGCAAACCCAAGTGAGGAGCACTAACAAGCAGGTGGCTGTGGGTGGGTCTCTCGCAGCAGGACTTCACCAGGGCAATGGCGATATCGTCGACCATTCCATCAAGGGTTTAGCAGCTAATGGAGCTGCAAATGGCTTGTTCCAGCAGAGCTGGAGTAACTATTTGGGCAAATGACCCTTAGATGCAATGGATACTTATATTACTGACGTTTCACCCACACTCTGGGCTAGATAAATCCCACTGTATGGGTGAAAGGTTGAAGCTAAGGTATTTACTGCAACTCTACCTTGTCGGTATTTGCATACCATTCCAGCTAGTTACTAATTACACAGAAATTACAGCACCATCTCGCATTTTTATAAGGGCACCCCCATCATAACGGCGCGGGGTAACAAAAATATATAGGAAAGAAAAGAATACTTAAAAAGCGTCTTGACATTTCAAAACTGAGCTGCATCTCTGGGAAAACACTGTAAATTCAATGTTGCACTAGCCAGATCAAGCAGGCTGTGGGCCGGGCTCCGGGAGCAGAAAGACTCGAAACTCATCAACCATCCTGAGCATCATGAAACAACCTTGACTTGTACTAAACAACACTCACTAATATAGGCTGACTCCACACACGTTAAGAAGGGAACACACACAATAAGAGATTCCAAATTTTTAGAATTACAAAAAAAGTTAAAAGGCAGAAGAGGAGAAAGAGAGAAGGGAGACATCGAAAAGAGTGGGGGGCAAGAAATAAGATAAACCAGAGACAGAAAAAATGGAGAGATTATCATGGGGAGCGCTAAACCCGTAGGATTATACAGCGCACGTGGGGGATGGAAGGTATTCAGGCTCAATTCAGGGAACTGGAGCACAGATCCAATTCCCTAGATCAAGAACCCCTCATCAGAGAGAGAGAGAGAGAGAGATAGAGAGACAGAGAGGGGGAGAGAGAGGGAGGTGAAGAAAAAAGCCTTGACAGCCATTAAAGACTCTACGACAATCAGATAATGATAGTTTATAAATGGAATAATTCGTGGATTATGCAAGAGCCAAAGATGGAGCCAATGACGTATCAACTAGTTTCACACCAGATTACTGTCTCTTTGTAGCAGTGTGTGTTAAGTGCGTTGGTCGGTGGTAGTGGTTGTTGTTAGGTGTTGATCGGTGGTAGTGGTTGTTAGGTGTTGGTCGGTGGTAGTGGTTGTTGTTAGGTGTTGGTCGGTGGTAGTGGTTGTTAGGTGTTGGTCGGTGGTGGTAGTTGTTAGGTGTTGGTCGGTGGTAGTGGTTGTTAGGTGTTGGTCGGTGGTAGTGGTTGTTAGGTGTTGGTCGGTGCTAGTGGTTGTTGTTAGGTGTTGGTCGGTGGTAGTGGTTGTTGTTGGTGTTGGTCGGTGGTAGTGGTGTTGTTAGGTGTTGGTCGGTGGTAGTGGTTGTTGTTAGGTGTTGGTCGGTGGTAGTGGTTGTTGTTAGGTGTTGATCGGTGGTAGTGGTTGTTGTTAGGTGTTGGTCGGTGGTAGTGGTTGTTAGGTGTTGGTCGGTGGTAGTGGTTGTTGTTAGGTGTTGGTCGGTGGTAGTGGTTGTTAGGTGTTGGTCGGTGGTAGTGGTTGTTGGGTGTTGGTCGGGGTAGTGGTTGTTGGTGTTGGTCGGTGGTGAGTGGTTGTTAGGTGTTGGTCGGTGGTAGTGGTTGTGTTAGTGTTGGTCGGTTGGTCGGTGGTAGTGGTTGTTGAGGTGTTGTCGGTGGTAGTGGTTGTTGTTGGGTGTTGGTCGGTGGTAGTGGTTGTTGTTAGGTGTTGGTCGGTGGTAGTGGTTGTTGTTAGGTGTTGGTCGGTGGTAGTGGTTGTTGTTAGGTGTTGGTCGGTGGTAGTGGTTGTTGTTGGGTGTTGGTCGGTGGTAGTGGTTGTTGGTCCGTGGTTGCTGAGTGTTGGTCGGTGGTGGTGGTGTTTGACCGTGGTTGCTGGTGTTGGTCGGTTGGTGGTGGTTGTTGATCCGTGGTTGCTGGTGTTGGTCGGTGGTAGTGGTTGTTGTTGGTTGTGTTGGTCGGTGGTGGTGGTTGTTGATCCGTGGTTGTGATGTGGTCGGTGGTGGTGGTTGTTGTTTGCTGGTGTTGGTCGGTGGTGGTGGTTGTTGAGTGGTTGCTGTGTTGGTCGGTGGTGGTGGTTGTTGATCCGGGTGTGTGTTGGTCGGTGCTAGTGGTTGTTGTTAGGTGTTGGTCGGTGGTAGTGGTTGTTGTTGGGTGTTGGTCGGTGGTAGTGGTTGTTGTTAGGTGTTGGTCGGTGGTGGTGGTGGTTGTTAGGTGTTGGTCGGTGGTAGTGGTTGTTGTTAGGTGTTGGTCGGTGGTAGTGGTTGTTGTTAGGTGTTGGTCGGTGGTAGTGGTTGTTGTTAGGTGTTGGTCGGTGGTGGTGGTTGTTGTTAGGTGTTGGTCGGTGGTGGTGGTGTGTTGGGGTTGGGTGTTGGTCGGTGGTAGGTGGTTGTTGTCGTAGTTGGGTGTTGGTCGGTGGTAGTGGTTGTTGATTAGGTGTTGGTCGGTGGTAGTGGTTGTTGTTAGGTGTTGGTCGGTGGTGGTGGTTGTTGTTAGGTGTTGGTCGGTGGTGGTGGTTGTTGATCCGTGGTTGCTGAGTGTTGGTCGGTGGTGGTGGTTGTTGATCCGTGGTTGCTGAGTGTTGGTCGGTGGTGGTGGTTGTTGATCCGTGGTTGCTGAGTGTTGGTCGGTGGTGGTGGTTGTTGATCCGTGGTTGCTGAGTGTTGGTCGGTGGTAGGTTGGTTGGTGTTGGTCGGGTGGTTGCTGAGTGTTGGTCGGTGGTGGTTGTTGTGTTGCCCGGGTGGTTGCTGGGAGTGTTGGTCGGTGGTGGTGGTTGTTGTATCTGGGGGTGGGGTTGCTGAGGTGTTGGTCGGTGGTGGTGGTTGTTGTTAGGTGTTGGTCGGTGGTGGTGGTTGTTGATCCGTGGTTGCTGAGTGTTGGTCGGTGGTGGTGGTTGTTGATCCGTGGTTGCTGAGTGTTGGTCGGTGGTGGTGGTTGTTGATCCGTGGTTGCTGAGTGTTGGTCGGTGGTGGTGGTTGTTGATCCGTGGTTGCTGAGTGTTGGTCGGTGTGGTGGTTGTACATGAATGGTGTACAATACCGACAAGATGAAAATCAGACACACGTTTCGCCATCCAGTGGCTTTATCAATACAAATTCTAGAACATAATTTGAAGACAGTAGAACTATATACAAAAGATGAGGTAATGAGTCCCTCGGCCTTGGAGTTGGTGTGAACAGCACCGTAGTCGTGAAGAATCTGGAGCACAGGCAAGGTAGTAGTAGGTTCGCCGGTATAATCGCCCGGCCCGGGCCATTTGCAAGTGGTGGCCCGGCCTCAGACCAATGTCTGCCATTGGAGGAGGTACAAGTAACTCCTCGTCTTCTGGGACTAGCTGTCCCCAGGCCTAACCCCATTCCCCGCCCCCACGGGGCTGGGAGGAAGAAGCTAGGCACCTTGTGCTGCCACAAACCCCGCCCACACTGGGCTCCAAGGGTGTGGCAGCTGCACAGCAGCAGACGATGTCAGGAGGTGCAAAGGCAGCACTACAGGATCCTCGGACCCCAGCTTTGGGCCGAGGTCCGAGCGCTGGGGAGGCTCAAGAATGCCTCTTGTGAGTGTTGCTTGCTGCTGCTTCACTTGTTCGTTGCACTCATCTTTTGTATATAGTTCTACTGTCTTCAAATTATGTCCTAGAATTTGCATTGATAAAGCCACTGGATGGCGAAACGTCTACATTAAAGATACCGAGATGTTTCACATGTGTCTAATTTTCATCGGTGGTGAATGTGGGTGTTGATCCATAGTTGTTGAGTGTTGGTCGGTGGTGGTTGTTGATAGGTAGTGGTGGTGGTTGCTGCTGGGTGTTTGTTGTTGGGTGTTGGTCCGTGGTGGTTGCTGCTGGGTGTTGGTCGGTGTTTGTTGTTGGGTGTTGGTTGTTAGGTAGTGGTGGTGGTGGATGTTGCTGGGTGTTGGTCGGTGGTTGTGGTTGGGTGCGCTGGTCGAGTGTGTTGGTTGATAACAGTTTCACACTGGAGTAAAAACAAGCTTACCTTCTACGTGGTATAATTCAGTCTTCTAATTATTTAACTTATGCTAATATGAATTGCATTTTCAATAGATTATTTTAACCTGACACTGATTTTCAAAAACAAAAAATGCTGATGGCGGTGAATGGCGGCACAAAACGTATTTGTTACGTGTAAAACACTAACGCCGCAGTTATAAATCCAATGCAAAGTGACGGAAGCAGTGTTTACCCGTCTACTCCAAAGAGTGACACTTAGTGGAATGAAGCAACTCCAGCACTGCTCAGAGGAACACGTAGGTGGCAGCAAGGCGTGGGTGTTGCAAAGGATGAGAGGCTCTCTGTGTGAGTGGCCGGCCTTGTTGCAAGACAACAATGACTATTTATGTAGGTGATCGGATGTTGGGGATTTTTTAGGTTTAATACCCTTAATGGGAGATAAAAATGCGTTTATGGCAGGAACGCAAACTCGCTCCCACCCCGTCACACACACTCAAGCACACCTCCCTCACACACACACACACTCAAGCACACCTCCCTCACACACACACACACTCAAGCACACCTCCTCACACACACACACTCAAGCACACCCTCACCACACACTCAAGCACACCTCCTCCACACACACTCAAGACACCTCCCTCACACACACACACTCAAGCACACCTCCCTCACACACACACACTCAAGCACACCTCCCTCACACACACACACTCAAGCACACCTCCCTCACACACACACACTCAAGCACACCTCCCTCACACACACACACTCAAGCACACCTCCCTCACACACACACACTCAAGCACACCTCCCTCACACACACACACTCAAGCACACCTCCCTCACACACACACACACTCAAGCACACCTCCCTCACACACACACACTCAAGCACACCTCCCTCACACACACACACACACTCAAGCACACCTCCCTCACACACACACACTCAAGCACACCTCCCTCACACACACACCTCAAACACACTCCTCACACACACACTCAAGCACACCTCCCTCACACACACACACAAATCTGAATCGTGTATATCAGTATTTGAGTACGACATTACACTAATGATTATGATGACAACCAGAGAGGACAAAGAGGAGATCCAAGTTAAGTAATATGGGCTGAAAGTGATCAGGAAGAGAGCTATTTGAATTAAATCCTAACAAACGTTCTGAAAATTAAGAGTAAATGAGAAGACCGGACACAGAATATTACCAAGTGGGGTTTGACGCAGTAGATAATAAACACACAAATTCAGCAACATATGCAAGACTAAAAATTGTACACAACATACATAGCATGGAATCCGCACTTGATCATGTACATAAACTAGAGACGAAATTTTCACGGCGAGACAGGTACCAGTACTGATGGAAATGAATCACAAGGAGAGACTTTAAGTAACATAACCTAACAACATCAGAAAAGAGGACGACCAGGGATATGATCATTACTGTAATAACTAACTACTAAACGGATTACATGGGGGTCATAAGGGCAGGCTGTTCGAGACGTGGGGAGAGGGATCCCGAGTTTTTAATACTGATGGCAGTTAAGACGCAGATAAGAAGCACTGACCTTAGGAAGTACTTTTTTGCATTATCCATCAGACTCACAGTAGTAAATGTAACACACCAGCCACAGAGTTGGAGACAACAAATACGATACGTAGTTTAAAAAAGTAGATATGATTCTGATCCAGGAGCTGTGATTCGACCCCTGCAAACAAATAGGTGAATACGCACATATTCACTCATTCACACACACACGAAGCAGGGGACAGGAGCTATGAATCGACCCCTACAACCACAAATAGGTGAGTACACAAGCGCGCGCGCCGTGGAGTGCTGCCGGGGTGGGTACCTTTCAGGTTGGGTTCATCCCCTGGATGAAAGAGTTGTACACGGTGGACCTCGCCTCTTGCCTTTGTGTGATGCTGTTTACTTTTTTGGTGTGTGTGTGTGTGGGGGGATGGACCCAACGAGTGCTGGACCTGAGACGTGTCGGAAAAAAAATAATTGTATTCTCCCCCCACTTGTTGTGTTGTTACAATGCTGTCTGATTTTTATCCATGACTATCCTGCATAGCTCTCTGAGGCCGTTGACTCACCATCACATGCAAGATGCAAGTTTGCTTACCCAAGAATGTAATTAATGCCACTCACGGAGGAGATTAACGCCACATTAAACCTTAACCCCTCTACTAAATGCCCCGTTTCAAATTTCGTGAATTCTTTATCTTACAAAAAACCTTGTTGCAACCCGCACCCCCACCTCTCCTTCCCCCCGCCCCAATGGACACACTGAAACATAGCTATACACATTCTTATGGTAGGTTGTAAATTTTGGCAACGTTTGGTTAGGTTGCTATGCTGTTTTTGTGCAATTTTTGCACCAAAACTTTTTCTTTGGGGGGGGGGAGGGAAGAAATAGAGGGAAGGGAGCCTGATATTCACGTGATCCAAAAATTCTAGTATTTTCTTATCATAGTTTCAGCAACCTGAGAACGCAAAAATCTAGTGTTTCTTTATTGCATTTTCAGCAACTTTAAATCACAGAAGATTTAAATCTCCTTATCCTAGTTACAGCAACTTAAAAAAATAAACACATTTATTTATTTAACAGTATGCAGACTACATTCCAACACAGTGTAGCATGTTAACATACATTCCAACACAGTGTAGAATGTTAACATACATTCCAACACAGTGTAGAATGTTAACACTCACGTAACAAGCTGCTCACCTGGAATTTATCCACAATACCCTTCAATATTTTAGCATATTACGAAATAAATTTTGCCTGACTTAGAGTTGGTTATACCACCTTAGGGTGTGTGAAAAATTTGCCAATTGATCAATTAATAAAAACAAAAAAAAAAAAAAAAAAAAAAGGGTAATAATTGTACGTTGCTCCTCGGCAATGAAAATAATTTAAACGATTCAATATTAATTGAGTTTTACATTAGAGATTACACATGTGCAAATTCTTTAAAAGTTATTTTTTTAATAAAATGATTATAAGATTATTTCGTATTTTGAGGAAAAAATCAAACCAAGCCTAACCTAAATTAGACACATATGCAACACTTGGGTATCTTTATTGAGGAAACGTTTCGCCACACAGTGGCTTCATCAGTCCAATACAAAGTAGAAAGGTGTAAGGAGAGGAGGAGTTTGAGGTTATCAGTCCCTCGGCCTGGAGTCGATGTGTTCAGTCCATCAATCTTGTTAGAAGTGTAGCACAAGGCCGTAGAGGTGGCTTATATGCCGTAAAGATACCCAAGTGTTGCATATGTGTCTAATTTATAACTTGTCGGTTCTCTGAACCATTCATCTACAAGCCTAACCTAAAATAAGCGAGAAAAACTAACCGGCCTGAGTTCCACGGAGGACCAACTTTCAATAATAGCCAAATAAAGTACTAATCATTGCTATAGTGTCAAGCGAAGTAAAATATAACATTTTACATTTCGAAGAAAGCTGATATAATTACAATTCATTTGGTTTAAGCAAAGTGTATTATACTATGCGAGTTTAACAAACACTCGTATCTTGCATAATGTTAAAGCTGTCTGAGAATACGTATGGGGGAAAAAATAATAAAGACTAATGATAACCAACTTTTATAATCTACAATTTCAATTAAATTACAAGCTAAGAGAACTTTACTTATTTACAGATACGCTAGAAATATATTAATAAACACACAATACCCGCTAAGCATGTTAATAATCCTCTTGCCAATACATTATATAACTTCAAGGTAAAGCCACACGCTCGAAGAGTCTTGGTCCAGAATATAAATCGTATAATAAGGAAGTATGACAAGTGGAATGTATATAATAAACTGACCCACTGAAGGTAGGGTCAGCCTTGATGCTGGCGAAGGGCTCTGTATCCACAGAATTAAAGCTACCCTAAAACTGCATTTATGAAATCTGATCACTTCCCATTTCCAAGGCGCTTCAGGACCCCTAAGGATTTAGCGCTTTTCCATGAATATAAATAATAATAATTAATTAAGAGCACAAGGAGAAAATTATAAGGTTGACCCAGAGCGTCTCTAAGTTATGCATCAGCTAAACTTCTACAGCTGACGAACATCAGCGTTTCCAGTGACTTCATTTTTGAGTGCGACTATAGCTGCTGCTGCTGCGCAGCAACGAAAAGCGAAGGATACGTGGATGAACAGGGGCTGATGGGTGGAGGAGGGAGAATGGTGATGCTTGAGTGTTAAAACCAAAAGATTATCCAATCTTCTGAATAATAAAAAATCAACATTCAGCAAGCATAAGTTAAATAGCTCTACCAGGGATGCACGACAGCATTCACAAATGAACGAGGGAACGACTCTTGGCACCGCCACCTTCAAACGTACAGGTGAGCAGCATAGCATTACATCACAACCTTTCTATGTTCTGATGAGAGGCTCTACTGCTCCTGTCTACTTTCTCTACTCTACTGAAGAAGCCTACTATGTAAGCGAAACGTTTCGGAATAAAGATGCATAAATGTTGTCTTACTTACCAACTTGTCGGTACTGTATACCATTTTGATATTCATATATATGTATGTATATATATATATATATATATATATATATATATATATATATATGTATGTATATATATATATATATATATATATATATATCAGAGTACACAATACTTTATACCTTTGATATACCTTTGAAGAGTTTCGAGAGTATCTACTCTCTGAGCCCGGCCATGGGCCAGGCTCGTCTGGTGCTTGCCTGGTCAACCAGGCTGTTGCTGCTGGAGGCCCGCTGCCCCACATATCCATCACAGCCTGGTTGATCTGGCACCTGGTGAAGATATTTGTCCAGTTTCCTCTTGAAGGCTTCTACACTGGTTCCAGCCGTGTTTCGGATATCTTCTGGTAAGATGTTGAATAGTCTGGGACCCCGGATGTTAATACAGTGCTCCCGTATTGTCCCCACCGCACCCCTGCTCCTCACTGGGTTTATTTTACACTTTCTTCCATATCTCTCACTCCAGTATGTTGTTATGGCAGTGTGCAGATTTGGGACCAGGCCCTCAAGTACTTTCCATGTATATATTATCATGTATCTCTCTCCTCCGCTCCAATGAGTACATGTTCAAGACTTGAAGGCGTTCCCAATAATTTAGATGTTTCAATGGCTCAATGTGAGCCGTAAACGATCTCTGGATTTGTTCCAGCTCTGCTATTTCTCCTGCCCTGAACGGGGCCGTCAGCACTGAGCAGTATTCTAAGTGAGAGAGCACTATCGATTTGAATAGTGTCACCATCGGCATTATTTCCTTGTTTTGAAAGTTCTCAATACCCACCCCGTCATCTTCCTGGCTGTTGTGATCTTTGTCTTGTTATGGTCTTTAAACGACAGATCAGCAGACATAATTATTCCCAAGTCCTTTACGTGTTCCTTTCGTTCTATGTGGTGACCCTCTTGCGTTTTGTATATAGTGTTCCTTTTGAGTTCTTCATTTTTCCATACCTAAGCAGCTGAAACTTATCACCATTGAACGTCATGTTGTTCTCCACTGCCCATTGGAAGACCCTGCTTATGTCCTCCTGTAATTTTTCAGTGTCCTCTACCGTAGTGACTTTCATGCTTATTTTAGTGTCATCTGCAAATGATGATACAAAAGTGTGCTGGGTGTTTTTATCTATGTCTGCTATGAGGATGAGAAACAGCAGAGGTGCCAGGACAGTGCCTTGGGGCACTGAGCTTTTGACCTCGCTGATGCTGGATCTTGCCCTGTTCACTACTACTTTTTGTGTTCTTTGTGTTAGGAACTCAAAATCCATCTGCCTACCTTCCCCGTAATGCCTATGGCCCTCATTTTGTGCGCTATCACTCCATGATCGCATTTGTCAAACGCCTTTGCAAAATCTGTGTAAATCACATCTGCGTTTTGGTCGTCCTCCAATGCCTCCGTAATTATGTCATAATGGTTCAGCAGCTGTGACAGACATGATCGACCCGCTCTAAAGCCATGCTGGTTCGGGTTATGTTGGTTGTGCTGGTCCATGAACTTTGTAATCTGCCGTCTCATCACTCTTTCAAAGATTTTTATGATGTGAGAAGTGAGGGCTACTGGTCTGTAATTTTTAGCTAGTGCTCTACTACCTCCCTTATGCAAAGGAGCTATGTCTGCACTCTTTAAGGCCTCTGGAATTTCACCTAGATCTAAGCTCTTTCTCCACAGAATACTAAGGGCTCTTGCTAATGGTACTTTGCACTGCTTTATAAATAAAGCATTCCATGAATCTGGTCCAGGTGCTGAGTGAGTGGGCATGTTGGCCATTTCTTTTCGAAATCTATGGGATTTGTACTAATGTCGGTTAGGTGGTCTGCGCAGCCTTCTGCTGGAGTGAAAAATATTTCTGCATTTTCTACCTTGCTGTCATTTAGTGGGTTGCTGAACACTGACTCATACTGTTCTTTTAGAATTTCACTCATTTCCTGTTCATCGTCCGTATACGAATCTCCTCTCAATAATGGTCCAATTCTACAGGTAGTTCTTAGCTTGGATTTTGCATAGGAGTAGAAATATTTTGGGTTTCTTGCAATATCCTGTATGGCTCTTTGTTCCCTTTGTACTTCTTCTGTCAGGTATGACATCTTAAGTTTGTGCTCTAATTCCGTGATCTCTCGGTTAAGGCTATCTCTCCTCTGTTGCAACATAACTGTGTTTTTCAGCAATTCAGTAACCCGTTTTCTTCTCCTGTACCATCTCCTACGCTCTCTCTCTATATCTGATCTTCTTCGGGGTTTCCTCAATGGTACGTGTTTCATACATACCTTGTATGCTTCTGTATTCAGCTTCTCTAGGCACTGGTGGGGATTTAGGGTGCTCATGTCTGATTCCCATGATATGTCTGATAGCTCTTGGTTTATTTTTTCCCAGTCAATTCTATGGTTATTAAAATTAAACTTACTGAACATTCCGTCTCTAACATTAGTGTCGCAGTTCCCTAACCCTGAGTTAATACTAGTTTGAACTTCTATGATGTTATGATCAGAGTATATTGTTTTTGTAACTGTTATGTCTCTGATTAATTCCTCGTTGTTTGTGAATATCAAATCCAGGGTATTTTCATTTCTAGTGGGATCAATTATCTGTTGGTTTAGTGAGTACTTTTCACAAAGCCTCATTAGTTCCCTGGTATGTGCCTGTTGAGCCAGGGTGCTTCCAGGAGTTATTTCTGGTATAACATTATGGTGCCTCATCTTCCATTTTACATGAGGGAGATTAAAATCTCCAAGGATTAAAATGTTTGGGGTGGGATTCTCTAGCCTATCCAGATAGCTATCTATCTTCCTTAACTGCTCTGTGAATTCCTCCGCAGTTGCTGATGGTGGTTTGTATACTAGGATAATTACTAGATTCTTATTTTCCACTTTAATGCCGAGAATTTCTACTATATCATTCGTAGCGTTCAAAACTTCTGTGCAACAGAGAGTATCTTTTATATAGAGTCCTACTCCTCCCTGTGACCTATTAATTCTATCACATCTATACATGTTATAGTTTTCTATCTGAATCTCTCCGTCCAAAACATCCCTTGTATGTGTTTCTGTAAATGCTCCAAACATGGCATTTGCTTCTGATAGGAGTCCACTAACATAACTAACTTTGTCATTTTTATTTGATTTCAGACCCTGAATATTTGCAAATATGAAGCAGGAGTTACCATTTGGGATGTTTGGTCTTTCTTTGTGTTTGGTTAGTACCACTGGTGATGTCCTACCTGGTATGGCCCCTGGTGCCCATACCCTGGTTTCTCCAGTACTGACTTTGATTGTTTATACAGCCCTGATGAGCTGGTGCCTGTCTTGTCTTGTCCCACTGTTCTGCCCATCTGTCCCCTCTGTACCATTTCCACCTTTTGTCTCTTTCTTTTATCTGGTTGTTTCTCCTTATATCTAAAAAGATTGCTGTTCTTTTTCATTTTCCCTTTCCCTGCTTTCTCTGTATCGTACTGTTCCCTTTATATGGTGGTCTGGGCAGCTCATGTCATAACATTCTCTGGACTGTGTTGAAGCTTGACACATCACTGGATGGAAGTATCTGCACTCTTTGTTAAACCGACACTTTCCTTTCCTTAACATGTTGGCACATTTTCTGGTGTGTTTATTCCAACAATCTCTGCCATAAAGGCACATACCTTTAGCATAGAATCTGCATATGTTTTGGCTGCCTATATTTACTGACTTTGTATTTTCCCAAAGATCTGCAGAATTATCTGCGTTTTTTTCCTCTCTTTCCACTCCTTGGTTTTCCTCGTTATCTGCGCTTTTCTCCTTTGATGACATGGGGCCAACATTTTCCCTGGAAGAGGACTCCCCTACTATATCTGTATTAGAGGCTATGGCTGTGGTGGCGTCCTTAACCAAAACCGGATGTTCACTATGGCTGGGGGCTGGGTCTGGGGGCTGAGTTAGCTAATGTTTTTGTCTCCAGATCTAGAGTCTGGTTGTATAATGATCATGCAGTCTGCATGATCAATAACCCTGAACGCCAGTGCGTCCAAAAAGAAAAGATTTCTGTTATATTCGATTATGCTAGATTAAATTAGACATTATGGCCAACTTTGAGCACATTTTCCAATATGTACTTTGAAACTACACACACAAAAAAAATCTGCTCTAATACTTTATCTTATCTAAACATTGACTTTTTTCTTAGCAAAAAAATTATGTCTTTTCCTGAGACTTTTTTTTCCCAAATTTATTTTTTCCTCGGGTTACAACCTTACATTTGCCCACAATAAACTGCAACTGCCATTTTTCCGACAGAGTATCAACCTTCACATCTGTACATTACTTACACACATTCACAGACAAGTAGGTAACTTGGACCTTCCTAGCATGGGCCAGCAGGCCTGCTGCAGTGCTCCTTCTTTCTTTCTTTCAAACAACCCACTGATCAGCCGAGTTGCGGTGCATACATTGGACTGCGGGTCGTGAGCACTAACAACTTGATCCATCAGGCCAGTGACCAGGATGCCTGGTTTGGGACCAGGCCACGGGGACGATGACCTCCGAAATCTACTCCAGGTATCTTGGTGTCATCCTCAGAAATAGAGAGACTGTTCACCTAGCAGTAAATAGGTACGTAGGGGACATTAGTATTTTTTTTAGACAGCCCTTCCCCAGGCTTTATAGTGATCTTATGTTGAATAACTGGAGTGATCTGTACGAAAAAAAAGGGGCATGTTGGTGTGTAATTCAGGGCCTCCCCGTTCGTCACCCATCGTGAATAGTGAGTCCCCGAGTTTATTATGACTGACAAGAAAGGAGGGAAGGCAAACAGGGTAGGTAGGGTCCAAGGAGAGGGTCGGGATGGCTGGTGGGATGGGTGGAATTATGGGAGGGAAACGGATGGTAGGGGAGGAGAGGTGAGGAGAGGTGAGCGTGGGAGAGGAGGTAGGGGGGGGGGAGCTATAGAGGGTATGAGTCATGACTACACCAACACCAGCGCCTCTAGGGACTCTCCACCCCACACCCGGCCCCACAACCTCATCCATCACGCTAGCTCCACAACAAAATAGCATACATACTACACATATACTATAGCATACATACTCTAGCTGCAACAAATTTAGCACCATCATATATAACAAAGGTTGCCAACATGTGGCACGCGTGAGTTCTCTAGACGATACCTGGGTATTAGTCTGATTTCAAAACTCTGTGGCACCAGTAGTAATCCTAAAGTCAAAACCAACAGCAATAAATATATAACAATTATTACTATTGATAATAAAAAAGGCACAATACCGTGACTGGAACAATTAAAAAATAATCCGCACATAGAAGAGAGGAATCTACGACGACGTTTCGGTCCAACTTGGACCATTTACAAAGTTTAATAAGCCGAATTGGTCATTAGGCCGAGTTGCCCTAAAATTGAAACTTTTCTAAAATGTTCTTTTATGAATTAATAATGTATTTGTCACTAAAATATGCAGTAAAAATGCATATTTTTGCACCATACCCTTTCCAAGGTAGGTGAAATTGAAGAGCTGTAAATTGTACAGAGAACCTTCAAAACTCCCATAAACTCGCCAAGCACCTAAATTACTGGGAGTGCTTAAATCCCTAGAACTGTACTCCTTAGAAAGTAGGCGAGAAAGATATATCATAATCTACACCTTTAAAATACTAGAGGGATTGTTATCAAACCTGCACGCCGAAATTACTACCAATGAACACAAAAGGCTTGACAGACGGTTCAGGATAGCTTTATTGAAAAGCACGGGAAGGATGAGTACACTAAGAATGCAATAAGTATTAAGGGACCATGACTCTTCAATGTCCTCCCTCCACGCATAAGGGGATTACCAAAAGGGAACATGACAGATTCCCCAAAACAGTTCCTAATCAGCCGGGTGATGACGCATACATTGGACTGCGGGCGGAGGGCACTAACAACTTGATAGATCAGGCCAACTACCAAGAGGTCTGGTCAGTGACCGGGCAGCGGGGGCGGCAGCCTTCAGAAGCGACTCCAAATAAATATAACTTGAGACCTCGCTTAGCCTAATGTATTTTTTTGGCCTAATTATACTGTGCAGATGATAAGAGCAGATTAAAAAAATATTGTAACTGATATCTTTAATATACATATTTTTTTTTCGTTAAGTTGAGACTGATTTTTCGCAAATTTACTGCTTAAAAAATTTCACTCTGCTTATTCGACAGAAATGACCCTTGTTTTTTAAGCCAAAATCGCCGACTCGGCATTATTAATTCTGACGATCTTTCTGCGTAGGCTTTAGGAGCGTGTAAAATAAACACGTTAAGGACAATCTCACGTGGTACTGATATGACCACTATTGGCAAAATCATCTCTAACAAAATCCCGTTACACACAACTCACACTTGGAGAGGAAACTTAGAAGACGTTTCTGTCCGTCCTGTACCATTATCAAGTCAACTGTTCTGACTTATTTTTTTAAAATCCAATTACCATCAATAACAATACCAAGGCTACTTTAAAAATATAATTATTTTCGTGCATCCCAGTCACCAGACGGCGATGATAACGAAAACTATATTATTTTTATATTCATGAGGAAGTGCTAAACCCGTATCGGTCATAGAGAAGAGGCTCTCAAATTTCTTGGATCAAGAGCACTTTACCGGCATCAAGGCCCCCCATCCACCCTCTGAAGGGATGAAAAACGAATGAGTCCTAAAAGAATGGGCGAGAATGTTGCGTGGCTCCAAATTTATAAACTTAGTGCTCTGAAACACACACACACACACACACACACACACACACACACACACGGAGGGGCCGGGTTCAATTCCCGGTGGGGCAGAAACATTTCGAAGTGCTTCCTTACACACATACACACACATACATACAACAGGCCTAGTGTCTAATCGACATGTGCCTAGGACAAAATGGTAACTAACACACACACCTGCAGACTAAAATTATATCACAGACAATCTATGCTGATGGTTCTTTTAACTTAAACAGTGAGATCGGGAAATGCTGTTACCGTAAACCAACTTGATGATACAGTACTATAATACAGGAAAGTGTTAGACTTAATAACTGGCTTTCTACCTTACAAACTTGTCATAGTTACTGTACTTGAGCTTGTAGAATTACAGACAATTTGTTTCTGACCAGGTGCCAGATCAACCAGGCTGTGATGGATATGTGGGGCAGTGGGCCTCCAGCAGCAACAGCCTGGTTGACCAGGCAAGCACCAGACGAGCCTGGCCCATGGCCGGGCTCAGAGAGTAGATAAACTCTCGAAACTCTTCAAAGGTATATCCTCATTATATGCTGTTAATAGCCTGGTGTTTATATATATATATTTTTTATTTTTTTTATTTTTTTTTTATTAACACATCGGCCGATTCCCACCAAGGCAGGGTGGCCCGAAAAAGAAAAACTTTCATCATCATTCACTCCATCACTGTCTTGCCAGAAGGGTGCTTTACACTACAGTTATAAAACTGCAACATTAACACCCCTCCTTCAGAGTGCCGGCACTGTACTTCCCATCTCCAGAACTCAAGTCCGGCCTGCCGGTTTCCCTGAATCCCTTCATAAATGTTACTTTGCTCACACTCCAACAGCACGTCAAGTATTAAAAACCATATGCCTCCATTCACTCCTATCAAATACGCTCACACATGCTTGCTGGAAGTCCAAGCCCCTCGCACACAAAACTTCCTTTACCCCTCCCTCCAACCTTTCCTAGGCCGACCCCTACCCCGCCTTCCCTCCACTACAGATTTATACACTCTCGAAGTCACTCTGTCTCGTTCCATTCTCTCTACATGTCCAAACCACCTCAACAACCCCTCCTCAGCTCTCTGGACAATCGTTTTGGTAATCCCGCACCTCCTCCTAATTTCCAAACTCCGAATTCTCTGCATTATATTCACACCACACATTGACCTCAGACATGACATCTCCACTGCCTCCAGCCTTCTCCTCGTTGCAACATTCATCACCCATGCTTCACACCCATATAAGAGCGTTGGTATAACTATACTCTCATACATTCCCTCTTTACTTCCATGGACAAGGTTCTTTGTCTCCACAGACTCAAGTGCTCCACTCACCCTTTTCCCTCATCAATTCTATGATTCACCTCATCCTTCATAGACCCATCCGCCGACATGTCCACTCCCAAATATCTGAATACATTCACCTCCTCCATACTCTCTCCTCCAATCTGATATCCAATCTTTCATCACCTATTCTTTTTGTTATCCTCATCACCTTACTCTTTCCTATATTCACTTTCAATTTTCTTCTTTTACACACCCTACCAAATTCATCCACCAACCTCTGCAGCTTCTCTTCAGAATCTCCCAAAAGCACAGTGTCATCAGCAAAAAGCAACTGTGACAACTCCCACTTTGTATTTGCTTCTTTATCTTTTAGCCCAACACCTCTTGCCAAGACCCTCGCATTCACTTCTCTTACAACCCCATCTATGAATATATTGAACAACCACGGTGACATCACACATCCTTGTCTAAGGCCCACTTTTACTGGGAAATAGTCCCCTTCCCTCCTACACACTCTAACCTGAGCCTCACTATCCTCATAAAACTCTTCACTGCTTTCAGTAACCTTCCTCCTATTCCATACACCTGCAACATCTGCCACATTGCCCCCCTATCTACCCTATCATACGCCTTTTCCAAATTCATAAATGCCACAAAAACATCTTTACCCTTATCCAAATACTGTTCACCTATATGTTTCACTGTAAACACTTGGTCTACACACCCCCTACCTTTCCTAAAGCCCCCTTGTTCATCTGCTATCCTGCTTTCTGTTTTACTCTTAATTCTTTCAATAATAACTCTACCATACACTTTACCAGGTACACTCAACAGACTTATTCCCCTATAATTTTTGCACTCTCTTTTGTCCCCTTTGCCTTTATACAAAGGAACAATACACGCTCTCTGCCAATCCCTAGGTACCTTACCCTCTTCCATACATTTATTAAATAATAGCACCAACCACTCCAAAATTATATCCCCACCTGCTTTTAACATTTCTATCTTTATCCCATCAATCCCAGCTGCCTTACCCCCTTTCATTCTACCCACTGCCTCACGAACTTCCCTACACCCACAACTGGCTCTTCCACACTCCTACAAGATGTTATTCCTCCTTGCCCTACACACGAAATCACAGCTTCCCTGTCTTCATCAACATTTAACAAATCCTCAAAATATTCTCTCCATCTTCCCGATACCTCTAACTCTCCATTTAATAACTCTCCTCTCCTATTTTTAACTGTCAAATCCATTTGTTCTCTAGGCTTCCTCAACTTATTAATCTCATTCCAAAACTTTTTCTTATTTTCAACAAAATTTGCTGATAACATCTCACCCACTCTCTCATCTGCTCACTTTTTACATTGCTTCACCACTCTTTTAACCTCTCTTTTCTCTCCATATACTCTTCCCTCCTTGCATCACTTCTACTTTGTAAAAACCTCTCATATGCTAACTTTTTCTCCTTACTACTCTCTTTACATCATCATTCCACCAATCGCTCCTCTTCCCTCCCGCACCCACTCGCCTGTAACCACAACTTCTGCTGAACACTCTAACACTACATTTTTAAATCTACCCCATACATTTTCGACCCCATTGCCTACACTCTCACTAGCCCATCTATCCTCCAATAGTTGTTTATATCTTACCCTAACTGCCTCCTCTTTTAGTTTATAAACCTTCACCTCTCTTTTACTTACTGATTCTATTTTCCTTGTATCCCATCTACCTTTTACTCCCACTGTAGCTATAACTAAAAAGTGATCTTATATATCTGTAGCCCCTCTATAAACATGTACATCCTGAAGTCTACTCAACAGTCTTTTATCTATCAATACATAGTCCAACAAACTACTGTCATTACGCCCTACATCATATCTTGTATACTTATTTATCCTCTTTTTCTTAAAATATGTATTACCTATAACTAAACCCCTTTCTATACAAAGTTCAATCAAAGGGCTCCCATTATCATTTACACCTGGCACCCCAAACTTACCTACTACACCCTCTCTGCATGTTTCTCCACTTTAGCATTTAGGTCCCCTACCACAATTACTCTCTCATATTATATATATATATATATATATATATATATATATATATATATATATATATTCAACAAGTCGGCCGTCTCCCACCGAGGCAGGGTGACCCAAAAAGAAAGAAAATCCCCAAAAAGAAAATACTTTCATCATCATTCAACACTTTCACCACACTCATACATAATCACTGTCTTTGCAGAGGAGCTCAGATACGACAGCTGAGAATTGTCCCTCCCAGCTGTCACTATCCCAGACCCCTCCTTTAATTAAAGTGCAGGCATTGTACTTCCCATTTCCAGGACTCAAGTCCAATTAGATCAATTAACTGGTTTCCCTGAATCCCTTCACAAAATGTTACCCTGCTCACACTCCAACAGATCGTCATGTCCCAAAATATATATATATAAATGTCGTGCCGATTAGGTAAAACTGGTCAATTAGCAAGAACTCATCTAAAATTAAGTCCTTTCTAAAATTTTCTCTTATACGTTTAAAGATATATTTTTTTCATTTATGGTAATGTAAGAATATATAATTTTGTACCAAGAGAAACTTTGAAAACCTACCTAACCTTATTACAACAAGCGCAATTTAATTTAGCCTAACCCAACTAAATATATTTTAGATACGTTAACATTAATTTAATAAGCGCAATTTAATTTAGCCTAACCCAACTAAATATATTTTAGATACGTTAACATTAATTTAATAATAAACAAACACAATGGAATATATTTTTTTCGTTATGTTCAGAATGATTTTGGCGAAATTATTGCATACACAAATTTTCACTTGTCTTATATGGCAAGGTGAGCGTTGCTATTTAAGCCAAAATCACAAGTTTTACCTAATCGGCACGACATATATATATATATATATATATATATATATATATATATATATATATATATATATATATATATCCCACCTGCAATCTTATCTTTAAACGTGTCAAACTCACTAACTTTACAATATCAACTCAATCCTAGGTATTTTAATACGATACAGTATGCAGTTTATGGCATTTGTTGAGACGACGTTTCGTCTAACAGGTACTTAATCAACACCTGAGGGATATATAAACTAATGGTAGACATTAACAATCCCTGATAGACTTTATGAAAGTAGGTTGTTACAATATTTAGGTGTCCTTTCCTTAAAAAAAACTTATAATCCAAATGCGTCGAATCCAGCACATTTTTTGCAAAATGCTGCTAATTTTGTTACCTGATTATATGGTTCATTAATGTTAGTGGTATTTATTCTACATTATTGCACGCTGGTACATTTAAAGATATATCGCTGGAAAGTGTTTCTCATCCTTTCCACACATGGTCACATGGTTCACCATCTTGTATCATAATGAAAATCGCAAATTGGCATGGGACTGCCATTACACAGCTGACACATGGTTGATGGTGCAACCAGATGCAGCTGCCAACAGTGCGGGCTCCATAATGACCATCACCAAACTAGGAATTGAGTTATGATAGCTTTAACATACAACACTCCCTGGTAGGTTTATCAAGTTAATATGAGTGTAACATAGTGAATCATAAACTTAACACCAATTCTGGCCCCCTTGACAAGATGTGTCATAGAACTGAGCTTGGCGCTGTGTGTGTGTGTGTGTGTGTGTGTGTGTGTGTGTGTGTGTGTGTATGTGTAGAGGGGACGGACGGGCCTGTGGATGCGCGTGATATATTCTCATTCTTATATTCATTCGTCCATTCTCTCTCTCTCTCTCCCTCTCTCATTCTCTCCCCCCCCTATCTCTCTCTCTCAAGGATACCACTTGACCAGCTGGCCCGCTGCTACACACAAACTTAAATATCATGCTCTTAACAATGTCCTCCTAACACCATTTTTGCATTGTTTACTTATGCCAAATTCCCTACAGACATAGGTTATCAACGTCAATTAAGCCTGGTCAATTATAACATACATTAACACGAAGTGTAATAGTACGCTATAAAGATATAAGGCGTGACTCTCTACGAATACGGAGAAACTGTAAGTTACTAGAAGACTAAAACATCAAGACCACAAAACAATTTTTTTTACCACGGTCGCGCTACCGAAAGTCTTAGTTACAGTAAAAAAAAAAAACATATTTGATTACGAGAATGGATTGGCTTAATACCGGGTCACTAGGCACCCAACACACTGCACCCTCCCACACACATCCCAGACCCTTAACCCAACACACAAATGTATACAAACAGCAGTAGTAGCAGCCACACATACAATACCTAGGACAGATAAGCAGTAAAACCACGTCATCCCATATCGCGCTCTGCTCGTGGATTATCATTATTATGATCTTTACATTCATGGGGAACGCTAAACCCGTATGGGGTCATACAACGCCTAGAGGGAATGGGAGGCATTTACTTTTGATCGAAGAGCACAGGTCCAATTCCTTGGACCAAAAGCCGCTCACGGCTGCCCATAGAGCATCAACACATTAAAATTTATACAAATGAGCCAGATGTATCACCAGCATTGATAAAGGGAAAACATTTCCATGTAATAAAGAATATAAGCGTGACTGCGACAATGATAAAAGTCAGCAGTGGTTGTCATTATATTAAAAAAAAACCGCTAAACCCATGCGTGTCATTCAGCGCTACATGACAAAACGGTTAAAAAGAAAAATAATGAAACAAATAGAATAGCAAGATCAGGAGTACCACAAGCAACACACATGACGCCCCTCCCTCCTCCAGTGTTTACCAAGCAACACACCGCAGTAATAATACACCTCTTGACAGTCTCAGTCTTACACTCCACACACAAGAAATTCCTAAAATATCTAAAATTTAAGTTTTTGCCGGTTTTCACCTGAACATTAGGATAGCGAGGCCTCAGCTGATAGGCTTTACTTCATCCAGCTGAGCCTGGTATCTGAATTATATAATAAATAACTAAGTTGACTGATTAACTATGCACCGGCCAACGAAATATGAACGGGTAACAAACGGCAGACAAGCAAGTAATGCTAAAATTATTGAAAATGGAATTGTAGAGAAGAAAAACGGGAAAACTAGAAAAGGTTAAGGCGAGGGAGGAGTAATTTCACAGAGCAATGAAGTTTAGTGACGCACAATATAAATTCAAAGTGAGAATATCAAGTTGTGATTATCAGTGAAAGGAGCAGCTGCAACAGCAGCAGCTGGGTGAGGCAGAGTGGCAGGCCAAGCAGCACCAGCTGTATTGTGCAGTAATGACGTTACCACCAGCTGCTCCAAACACTACCAGCTTATTATACCAATCCACCCCCTCTCCCATTTATATTCCCACATCCCTCCCCTCCACCAACAACCCACTGTCGTAGTAACACCGCCTCTTATATATATATTTCTAGATACATTAACCCATTATAACTATCAACTGATTCCTTACCATTGGTGTTATACCGCCTCCTCTGATCTCCCTTTCTGGGAATAATGCGTTGGTTAGCATTCTCTCTCTCTCTCTCTCGTGCGTGTGTTAGTTACTGTCATTAACACCTTATAATTTGACCACATAACACCTAGTCGGAAGTAAGATCGTTTCTCGGATAATGTTTCTTTGTGGAAACGAATTGTTGGAAAGATGTAAGGAAAATCTCTCTCTCGGCGTGTTAACCTATCAAGTGGTAAACCAGTATGGGTCTTTTATCCATAATGAGTGGTGGACACTGGATTGTGTGTTCGCTACTCACGAGACAGACACGCTACCAGTATCCTTATCCCATGTTCCCTCTACCCACTTCCCTCTTTTTGCCACATGGATGTCAGGAAATACTTCAGCCTCTGGCTGGTCACAAAGTGAATGACAAGGATAAAGGAGTGGTGGAAGCAGATTCGAAGCACGGCTTTAAGAATAGGTATGATATGGACCACTAAAAGAACTGGATAAGTATCTCAAGCCAGTCCCTGATCAACCTGGCTGTGGTTCTCATGCTGGACTTCAGGCGGCTAGCACCAACAGTCTGGTTGATCAGGCCATCCACTGGGAGGCCTGGTTTGGGACTGGGCCGCGAGGGCGTTGACCCCTTTTAACACACCCCAAATAGGTTAGGAATGAATAGGCTTAGTCACCATAAATAGGCGAGTACAACCCTCTCCTTTTAATTACTTACCTACCTGGAGGGTGTTCCAAGGGTCAATGTCCCCGCGGTCCAGTCCGTGACCAGGCCTCCCGGTGGATCAGTGCCTGATCAACCTGGCTGTCACTGCTGGTCGCACGTAATCCAATGTACGAACCACAGCCCGGCTGTTCGGGTACTGACTGTAGGTATCTGTCCAGCTCCCTCTTGAAGGCAGCCAGGGGGTTTATTGGTAATTCGCTTTATGCTTGGTGGGAGGCTGTTGAACAGTCTTGGGCCTCGGACACTTGTTATATTTTCTCTGTTGGTTATAAGGATCCTTGGTGAATAGCATTCCTACTGGTGATCTCACCCCGCCCCCTCCTTCAACCAAGCTCGACCACGCCCATCTCACCACCCTGTCTGAATGATTATTTACGGGAGCGCAAAAATGTAAACCATTGTCAAACTACACCTTTCATTTTTCTAACGCGTTTACGAGTACCTATTACAGAACGAACCAATCTGACTAAAAAAACTAAATATTTGTTATTAGTTAGGTTAAATTAAGCTAGGGAATAATTAACAAAACTGTGGTGTCTCAATTCTTGGAAACATTAATCTTATGACAAAAAAAATCACAAGTCGCATAAAAATTTAATATCAAAACACCCCCAGAAATGGAAAATATGGTTAGGAACCATCTTTCCAATTTGTGAAAGCTATTTTGATGTTCTTTTTTTAGTATAACTTAAGAACGGATAGCACATCAATCCATAAAAGATTAGTGTATTTTATCTTTACAGATAAACATAAGAGTATAATTCAGAAAAAAAATTATGTCTTACGAACCTATGGGAGTTCTGCAACACTAAGTAGGGAGGTGTGTGTGTGAGCGCGCGCGCGCGTGCGTGTGCGTGTGCGTGTGTGTGCGCGTGCCCTTCCTGTTATACGTGCCCGATCCACTAGCTTTTGCACTAATTTCGTGAGGAACTGTATCAAAGGCCTTCTTGCAGTCCAAGAAAATGCAATCTACCCACCCCTCTCTCTCTCGTGTCTTACTTCCGTTAACTTATCATAAAACTCCAGTAGGTTTGTGACACAGGATTTGCCTTCCATGAATCGGTGCTGGTTGTCGTTTATAATCTTGTTCCGTTCCAGGTGCTCCACCACTCTCCTGATAATCTTCTCCATGACTTCGCATACTATACATGTCAGTGACACTGGTCTATAGTTTAGTGCCTCGTTTCTGTCTCCTTTCTTAAAACTGGGGACTACATTTGCTGTCTTCCATACCTCAGGTAGTTGCCCAGTTTCAATGGATGTGTTGAAAATTGTGGTTAGTGGCACACACAGCGTCTCTGCTCTCTCTCTAAGCACCCACGGAGAGATGTCCGGTCCCACCACCTTTGAGGTATCAAGGTCACTTAGCAGCTTCTTCACCTCCTTCTCGGTTGTGTGTATTTCATCCAACACTTGTTGGTATATCCCTTGTTGGTGTAACCCTCTGTTCTGTCTTTCCAGAGTTCTTTCTGTCTCCACTGTAAATACTTCCTTAAATCTCGTGTTGAGCTCCTCACATACTTCTTATGAGCTCCCCACCTTCTTTCCTCAGCCTGATTACATGGTCCTTGACTCTTGTCTTCTTCTTGATGTGGCTATACAACAGCTTCGGGTCAGACTTGACTTTCGATGCTGTTGTTTTCGTATTGTCGCTGGGCATCCCTCCTTATCTGTGCATACTCGTTTCTGGCTCTTCGAATAATCTCTATTTTCCTGGGTCCTTTGTCTTATGTACTTTTTTCATTTTCTAGTGCACTTAGTTTTTGCCTCCCTACACCCTCGTTCTGGTCTTCCTATTATTTATGTTGCCCTTGGGAACAAACCTTTCCTCTGCTTCCTTGCATTTTGTTGTTACGTAATTCATCATTTCGTTTACTGACTTTCCTACCAATTCTCTTTCCCACTGAATCTCCTGCAGCAAGTTCCTCATACCTGTGTAGTTCCCCCTTTTATAGTTTGTTTTTTTCCCATTCTACTGCTGTTACCCTCTCCACTTGTAACTATGCATTCAAAGCTCAGAACCAAGTGATCACTAGCTCCAAGGGGCCTTTCATATGTGATGTCTTCAATGTCCGAGCTACTCAGAGTGAACACGAGGTCCAGTCTTGCTGGTTCATCCTCCTCTCTCTCTCTGGTAGTGTCCCTAACATGTTGATGCACGAGGTTTTCCAGTACCACATCCACAATGTGTGTGTGTGTGTGTGTGTGTGTGTAAACTGCTTATTCCTGGATTGTAAAAAAGCATTTGATGTTGTACCATACGTAACCCCAAGCTCTCTTTAAAAATGAACCTAAGTTCAAGTCAGTTCATGATAGCACCAACAGCCTGATTGATCAGGCCATCAACAAAAAGCCCTAATCTAGGACCGGACCACGGGGATATTACCCCCCACCCCTGCAATCCATTACAGGTCATGTCACAAGAGACTGATCCACAAACCAGAAGAACAGGCAAGGATCCCAGAAAAGGTAAAAAAAATAAAATAGGGATAACAGAATACCCAAGGAGACAGTGTGATGATCAGGGAAAACTTAAGATGGGCACGTGTGTTACATGAGGTCCCACAAGGGTGAGTGCTGTTCAACAGTTCACACTAGACCCACACATCTGGAGAGGAAACTATACATTTCAGTAAGTCATAGGCCATGAAGTCGTGTCGTGACTTGATAATTTTCCAAGACAAGTTGAAACGTCTAAATTTGCAAACTGTGGGTTAATTGTGATGTGTAAGCATATCAGGAGAGAGAAATTCCTGTTTCACTGTTCGCAAATGATGTATAATTGATGAGAATAACATATGGAGAACACAGATACCGAGACAAAGCCATGTGGGCGAAGATATCCGGAACCATTAACATGTACAACAAATTTAACATACAGGACGACTTGGACAACTACAAGGATCATCAAACAAATGACTACTGAAAACTGATCCCGATAAATATAAATTAATAACAATTAGCGAAGGTTCACAAGAGATTAGTCCTGTAGTAGAATGAGCTAAGTTACGAGGTACGGTTGAAAAATAACACTCTATGACTTTAAAGGGCAGACTGTTTGAAAGGCGGGGATCAGAAAAAATAATGAGCCATATAAACATTAATACTTATTCAGCCTCTAAATGACCATTAAGTGGAATGAAGTAGACGAAGATGTGATGGAAGCAGATTTCACAGGTACGATAGGGCCTACGAGGCCGGGAACGAGTAAAAACCGGCCACAATAACTAAGATAAATACCTGCCTACCTGGAGGGTTTTCCAGGGGGCAACGACCCCTTGGCCCAGTTCTTAACCAGGCTTCCTGGTGAATCAGAGCCTGGTCAACCAAGCTGTTACTGCTGGCCGTACGTAGTCCAATGCACAAACCCCAGCCCGGCTGATCGGGTACCGGACTTTAGGTGTGTGTCCAGCTAACTCTTGAAGGCAGCCAGGGGTCTATTGGTAATTCCCCATATGCCTGGTGGGAGGCTGTTAAACAGTCTTGGGCCGTGGACACTTATTGTGTTTTCTCTTAGTGTACTCTCGGCGTCCCTGCTTTTCACTGGGGGTATGTTGCACCTAGGGTGAGTACAGAGCGACACTACCATGGCCTTTCCTACACTGCCGGATACAACCTGGGAAATTCATAACCAAACTTCATCAACAGAGGAAATTGCAGGAGTCCTGAGGTGATGGTGTGTGAGCAAGTATGTTAATCCAGGTGGAGCATGTCAGGCTAGGGCAGGCCACGACGAGTGCAGGGGCTGGAGGTCAACACAAGTAATTAAGAGGCCAGAGGTCGACGGATATGATCAGAGAGAGAAGAGAACTGGGTGTGATGAGCAGACTCACGTGAAAAGGGGAGGCAGGTATAAGGAGACTTGCCAATACGTGAAGCTCTGCCTGGAAATCGAGCACAGGTCCCTTCTATTATGAACTGAATACTCTACCATTGAGCTACGGTAGTTACCTTTAGTATATTATCTCTAAATAATACCTCATAAAAATGAGTGAGTGTTGTGAGAGTAAATAAGTGAAGAGGCGCCCCTGAGAGCACAAGGACGAGTACTGGTGAAATAGAACACACAAGCATGAGAGACTTGATGCACCCGTGAATGAGGCCGTGTGCTTGTGAGGATAACATACCCTGGTCTATATCTCAGAGGGTCAGGCTACACCCACTACGCTTTTTCTGCACACTGGTCTATATCTCAACGGGTCAGGCTCCACCCACTACGCTTGTCACACATTGGTGTAGACTACTAGTCGAGACTTCACCCATTACACTCTTTTAAAGCACACTGGTGTATATCACGAGTCGGGCACCACCCACTATGTTTTTTTTTTTTTTTGCTGACTGGTGTATAAGTCAATGTTTGATTCTCGAGCACTACGCTTGTCGCACACACCATCCCGTATTTTAAAGCGGCAAATCTGTCATCGGGTGTGCTTGTCTCTCACATATGCACCTGATCTTATGTCTCCTACTTGTGTAAAAATGCATGACCCACCTCTCTTATACCTGGTCTTAATCTATCCGCCGCCATCCACTCGTCAGTCAAGTTGAATGCTCATTTTTGTGTGCACCCACCACCACTCTAAATCTAGAATGAAAAAATATTAATTCCTCGCCTCATACAAGTCCCCTCTGCCTTCTCAATGCCTTTTGCTTTGCCTCACATACGCACACACGCCCAGATTCACCTTCAATCCAATTCTCATTCCCATCTCTCTTCAATCACACACAAGAAAAAATGAGAAATAAGCAGGAATAAATGAGAAGGAGCTTAATGCGGATCAAACAGTACCATATGGGAAGGGGACAAGGTAACTACGAGAAGAGATGTCAAAATGTGAAAGTAAAATTAATGAGAATAAAAAACGATGAAGACATGGAAATGCTACAAACCGACCTGGACAAGCTGCAAGACTATGAAAATTGCAAGAATGAAATTGAATCTAGACTCGGGAGACAGACGCTGAAAACCTCACTTAAGGAGAAAAAAAATGTAGGTGAGCATAGTGGGCAGCATATCGCCGAAGGCACACATCAAAAAAATAACCTCTGAAGCGAAGCTCGTTTAGCAAATCTGTGAGTAGGTTGCAGGAATATCAGAAGTCATTCATGACCTTATATTCGGCACGTGTTGGGCCTGCTGGAGTATACACCACCAGAATGGGACACCACCTGATAAAGCATGTTAACAGTGCAGAAGTATGCAACGTGGCTAATCGCAGAGCTAAGATAAATGCGCTACAGAAATAGTTAAGGGAAACGAACTTGACGAAATGATAGCCACATACAAAATACTCAGAAGACTTCCTAGAGTAGACATGGATAGACTTTGTGAGGCGGGGAATGGGTACACGTGGACACAGAAATTCAAGACAGATTAGCCACAGGGATGTCAGGAAGTGGAATGACCTGGACGAAGTAATAGTGAAAACAGACTCCATACATAGTTTTAAAGAATAAATATGACAGGGCCCACGAGGAAGTAAATCTGGCAAGCGGCAAGGTAAGACGCAGGGACAGGATCTAAGATCGACCCCTGCAATCACAAATAGGAGAATCCACACACCCTGCAATACACCCACCCACCCACCCACACACTGACGTCCTAACTCAGCATTTCCGCATGTGGAGGCATACATGGGCACTTGACCACAAGGACACACGCAGTAGTCTTATCTAAACCAGACACAGACACACAAGCTCCACAGATCCCCCCCCCCACACAAGCTCTATAGCTCATCCCCCCACACACCTATACTCCCCCACTCCTTAAAGGTGGCAGAAAAGCAATAGTAAAGATATATAGACCGATAGCTCTAACGTCCCACAAAAAAATCTTTGAAAGAGTTCTAAGAAGTAGGATCGCCAACCACTTGGGCTCCCAACAATTGCACAACCCAGGTTGATGCTGCCTCTCGCAACTACCAGACAACTATGATATGGTCCTGTATGCACTGGAGGACAAATGCAGATGCAGTATATACAGACTTTGTAAAGACATTCGACAAGTGTGACCATGGTGTAACAGCGCACAAAATGCGTGCTAAAGGAATAACTGGAAAAGTTGGCAGGTGGATTTTTAACTTTCTAACCAAGAGAACACAAAAAAAATAATGGTAGAGTTAAGTCGGAAGCTGCCACAATGAAATACCCTGTTTCACACGGTACAGTACTCAACCCCATCCTGTTTTTCATCCTCATATCTGACAGACAGATGTAAACCATAGCATTATATCTTCTTTTGCAGACGATACTAGAATATACATGTCATCCAATGAGGACACGGTAAATCTCCAAATGGATACAAACCAAATTTTCCCATAGGAAGCGAGAAACATGATGTTCAATGAGGACAAATTTCAGATACTCTATGAAAAACTTGAGGAAATAATATCTAGAACGGAGCATACAACAAAACACACAACAAATTTTAACCAAACACTAGAACGAAAAACTATTGTGAAGGACCTGGGAGTGTTAATGTCAGAGGATCTCACCTTCAAGGATACAACAGTGTCACTATCATATCTGCGAGGAAAATGATAGGATGGATAATGAAAACTTTCAAATCAAGAGCTGCCATGTCAATGATGATCCTCTTTAAGTCACTTGTTCTCTTTATTCTGGAATACTGTTGTACACTAACAGCCCTTTTCAAGGCAGGTGAAATTGCAGATCTAGAGAATGCACAGAAACCTTCACTTCACGTATTAGTTCAGTCAAGCACCTTAGTTACCTGTACTCCCCGGAACGCAGGCGAGAATGATACCTGGCACCTTTATTTATCGTGTGCTCTAAGTCTCTTTGGGTCATAGAGACTCATTTAAGTATTCAGTGGACTTTCTGGACTTAAGCTGGAATCAACAATCCAAGAGTGGACTTGATGTCAAGGACATTATCAGCGGGAGTGCCGAGTGTTGACTGTAATTGACAACATTCGGATACGGCGAAAACTCATCATTAAGCAGGACATAAGTTAACTGGCGTCCTGTCTTGACCTCAACACAAGCCCAAGACACCAAACCCTGGTAGGATCTGGGTAAAAAGACTGACACTAATTAGTCGACTTAGTCAAGTACACGCGCACACACACACACACACACACACACAGTCTTCCATTTGTTCAGTGATGCTGATGGTCTTGTAGCAAGGAAGCAGCAAGAAGCAATCGCTGCTACACATGATGGCATCCACTAACACATGCGAATGTATAACTATTATCCAGAGAATGTGAGCGAGCGAGCTAGCTATTGCCCACCTAATGAGCCAGGGCCACCACAACTGGCCTTTCATGGCACTATTTCAGGAAAACTACTATGACGTCACACAACTACGGACTCAATTACGGACAATGCTTCATTACAGTAGTGACCTTCGCTACAATCCACCAGAGCTCTTAATCACATCTGACCTTCAGATTGGTCATGTCCTTGGCATAGTTGTAAACATACCCAAATAATGTAGAAAATTGTTAGCCCGTGATTGAAGTTTTATATAAAAATAGACCAATATCCTAGTTTGTGTTAAGAACCGGATACGTATATTTTATACTTTGTACCAGCCAACATTATGGTCGCAGTGCCCTCACCTCAAACTTATGTAGGTGCTGCTGTATCTGCGCTGCATATCTTTCTTCATAGTAACTCTCTTTCACATAATTATGTTTGCTTGGATCCGAGATCTTAGCCTTGGGTACATTCTCTTAATTACAACGGCCCTGTCCGGCTTTAATTAAAGATCAATAGTCTCCAGTGCGTTCTTACAGTGAAAGTAACATGCGGTTGAAATTACTATTGACAGGTACCTCTGGGTGGTAAGCTTACTCACAGATGTTTCTCCAAATAAACTGTCAGCAACGACTCTCCTCTCTGTATTCCGTTTCCGGTTAAGTGGAGAAAGGTGGAGATGGAAGGTTACATGAGGTTGAAGGTTATGCGGGGAAGGGGGAGGGGAGTTAACATAGGAGTGGGTGGAGGCGGAAGTTAAAGTAGGAGTGGGTGGAGGCGGAAGTTAACGTAGGAATGGGTGGAGGCGGAAGTTAACGTAGGAGTGGGTGGAGGCGGAAGTTAACGTAAGAGTGGGTGGAGGCGGAAGTTAACGTAGGAGTGGGTGGAGGCGGAAGTTAACGTAGGAGTGGGTGGAGGCGGAAGTTAACGTAGGAATGGGTGGAGGCGGAAGTTAACGTAGGAGTGGGTGGAGGCGGAAGGCAAAAGGTAACTTATAGGTAGGTTGAGGCGAAAGGTAACGTAGGGGTAGGTGGAGGCGAAAGGTAACGTAGGGGTAGGTGGAGGCGAAAGGTAACGTAGGGGTAGGTGGAGGCGAAAGGTAACGTAGGGGTGGGTGGAGGTGAAAGGTAACGTAGGGGTAGGTGGAGGAAAAGGTAATGTAGGGTTAGATGAAGGCAGAAGGCAACGTAGGGGTAGGTGGAGGCGAAAGGTAACGTAGGGGTAGGTGGAGGTGAAAGGTAACGTAGGGGTAGGTGGAGGTGAAAGGTAACGTAGGGGTAGGTGGAGGTAAAAAGTAACGTAGGGGTAGGTGGAGGTGAAAGGTAACGTAGGGGTAGGTGGAGGTGAAAGGTAACGTAGGGGTAGGTGGAGGAAAAGGTAATGTAGGGTTAGATGAAGGCAGAAGGACACGTAGGGGTAGGTGGAGGTGAAAGGTAACGTAGGGGTAGGTGGAGGTGAAAGGTAACGTAGGGGTAGATGGAGGTGAAAGGTAACGTAGGGGTAGGTGGAGGTGAAAGGTAACGTAGGGGTAGGTGGAGGTGAAAGGTAACGTAGGGGTAGGTGGAGGTAAAAAGTAACGTAGGGGTAGGTGAAGGAAAAAGATAACGTAGGGGTAGGTGGAGGTGAAAGGTAACGTAGGGGTAGGTGGAGGAAAAGGTAATGTAGGGTTAGATGAAGGCAGAAGGACACGTAGGGGTAGGTGGAGGCGAAAGGTAACGTAGGGGTAGGTGGAGGTGAAAGGTAACGTAGGGGTATGTGGAGGTAAAAAGTAACGTAGGGGTAGGTGAAGGAAAAAAATAACGTAGGGGTAGGTGGAGGTGAAAGGTAACGTAGGGGTAGATGGAGGAAAAGGTAATGTAGGGTTAGATGAAGGCAGAAGGCAACGTAGGGGTAGGTGGAGGCGAAAGGTAACGTAGGGGTAGGTGGAGGCGAAAGGTAACGTAGGGGTAGGTGGAGGCGAAAGGTAACGTAGGGGTAGGTGAAGGAAAAAGGTAACGTAGGGGTAGGTGGAGGCGGAAGGTTGGGAAGAATGGGTGTGGGCACACAGACAAAGTGGGTAGGTGGGTGGCATTAACAAGTACACCCACAATGGAGTTCCTATCACAGTTGCCTTGCCTCCGGCGCCATCTCCCCCGCCTCACAAACACACTAAAGCAACACACTCCACCCTGTCGTCACTTTCCTCCTCACCCACTCTACCCCATAACACTCATGTTCACAAGCACTGCTTGCAACACAACGCAACGCTCAACACGTCCACAGACATTACTTGCAACAAAAATGCTCTTTCGAGACTACTGTAGTCCTGATCTCTCTCCTAAATCATATAATTCATAATGATTCGGCCATTAAAACAATAGCAGCACAGTAATAGTTTTGTAGACAGCAACCATGTACGGAGGTGCTTACCTGTTACATTAAAAAAAAAAAAGTCAACATTTTGCATTATGACAAGATGCTGTACAGGAGGGCCCCGCTTTACAGTGATTCGCTAATACAGCGGTTTTCAATTATACCCATTCTTCATTTATTCAGACTTCCTACAATAAATATATTCACCACTCACTATAAGCTAAGGACGAAAATATTTTAAGTAATGTGCGTTTACTGTATATGCATTTTCTAAGCCTAGCTATATTGCTCACTTAATATATGATAGTGTAAACATGTTATCAGGCTTTTATATGCTTTTGAAAGTGAAAAAAAGGGAGGGGGGATATGATTCACTTTACAGCAGTAACCCGGAACCTAACCTGCTGTATAAGCGGGGCTCTCCTGTACTTAACTTTCTATCTCTTGAGCATTCAAGATGGCGGGTAAATCTGATTGAACTTCTACTTACATTCTGTATACGCCTTTCTGAACTTTTCTGCAAATTTGTAAATAGTATTTCTTAATCCAGTAATGTTTCCTTCTCAAATCCCATGGGAAAAATGGGGTAAAATCCTTCTCAATAGCCATGTATGTCTTAGGTAACTAAAATGCATAAAACAAGGAACTGCTTATCCTTTTTCCTGCATGTAATTACCAAATTTAAAAGAAAATAAAGAGATTTTTATGAATGTGCGTAGATGTGCGACGGATGTAAAGAAAATGCCGAGACTTGAGATTATTAATTAAAAGAAGCTGTATATTAGTTTTAACATTTACACAGTTGGAACCACAGGTCATACAGAGTTCCTTCTAATAAAAGGTTAGTAGCACACATGCCATATATCCCAAAGCTAAAACTAACCTCTAAAATAAAAATAAAAATCATACTAAAAACATACTAAAGATTTTAATATTAAGTTAAATTACAAGATGAACAGTTCAGATGTTCTCATGCCTCTCATTTCATTACTCCCACAGATGAGCACCCTCATCATCATCTACTATTTAGGGTATACATTTTGCTTCATTGCTGAATTTCTGTACTTTAATCTTTATATACTGGTACTTTGTAGCCTCATGTGTCTCTTCACCTGCTATATCACTCCCAAAAGACGTAAGCTGCCTTATCCTGTTTACTTTTGCGTTTTCTTTACTAATATTTGTTATGGGTGTTATGCTTTGATTAAAGTTATAGCGTTAACTGTTTTGCCTTTCTTGAACTTCAACGTAATTTTATTAGTAAGTCATCATATCATATGCTGTGTGACCACCTGTTAACTATAGTGTTTTTCCTAAATCCCCTAAGTTTCCCGAGCATGCGGGTTTGGTAGGAGTAGCAAAAACTGTACTACAGTAATAGTGGCCCAGTGGCTTACGCGACGGTCTGGAGTTCTGAGACTCTCTGACCGCGGGTTCGAACCCCACCCGTGGTATGGTTTGTTTACAGTAATATTGTACTCCACAGCATAAGCGAGATGGGATATACTTTTGATATACCTTTGAAAAGTTTCGAGAGTTTCTCTACTCTCTGAGCCCGGCCATGGGCCAGGCTCGTCTGGTGCTTGCCTGGTCAACCAGGCTGTTGCTGCTGGAGGCCCGCTGCCCCACATATCCATCGCAGCCTGGTTGATCTGGCACCTGGTGAAGATACTTGACCAGTTTCCTCTTGAAGGCTTCTACACTTGTCCCAGCCTTGTTTCGGATCTTCTGGTAAGATGTTGAATAGTCTGGGACCCCGGATGTTGATAGTGTTCCCTTATTGTCCCCACCGCACCCCTGCTCCTCACTGGGTATATTTTACACTTCCTCCCATATCTCTCACTCCAGTATGTTGTTATGGCAGTGTGCAGATTTGGGGCCAGGCCCTCGAGTACTTTCCAGGTACATATATTCGTTTTTTTCGGAAACTTAGACTTAGACGGCTTTTGGCAGTCGTGATGCATTTCTCCCCCTGCCTCTGTCAGTCTTCCGACAGTCATTTGAAATTTCAATCAGCAGCAGGACATGTTTGAGGAAGAATAAACGTGATACATCAAGTTGAGATTTGTGTACCTCATAACTAAAGTTATCTACGCTCATGGATCCCTTGTTTAAGGTCGTTATAACTGCATTCCTCTTGAGACCCTTTCCTGTGCATCAGTAGTTTCTAATCTGCTAGGTTAGGTTAGATTAACATATACTAACTTATAACACCGTATAATTATTGGAAAAAACTAAATTAAAAAGGCAGATGGTTACGTCAAGGGTGAATTTTCACACACGTGACAACAAATGTGAAGGACTGGCTGCATATTCTTACTTGTATTTGTGATTCTCCGTCAAAGAAGGCATTTTTATAAATTTTTATATATTTTTTTTTGTCATTTATATTTTTGGTGTTATTTCATTTTGCATTAATTAAAGTTCAGGCTATTTTTCTTAGTTATTCATTGTTTCTGTATTAATAAAAGTCTTTCAAAAGCATCTATACTTTATATTTTTGGTTATTGTATTTTCCATTCATTCTACTAACAGGAAGAACAATTTATTCCCTAACACTAAAATTCTAATCGCCCTTTTCGGAATACAGTTTACATTAACAATCTACGGGCAAAAAATGTATTTTACTATCGTACTCTTGTCACATTATACCTGAAGGACGGAAAAGAAAATGAGATGAGATAAAAGACGAGAAGAGACGGAGATAAGAGTAAGGGAGTGGGGATGTGGATAGGGGAGGGAATGAACGAATGGTTTATGAGTTTGGAGGGGGTGGGGGACACGGAGAAGGACTGAGTTGATGCTTCATCCTTGACATGAAGTTCATCCTCGTGGGTGTAACACCTCCCCCACGTTCATCACGAAAGCCGGGCACACCACGAAGAATATATAGGGTGTCCTAATTTTTTCCCCTCGGATACCTTTAAGAATGCCTTTGTCAAAAGAAGAACGTATAAAAATCATTCTTCTGGCTGGATCGGGAAGCTGTCACCAGGTTGCAGTGAACTTAAACAGGAAACATGACAAGCACTTCACACACGACACTGTCGCCAAACTCGCCGAGAAATTCAAAAAGATTCGAAGTGTTGCGGACCAAATGTGTTAATACGAGTTCACTATGAGTGGGAGAGGCGCATCCGCCTGTGTTTACAAAAGAATGACAATCGTGTTGAGAATATTCTGTAAAGAAAGTTATATTTTGCTAAAATTGCTAAATTTTCCTATGTACGGAGACTTTTGGGACACCCTGTAGTACACACGTTATGGATCAAGGTGTAAACAAATGATGAAAGAGACGACACGCAAGTGTACCTCGTAACAATCATCTCGTACAAAATTCTGACGGACGCATACAAACAGAGTAGCAAAATGCACACATGCAACAGAAAAAGTGCTTGCGCATAGCTGTCCGAGACGATGAACTGTACAAGCCAGCACATCATACCGGGATAAATTAAAAACAGAGATCAACAGCATTTGACAGTACTCATCAGGACCAGAATAACTTTCCGCTCACTAAATTCTACCTTATTGATCCCCCTTCACCTAATATTACTAGTGTTTTTGCACGCATAAGGGATCCCTGCCACTTCTGCTATTACTTTTACAACGTCTGGTATCTATTAATCGAAATATCCTTCAAGGTTCATGTAATTTTCTCTAAAGCATTCGAAGTTGTTTACACAATTCTTAACGAACTAACACTCCATATTATGTATGTAAATTTGTGTCCCAAACATACTTCACTGCGCAAGAAAGTAGATTATAGCTATCCTTGTTGACAAGACCCAAAAACCACTCACTGCTTGAAAAATTACACTAAGTGCATTCCCCTTAATTTGCATAATATGAACCCTTTGAGTACCTTGTATTCAAAACAGCTATAACTGTGTCAATGACACATTTATTAAGTGAGCCACACATGTGCCAGGGCACACCAGGTGGTCTCATGTCCCAGCACACATGTTTACATATTCCACACGGTGGATTTTCCATTCCTATTTGTTATTTAAGACTGCGACGATGATCGCCCTTGGTGTCTAGTCTCAGACCAGGTCTCCTAAATTGTAAACATTATAGGAATATGAGCTATTAAGTAACACAAGGAAAACTAAATATAAATGTATACTGAATACCAAAGAAAGTTTGCAAGAATTACCAGTTAGCTTACATTTTTAACGAGTCTAAATGAAGAGATTAGCAATCATGCCAGAATGAAAAACATTTAAACAAGCGTACGTTTTACATTCATATACCAGGACTGCAGCACCTCCCTGGATGGTATTACTCAAGAATACAAAAAGAACGGAACACTGATATAAGCTTGTTGGCAAACTTATATCTAACTCGCCCTTCCTTAAATGGAGATGTCTTTATGCCGGTGAAGGGTACTTGGTCTAAAGAAAAGGGGTTACCCCTTCATTTCTTTGGATCTAGTCTAATTACCTCTCATTTCCGTGGCGCATGACCGACGTGGGTTTAGCGCTTTCCTCATTAATGTAATAATCTAATCCTCTTCCTCTCTAATCCTCTCCTTTCCCCTCATCCTCCCTCTAATCCTCTCCTTTCCTCATCCTCCCTCTAATCCTCTCCTTTCCCCTCTTCCTCCCTCTAATCCCCTCCCACCTTCCAATTCCTTCCTTCTAATCCCTTTCATCCCCTTTTCCTCCCTCACCCCCCTTCCCATTTACCTCTCCACTCTCCTTCCTTTTTTCCCTTCCAGACCGGGAGAGTTAGGGAATTATATCCTCTTTTGACAGCTTTTGGTGTTTTTACTGCAGCGCTGCTGACGAATGCTTCCCTCCACGTTGCTACACAATTCTCACCTTCAAACACCTGATCATTAGGTCCTCGTGGCATGAGTTTACGCTGAAGTGTGTTCAGGACAAAGCATTATATTTTACAATGCGTATAAGAAGCAGAGACTACAAGGGCACGCATATATGTATCAACACATGGATGCAGACAACACACCCTGGCACGAAGACGGCAGCTTGGAAGTACTAGCTTTAGTAGCTGTAAAATTCTTGTATAAAAAAAATATTACCAATCGAGGAATATAATTTGGAAGTATATTTTTTGTTAGGATGATATATTTGTAGATGGTACTGTAAGAAAAGTGAATGTTCGGTGTTGGCAAGAGGTGTAGGATTAAAAGATAGAGAATGTAACACAAAGTGGGAGTTATCACAGTTGCTTTTTGCTGATGACACTGTGCTTTTGGGAGATTCTGAAGAGAAGTTGCAGAGGTTGGTGAACGAGTTTGGAAGGATATGTAAAAGAAGGAAATTAAAAATGAATGTAGGAAAGAGCAAGGTGATGATAAAAAAAGAGGTAATGAAAGATTGGATATCAGATTGGAGGGAGAAAGTATGGAGGAATTGAATGTATTCAGATATTTGGGAGTGGACTTGTCAGCAGACGGTCAATGAAAGATGAGGCGAATTACAGAACTAATGAGGAAAAAAAAGGCGACTGGAGCACTGAGGAGACAAAGAACGTTATCCATGGAAGCAAGGAGGGGAATGTATGAGAGTATAGTGGTACCAACGCTCTTATATGGGTGTGAAGTATGGGTGGTGAATGTTAGGAGGAGGTGCAGGGTTTCTGAAAGTATTATCCAGAGGGCAGAGGAAGGGTTGTTGAGGTGGTTTGGACATTTAGAGAGGATGGAACAAAACAGAAAGACTTGGATGGCATATAAATCTGTAGTGGAAGGGAGGCAGGGTAGCGGTCGTCCTTAGGAAAGGATGGAGGGAAGGGGTAAAGGGGGTTCTGTATGAGAGGGGCTTGAACTTCCAGCATACGTGCGTGAGCGTGATAGGAGAAAGTGGAAACGAATGTTTTTTTTTTTTATGACTTGATGTGCTGTTAGAGTGTGAGCAAAGTAACAATTATGAAGGGATTCAGGGAAACTGGTTAGTCGGATTTGAGTCCTGGAGATGGAAAGTACAGTGCTGGCACTCTGAAGGAGGGGTGTTATGTTGTAGTTTTTTAACTGTAGTGTAGGCAGGCCTCCGGCAAGACAGTGATGGAGTGAATGATGAACGTGTTTCTCCATATATAATGTCGTGCCGAATAGGTAAAACGTGCGATTCTGGCTTAAATAGCAAAGCTCTTCTTGCCGAATAAGGCAAGCAGAGCTTTGAGTATGCAATAATTTCGCAAAAATCATTCTGAACCTAACGAAAAATATGTATTTGTGTTTATTATTAAATTATTGTAAACTTATCTGAAATATATTTAGTTAGATTAGGCTTAATTAAATTGCGCTTGTTATAATACAGTTAGGCAAGTTTTCTAAGGCTCTCTTGGTACAAAATTATGAATGAAAAAAAATATATCTTTAAATGTACAAGAGAAAATTTTAGAAAGGACTTAATTTTAAATGAGTTCTTGCTAATTGATAAGTTTTACCTATTCGGCACGATATATATATATATATATATATATATATATATATATATATATATATATATATATATATATATATGCACACACAGTTGGGTTTGTTTATTTAACACAACTTATTTCCACCAAAACTAACCTATCATGCTGAAATACATTGGCTAAATTTACCTAATACAGATATATCCTACAAGCAAATCTGCAGTTACATAAAAAAATTATAATACGTTCGGCATATATGACAAATAAGCGAAATAAGCCAAGTCGGCAACAAAGACTTAGAAAGCACGACAAATACATAGTCAGTTATTTAAATATATGCATATGTATGCATAAGATAACGAAACCAGGGTTTAAATTTTAATGCATGAGTAATATTTAAATAAACCCAAAAGTTGAGAGAAATGAGAAATTTAAGAAGCAATATATCAGAGATCAAACTTTGATCCACTTCAGCAGGCTATAAATGAGTGAGAATATTTTGGAGAAATAGTAGGACTGGAGGAATGAAGGCAGAAGCCGGCAACCTCCTTCAACAGCATATCCTCAATCCTCATTTAGCTATGTTAATTTTCAAAGCAATTCACAATGTCAGTTTGTTAAGGCTCCCTGTAAACTTACAAATAAAATTTTCCGTTACGTTAGCTTAGGCTACATAAATCTATAAAAACATTGTTTTTAAACAAATGAGCAATTTAGGAAAAAAAACAGCAACACGTCTGGCAACGCTATGGTTAGAAAGCGCCGGGAAATGTTCAATCTGCATTTAGTGCAAGAATGGATTGCCTACAACACTATCTTTCGCCCCTTCTATGTACAAATGAAGAGGACAAAGGGTTGTAATTATAGCTAATCAACACAAAGTGACACAGGAAACGAGGATGCATGCTCTATATCACATTTTAATAATATTTGGCACAATGGCTCTCACTAGAATAACTTGTTCCAGGTATCAAATGTCCATAAATAATATAAATGACAAATTAATATAAAAATTGAATGTAAGGAAATACACTGAAATAAATAGGGATGGAAGGAGTAAAGCTTACAGCCAGAATTCGCACTATAAAAATTACTTGTAAACTTGATCATCCCATAATGGTATGGCAGTCTGCCAGAATCTAGATGACATGGCGGTGTGAATGCTGCAATGCGACGCAGTACTGTGTACTCGGGCGTGTACAAAGAAACGTTTTCATTCGTATGTACACGAGTGGTGTAATATTTAAATCGTAAGCAAAGTAGGTTACGATTCTCTTATTTACAAAGCATGTATGTACTCAACTTCCCATCATTACATCTTAAATGTAATAGATAATTTACAGCCAATCAATCTTTTTTATTATTTGTAACTTGAGTATCTTTAAAGTTAACCCGTGTGTTAAGTATTTCTTATCATGTGAAAGGAAGGCAAAGACTAGAATTAACGATACTGTAAATATTTCCGTACTCAAACAGTTATTTTCTTTAATGTTCCTATATCTTTAACGTTCACTGCGGATATTTGCACATTAGCGCCAGATTAGGCTAGAATTTGATATTGTAGCCCTGTTCAATGAAACAACGGAGACACAACGCTGGTAATCATGTGTTAACGCTTCGTAAATGAACCTTACAATGTAAGGACAATTAAGCAAAGTTTTGAAGTTGGCAGATAGCAATGAAAAAAATTAGAGCAATAGAAAACAAAAGAACTATGCAAAACCTAGAATGACAACAATACCTGGAGACACTCAAATATGCAATTTATGTGCTAACAGGCGTAGCAACAACCACTATGACTGGCAAAATAAGTAATTTTTCCCAATGAAAAAAAGGGTGCAATTCGTGAGCTCAACGATAGCGTGCAACTGGGCCGCCACGCCAGCCTCCTGTTCACTGGTGGAGAACACGCAAGGCCTCCAGCCTCCTGTTCACTGGTGGAGAACACGCAAGGCCTCCAGCCTCCTGTTCACTGGTGGAGAACACGCAAGGCCTCCAGCCTCCTGTGTCACCACGCAACCTGACCTCTAAATACAGTGGGCTTTAACTAACGAATTTACGTGGCTCAATTCTGAACGATCTAAGCAGAGTACAAAATTAAACATCACTTCATGTTAGGTAACATTAATTTAACCAGTAATTCTAGATTTATATCTAGTTAACAGCCAATAAGTAAATTACACAAACGGGAACGAGTGTAACATCTATGAGCGATATGAAACTGCACGCAAAGCGCGTTTCGGAAAACCAATTGATAGAAAGAAAAATTAATCAATCCCACCGAAAGTGAATAATCACAGTGGCGAAGCTATTGCGTGATGGCTAGACGAAAACTGAAATTAAATGGCTTATCAATTATTTTCAACTGGAAGCAAGAATTATATTCATCCATTCATTCTAACTGAAAATAATAAGACAAATATCTTTATCCTTTAAACTGCAATGCACCACATTATGCACGCTCAAGGAAAGGTTTGGGATCTTTGCTGTTTAGAGGGATATCTAAACTGTCGCAACTGTGCGCCTCTGGCAAGACAGTGTGAATGATCGTGAAAGTGTTTCTTTTTCGGATCACCCGGCCTTGGTGGGAGACAGCCAGCGTGTTAACCCTATTCGGCAAGAAGTGCGTTGCTATTTAAGCAAAAATAGCAAGTTTTACCTATTCGGCACATTACACACACACACAAGAAGAGGTATGATAAAGCTCATGGAGCAGGAAGTGACCTAGTAGCGGCCAGTGAAGAGGCGGGGCCAGGAGCTGTGGCTCGACCCCTGCAACCACAACTAGGTGAGTACACACACACACACACATATTTCAGTCATAGAGCTGTCGGGAAATGGAATAGTGTGGAAAGTGAGATAGTGGAGATAGGTACCATGCATAGCTTTAAGAAGAGGTATGATAAAGCTCATGGAGCAGGGAGAGTGGACGTAGTGGCGACCAGTGAAGAGGCGGGGCCAGAAGCTATGAATCGACCCCTGCAACCACAATTAGGTGAGTGTACACACACAAAAAAAAAAAAAAAAAAAAAAAAAAAAAAAAGAGGAGGAACACCCAAACGAAAAATTAACGTACTGTAGTTAACCCACAGGAACATTAGGAATTTTTTCTCAGTGGAGAGGAGGAGGAACCAGCCCAAAAGGTTGTGGAAGCAAAAGACACTTTCAAGAATATGCATGATCGGGCTGCGAAGGCAAGTAATCAATAAAGCCATTTGATAAAAGTTAAAGAGGGGGAGGAGCAGTAAATCTAGCCCCACAAACACAACTTGGTTAGTGCAGGCATTTGAAACAGAGGAGACTACCCACCTGAGAATGCACAACTGAGGATCATATATCAGTAAACGGCTATTCCTGTGTAACGGGAGTAGTAAAAAAGACTTCCATTGTCAGCAACAAAGGGGTAATCACGTGTGCAATACCAACCACAAAGGAACTGATAAAAATTCATGGTGTTTCGCAAACTAAGTATCAATGTTAAATCATTCCTGCTGAATTGGCGATGTGATATGTCGCAATGATACTGGTTCTAAGTCTTTGTTAACAGTGGTTTTATTATCATCCACATTAAGCTATCTGTCACCATTGGAGGGGAGAAGAATCTATCATGCAGCTGACTCTGGGACAATGGAGGAGCCAGAGACAGGAGGATATCACATGCAAGGTGACTCACGTAATCCCTGCACTGGTGGAACGAGCTGGTCACAAGAACGATGATCACGCCTTCACTCCTCACTTTATTTTCCCCTCTCACAACCAAATTTCTCATAGTCTTTGTTGGTCGAGAGTTGTGGAAAATTTAATTTTCCTATAATTAGTAATGTGTATGTGAAATGGTATCATAATGTAATGTAAATATGAAGTATTAATGGTAGTCACAAACTACCAAACTACTTGTGAGGAAGCGAGTGAGTGCTTCCAACTGAGTGGGGGAGGGGGGTTGTGTAGATGGCAAGAGGGCAAGGCAGTGATGGTGACACGGGTGTGGAAGGTTGACTGCTGGTCTTGGCTCTCTATTTGACCCAAGGGGAGAGGTCAAAAAAAAAAAAAATGGAAAACTGAATCGAGAAAGGCCCGGGTAGCCGTCTTGAGAGGGAGTGTTGGCTCTCTCAAGGAATTTGGAAATCGGCCGAATCTTCCAGCGAAATCAACTAAGGTGTAATATAAGCGGTATAGTCAGAAATTGATGAAGTTTACACCACAAGTAATGTACGCCCCCTAAAGTATTAATTCTCACTACAGGTATGTTAATTTGTATTGGCCAATATAAATTGCCTACCAAAAGGGAAGCGTTAGGATATGATGCCAAATCTTAATTTGGTGAGTTATATTGAAATCTCCTTTATACTTTTTAATGTAATTTATTTTCTATAAAATTACCCAAGCAAATTAGTTCAAGTAATTAATATTGCCGAATATACAGTCCACCCATGTGTCAGTGTTACTGGCATAAATTTCTGACAAAATTTTTCAAATAATTTTAAGAACTGTATGTTCTAATACTAATAATTCAAGGTCCAGAACGTATGAGACGTGATGACCTGAGAAGGTGGGCACGAAGGAGGGATATTATTGTGGCCTAGTGTCCTTAAAGTCCCACTTGACTCTGAGATACATCAATGTCAATAACTGTAAACTGTTTGATGTACCAAAGTTTCTTTACAATTATGGGGGTGAAATAATTCGGGACATTGCCTGTAAAATTTACCAGCATAATTTCTCACAATATTAGTTAATAATTTATAAAGGTAGTTATGCCTCAATGTTGAAAAAGCCAACGACAGTTGATACTGCCAATGGCGCGTCAATATTTTGACTGAATTTTAATGCTTTTATAGCCGTATATTTACTTACAATATGAATGTTGCTGCCCAGAAATTAGCCCTTCAGGACAAAAATCTTACATTATATAATTCCCTATGTGAAGCCCTTATAAATCTACGTGGGCCAGTGACATGATGGAGGCTCCATCCTCCGTCTGCTAAACTTCAGATAGACATGCTACTGAAGTTTACTTTCCAGAAACCCTCTCATCCACAGTAACATAATTATGAAGCCGTGTTACAAACAAGGTACGTAATGCCAACAAATGTATGACACGTGTATGCAATCGTAACTTTATTACAGAAACTTTTCGCTTACCAGAGACTTTATCAATCTACCGATAGATGAGCCCCCTGATGGACGAAATGTTTCCACAATCAAGATTCCTAAGATAGTATTCGTGTCACAATCTTAAACATACAAATATATTACAATCGTTATGACACAAATATAAGCATACATAAATGTTGATAACTGAGACATTTATATAAATGTAAATATCTTTTTATAGATTAATGAAAATTTAAACTAAACCTCGTGGTGTCCGTCTTGTTACAGGGCATATCCATGTACCACTGAATTTATGAAGACATTTTTCAAATATAATATACACTGCTTATGCAGCAACAGTATATTTGGTGGGTCTGCCTCCTTTGAAATATTGGATATTATCCTCACTCGAGGCTTTTTCTCCATATTTGAAGTTTGAAGATCATTTCATTTCAAATCTTTCTACTTCCATGTTTTTTTTCCACAATTTTCCACTTGTTAGGGTGGAATGCTAATACATAATTATTTGATCAATCCTGTAATCTGCCCAAGTCTTCCTATAATATTTCACACACTTCCGTTATTTTTCTTAGTTTTACATCAGTAAACAGGGATGGACACACAACTACCTCATCAGCCCTATCATGTAAGCATTTTTTTTGGAACAGTACCTGTACCCAAGAGCATCCTTGTGGGACATCACTTAGCATTCCTTGTGAAGTGTGCGCGGAGTGCAAATACTGTACTAACATTCCTGCATGTCATCTTAAGCCAGCTTTAAGGCACGCCTTGCTTACTTGAATGAGGGTTGATTACCTGCTGTGCTCGATTAGACCCAAGGCGAAGTTACCAGCATGTAGGGGTAGCATGGGCTTTCAGACATCACGAGCCCTGAGCTGGTTAACACCATACTAGACTGTCTGATGAATGGGTGCTTATAGCTAGTGTTCCTATACCTACACTTCAAACTTTATTCATGTTTTTGCTTATTGAGACATACCCACTGTACACAGTGTAAATACCAGGATATATATATATATATATATATATATATATATATATATATATATATATTTACACTCTGGTGGTAAGAATATGTGGTCATTGAAAATTAGCTTCTAGTGTATATTGTAACTTATTTCTCATCTTTTGGTTCTATTGACTGCACTGTAATCTGGTATCTAGCATAGCCTTTGTAAAGTACTTGGGCTCGTGATATTCCTCCTTTCTTGTTTGATGTTACCCTGTCGTAGAACTCCAGTATCCTGGAAAGACAGGATATCGTCTTCACCGTACGTGTAGTTTAAATAAAACTGTCTTTTAAAGAACTTTCCTAAACCTTCACCTCATGTTGTACTGATTTTTGTCCAATTACTACTCATCTAATATGGTTTTTTCCTCCGGCATGGTTCCAAGTTTCTCGGAGAAATACCTCCCTGAATCGCCTGTCCAGCTCAGACTTTGTACTGCCTTCTTAGCTCACCTTCTTCAGTACTATTACTTGGTTCTTTACTCTGGTCTCATTGGGCTAAACCGTAATTCCGGTTCCAGTTTGTTTTGCTAGTACGTCCGTGTATCGAGGCGTTATGAGAGGACATATGCTGGGGAACGGTGACGGTACTAAAAATGTGTTGTGAACCTTTGTTGTGCAAGTTCAGTTTAGTAGTTGATCTGGCAGCTAATTCCCTGACAAATATATCGACAATATTTCTCATCAAAATTAGCGTACCACAAAGTAGGAAGACGACCAACGAATATCGAGAGTCCTGACTTCATTTTAAACAAGCAGCTGAAAGAAATCTGGCTAGTGCAGTTTCGCAACACAGCACTTTTATTGAAACCTGAAACCCTGCCTGCTTTCCCTGCCACTACGGCGCCACAGTGCAGGGGGTTTTCATGCGTAATATACCGAAGGATTACCACCAAATACTTTGAACCCCAATAGAAATAAGCCACACTTCAATTTGGGGGATTATCCTGTTTATTTTGTATAATTTATTAACCAATATATGCATATAACACTAGTGTATATTGCAACTGCGATTATATTATTATAATAGTGACGCCGGTACTTGCTACATACAAGTGAAGGGCTTCCTCCTAGACCTAGATACTGAAAGATTGGGTTTTTCTCCTTAACTACGGTACAGTCTACGCCCTCCCACTACTGCATTGTGGGTCTTCCTCTTATATACCACAGCGAAAGATCTATTATTTTTGCTATTTACTTACAATGTAACTTTCTCATAATTTCACTATCTCCTACCAATTAGTAGTGTAGATCATTTTCTTCCTATAATGTAGCGCTTTAATCCAAAAAATAATAAAATGTAAGCCGCCCTCATCCTTTTACGTAACTAAGCAGGATTTTTTCCTTGTATATTATACAGTACATGTTATGAGCTCTTACACTTTCTGGGTGGAAGAGGAAAGCCTCAGTGTGATGGGAAGGCCACGTCCTTGTAGCTGTGACCCCTGGTCCACTTAATTATCAACATAAAACTTTATCCAGCCACTTAACAGCCAGGTTGAACATACTGGGTATCACGGGCCAATATACTCTGCATTGTTTGTGTTATTGGCCACAATAACAAAAAAATGTAATGAACGTAAGACTGGTTTCACTATGTTCTACTCTCGCAGCCATGCCTGAGCACAGACTCGTCTGGAGATTACTTGTAAAACAATTAAACAACTTGTAAAATTTTCTCTCGTTTCGGGCCTGACCCAGGGCCGGGCTGTGGAGCAGGAAGAGGCACGAAAGTCATCAAAGGTAACATTTTTATTTTTTTTATATTTGCTGGTAGAAGGTTGATGAATCATGAACTTCTGGTATTAACACTTTTTATAAATGTTTTTCGGTGGGTTTATTCTACGCTTTCTAAAACTAGTAAGATTTTTTTAATCTTGCTATGAACATTAGGGGCCTAGTTTCGTGTATTTTCCATTTCAATAATCTTGTATGTCTCTCCTCTCCGTTGCAGACAGTATATCTAGTGATCTGACGTTATTTTTTGCACTATTACATTGAACATTTTTTTTAGTTCGGATATTTTCAATGCCCTGAAAGAGTTAGGCTCAAATAACAGGTATTGTAAACGAGAATACACATACATACTTTGAAAATTACAATAATTCATCTTATCTTCATTAACTGCCCTTCCTGAACTCATTTTTAATCCTTCATTCTTTACCGTAATTGGAATTTGTTACCCCTGAACATCATATAATTTCCCGCCGCTCAATGGAAGACTTTGGTATCTGGTAACAGATTTTCAGTCTCTTCTATCGACGTAACTGGCATGATGATTTTGGTATCGTCAACAGAAGATAATACAGGTTAATGTTTTTGTCCATGTCTTACCTGATAAGAAAGAATAAAAACAGCGTAGCAGTGTGTTGCGGAACTGAGCTTTTACTGTACTCACAACTGGATTTTGTTTACTGTAACTTTTCTGTAATGTTTTATAAATTTTAGTGGGCTGCTAGTTGAGTCTACCAGCCCACCAGAGGCAGCTCCTATTTACACCCAACCATTTTCGCTCCTGACATGGATCTGTCCATAGTGTATTTGACTTTTAAAGTTTTAAGATGATTTAAGATAATGCGATTGAGATAAATTGTATGATTTATTTACATTGGGCTCTCCCTCACTGCAACAGCACGTCTTCACGCCAGTTTCAAACCTCGCTCCCAAGCCACAGTGAAACTGGGTAAATCCTCGTGTTTATTTCTGGGTGTATGGGACTACCTCCCGTAGAGGTAGCTGTGACCATTACGGCGCGGAAGAAAGCAGCAGCTGCCGGTTTCCTCCCTCAGAGCAAGAAAAGGGTCAAATAAAATAGTCCATTCAAGAATCTCAGGCAAAAGCAAACGATGACAAGGCAACTCACGCAATTGGTAAACATACCACCAACATTCATCATTCAAGTAAATTTTACCACCAACATTCATCATTCAAGTAAATTTTACCTAACAAGAGTGACGCGCAAGTGCACGCTACAACTGGTGCGGTCATTGGGAGGGAAAGAAACCAAGTAAACTGCACTTACCTTGAAGGGAACGCGGAGGATAAAGGGGCTAAACAGATACCTCACTCCCTTCCTCTCCCGCCTGCTAGTCGCCGCTGGGGATCAAATGGTAATAAGATATCCACAAGAAGGATGAGTTAGTGGGGAGGGGGGATGTGGAGGGTTTCCCGAATCGGCTTCTACCTGAGGGTCAATACTACTCGTGTAAAGCTCACAAACAAAACCTTAGGGATATACATATATAAATACCTATCAATGGCTCACAAATTCAAACTACACAAACGCATCTAAAAAATACAATTTTAAAACTCATCAATGGTACAGCCGAGTCTTCACAGAGACAACAAAATAGAATAGCACAGTATAAATAATATCCCGCTACCGAGGCCCTCTTCAGTAAACTGTAGAGGAGAGCATTAGTGGTAGGCCAAAGTATGCAGTTCTCATCTTCTGTATTGTCTCCATGCGAGTGTTTGTGCCACAAAGCTTCTTACTAGGGAAGAATAAGGTTTCAAGATCGACTTTTGTTATAAGCTTTTAAAAGTTTTCTTTGTCACTAAGAAGCTTTTAAAAGTTTTCTTTGTCACTAAGAAGCTTTTAAAAGTTTTCTTTGTCACTAAAAAAAAAGTTTTAATATTTACACTAATCGCTTAACGTTCAAAGGATAAAATTAAGGAACCAATTCCTATATTCATTTATCGTCATAAAGTATACCATCCCATAAACGTTTTACTTTCCATTACAAACTTCAGAAAACAAAAAATAAAAACAAGATCATCACAGGAGGGGGCAAAACAAATTTAGCCACTGCTCTGTAATCCTCTTCCATAATAATAAAAAATAATAATAGCAGTCCATCTAATTAAAATTATTAGAGTATCAGATATACCCTCGCAAATATTATGATATACAAATATCTGAAATAATTTCAGTTAAAAAATATTTCCCTGCTTCCCTCCCTTTCTCTCTAACACTACCTCCAGTCCTCCTGGAAAGAAACCTTTAAGGATGCCTAATTACTGAGCACATAGTGGAATATTTAACGATATCTTCATCGGCCTACAAGTCTTCTAAATTCAACGAGAGATGGAGGGGGAGGGAGGAGGGGATTATTATTATTATTATAATCAAATAGAAGCGCTAAACCACAGGGGTTATACAGCGCTGCAGGTTATTGTAGGATGCAGGGAGAGTGGGTTGTAAGAGGGAGATGGACGATTAGTAGGGTATGGAGTGCAAGATGACGGTGGATAGTGCAGGGGTGGAGGGTAGCAAGAGATCGAGGTAGAAGGGACTGAGGGAGGTGCTAGAGGTATAATCTTCAGAGTTTGTGTAGTAAGTCAGTTTCTGTCAAAAAGTCAATGAGAGAGTCAGGATTAAAGGAGGGTCCATCTGCAAGAAGGGAAGGTAAAGAAAGGGCCGCAGAGCGAGGACGTCGTTGGAGGTAAATTCTGCGTGCTCGTTGATAGAGTGGGCAGTCCAACAGGATATGTCGAACAGACACTGGAACCTGACAATGCTCACAGAGAGGGGCAGGGAGCCTCTCCATGAGATACCCGTGAGTAAGACGAGTGTGGCCGATGCGAAGACGGGAGAGTGTAGTCTCCCAACCTCAACATTGGTGACAAGAAGGAGGCCAGAAATCTATAACCGGTTTAATAGAATGAAGTTTGTTATTCAGCAGGTCAGACCAGCGTTGTTGCCAACGGGTGCGAAGGTGGGTAGCAATGACCGCAAAATAGTCGGTGAAAGGAACACCTCTATATGAAACTGGAAGGTCATGTACTGCTGACCGCGCAGCAGTGTCTGCCTGTTCATTGCCCTGTACGTCAACATGACCAGGGACCCAACAAAAGACAATATCTTTATGCTTGCTAAAGATACGGCGTAACCAAAGGTGGATACGAAGAACTAGGGGGTGAGGTGTATCAATTTTACGGATAGCCTGTAAAGCACTAAGGAGTCTGAAACGACCACAAATGGTGATACAGGCATAGATGCAATACGGATAAGTGCCACAAGAATGGCATATAATTCAGCCGTAAATATGCTAGCCGAGGGTAATAGATGCCCTCGTACGACGCTGTCCGGAAACACTGCTGCGAATCAGACGCCGTCAGATGACTTTGAACCATCGGTGTATACTGCGATGGCATGGGAATGAGAACGGAAATGGTCTAGAAAGAAAGAGCGAGAAGCCGCCGTAGGCAGTTGGGCTTTCGCGCAAGGTAGAAGGAATAGAACAGACACGGACAGCAGGAACTTCCCAAGGGGTAGAGGAAAGGGTGAAGCCACATGAACATATAAAGGCGGAAGCTGAAGGGAAGACAAGAGTGAATGCAGACGAAGAGAAAGGGACGAAGTAAACAGGGCGACGAACAAATAACGAGCGTCTACTAACATCTGTGACAATCCTATACATGGAAGGATTGCGGAGGTCATGAGAGCGAACATAATAGCGAATGCAATGTGCATCGCGACGATCAGACAAGGATGGAATGTTCGCTTCTACATAGAGGCTCTCAACCGGGGAAGAACAAAAGCACCAAGGCATAAGCGTAATCCCTGGTGATGGATGGGATTAAGGCTGGAAAGAGTGGCAGGAAGGCTGCCGAATATATCTGGTCACCATAATCGAGTTTCGATAGAATTAGGGCCGAATGTAGACGAAGGAGAGTTCTACGATCAGCCCCCATGATCTTTTCCTCTGGGTATAAACCGTTCCTCTGCCTCCTTGCACTTTGACCCTACGTATTCCATCATTTCATTTATTGTCTGTCCATCCATTTCCCTTTCCCACTGAACCTCCTGCAGGAAATTCCTCATGCCTGTGTAGTTTCCTCTTTTAAAATCTGGTTTGTCTCTTTCAGTACCGTTTTCCCTCTCCACCTGTGGCTCTACAATGTACTCAAAGCTCAGCACCATATGGTCACTGGCTTCCAGGGGGCTCTCGTGTGTTATGTCTTATATCTGAGCTGTTCAGGGTGAATACAAGGTCCAGTCTTGCTGGTTCATCTTCTCCTCTCACTCTGGTCGTCCCTGACATGTTGGTGCATCAGGTTTTCTAGTACGCATCCATCATCTTGGCTCTCAAGTTTCTGGACCCCCACGTGGTTCTTGGTTCTCCCAGTCGATCTCCTGTGGTTGAAATCGCCCATGACCAGTAGCTTCGCTCTGCTCATGTGCGCTTTTCTTGCCACCTCCGCCAGAGTGTCCACCATCGCTCTGTTGTTCTCATCATATTCCTCACCTGGCCTCCTGCAGTTCTGTGGTGGGTTATACATCACTGCAATGATTATCGTGTGTGTGTGTGTGTGTGTGTTTGTGTGTGTGTGTGTGTGTGTGTGTGTGCATCTTGCCAGACCCGGCTAGTATATCTAATTTACTTGCAAGAGCCTAAAAATTTAAATAAACACAATGGGCACTCAGTTTTATTTGCAGCACTCTGCATACAAACTCTGGAGGTTCTTCCTATTCAGGCGCAGTGCTGGTAGCTCCTGGTTTATACTGGAGCATTGTAATGGGTTGGACCATGACATTGTTAGCACTCCTAGTTAGCAATGTTAAGGCTATGATACTGTTCATACTGTTAGTAAGCAGCCGGTGTTAAACTGCGACAGTGTTAGAGCTTCTAGGAGGCAGTTGTTACACTATAGTGTCGTCAGGGTGTGAAGGTCACTTGTGTGCAGCTCAAGTGAGTTTTTCCACAGTATGTAGGATTATCATACCATTTATGACCAGTTGCCAGTTCTGGGGCCAGGAGCTGTGACTCAACCCTACAACCACACATACCTGGAGTTAACCTGGAGAGAGTTCCGGGGTCAACGCCACCGCGGCCCGGTCTGTGACCAGGTGAGTGACAGGTCTGTGACCAGGTGAGTGACAGGTCTGTGACATAGGTGAGTACTGTGGTGTAAATAGGCTTCTTCAGTCAAATAGAGATGCAGTAGGTATAGTAGTGAAATGAAGATGAGGTGGTCAGTCCCTCAGCCTGCAGAATAGTTCCGCCCCAGAGGACCTGCCTTTATACTTCCACGAGTGAATCCTGTTCCCTGAAACCCTTGGTGATCTCACCTTATACAGTATTTAAGACTTCATTCTCAGGCTTCAGCTTCATATCGTTCCAAACCATGAAACTGAACTCTTCTCAGGCTGAGGACTGACCACCTCAAATTTGCGTTTGCAATAATTTCCAAAAATCATTCTGAACCTAACGAAAAAATATATTTCATTGTGTTTGTTTATTATTAAATTACTGTAAACTTATTTAAAATATATTTAGATGGATTAGGCTAAATTAAATTGCGCTTGTTATAATAAGGTTAGGTAAGTTTTCTAAAGTTCTTTTGGTACAAAATTATTAATTTTTACATTAACATAAATTAAAAAATATATCTTTAAATGTATAGAGAAATTTTAGAAAGGACTTAATTTTAAATGAGTTCTTACCAATTGACCAATTTTATCTATTCGGCACGACATATATGATATGTCCTCAGTGAAGGATTCCTGAGTGACTACATTCATGTCCATTTCCTCTCGTGAAAGTTATTGGATAGCGGCTGCCCACGCTTTCTAAAGATGTCTTACACTCAGCAAGAAAGAGAGGGATCAACGTTTCTCTTGCTCTCTCTGCGTTTAACGTCTATCAGTTTGTTGACCCTGGGGAAGCTCTAGAGCGAAACGTTGTCCCCAGTGAAAGCTCGTTCTGTCATGTGTACTCACCTATTTGTGGTTGTAGGGTCGATCCATAGCTCCTGGCCCAGTCTCTTCACTGATCGCTCAGGGTGCTCTCTCTCCTTGCTCCATGAGCTTTATCATACCTCGTCTTAAAGCTATGTAAGGTTCCTGCCTCCACACACGTGTGTGTGTCTGTGTTTTCATGGGTTGGGAAGTGCGTCTGGTAATGCCTGTGTTATGCGTGACAGGTTTTGCAACAGTGAAGACGTGATGGAGTTTGGACAGTGACGTTTTTCCAGTGTTGGTTGGCTCGTCGTAGTTTTGTCAGGGGTAATGCAGCCCAGGCAAAAGGAGGGAGGGAGATAGATAGATATATAGATAGATAGATAAAAAAAAGAGAGAGAGAGAGAGAGAGAGAGAGAGAGAGAGAGAGCATAAGAAAGAAGGAACACTGCAGCTGGAAGAATGCTTGAAGTATCTGTGCAAGTATGGGCCAACAGGCCTCTGCAGTGTTCCTAGTTTCTTATGTTCTTATGTACGTTGGACTACGTGCGGCCATCAGTAACAGCATGGTTTATCAGGCCCTGATCCACCGAGAGGCCTTTTCGTGGACTGGGCCGCGGGGGCGTTGATCCCGGAATACCCTCCAGGTAGGCCTGCTGGCCCACGCGAGGCAGATCCAAGTCACCTCAAGGCTTAAACCAATGACCCACCTAGTCAGATCAGGTTACATCCACTTAAGGAGCACGGCATCAGACCTATTAGCACAAGCTAGTCATGTCCAACTCTCACCCACTCATGTATTTATCCAACCTATTTTTAAAACTGCACAACGTCTTAGCTTCTATGACGGTACTCGAGTGTTTGTTCCACTCATCCACAACTCTATTACCAAACCAGTGCTTTCCTATATCCTTCCTGAATCTGATTTTTTTCCAACTTAAAACCATTGCTTCGAGTCCTGTCTTGGCTAGATATTTTTAGCACGCTCTTTACATTCCTTTTATTTATTCCTGTTTTCCATTTATACACATCAATCATATATTCCCTAATTCTTCCCCTTTCTAGAGAGTGCAGATTCAGGGCCTCAGTCTATCCTCATAGGGAAGATTTCTGATACATGGGATCAACTTTGTCATCCTCCTTTGTACGTTTTCCAGTGCATTTATATCCATTCTGTAATACGGTGACCAGAACTGTGTAGCATAATCTAAATGAGGCCTAACCAAAGATATATAGAGTTGAAGAACAACCTGAGGTCTTCTATTATTTATACTTCTAGATATGAAACCAAGGATTCTGTTAGCTTTATTGCGAACACTTATGCACTGTTGTCTTGGTTTCAGATTACTGCTAACCAGAACTCCTAAATTCTTTTCTCAATCAGTAATATTAAGATCTACATTATTTAGTTTATATGTGGCATGGTTATTTTATTGTCCAATGTTTAGAACTTTGCATTTGTTTATATTAAACTGCATCTGCCACTTCTCCGACCACTGCATCAATCTATTCAAATCATTCTGGAGTGCTCTAATGTCCTCAATAGAATGAATAAGGTGACTTATTTTGGTATTATCAGCAAACTTGCTTATGTCGCTATTTATTACCTCATCAATTACATAAATTGTGAACAATAAAGGGCCCAACACTGACCCCTGTGGAACACCACTCGTGATGCGCCCTCACTCTGGTTTCTCCCAATTGATGCAAACTCTCTACTGCCTATTTGTCAACCATGCCTCTACCCAGGAAAAAAATTCTCATCCTATTCCGTGTGCATTAAGTTTCCTCACTAGCCAACTCTATCGAAAGCCTTACTAAAGTCCATATACACAATATCATATCCATTACCATGATCTACCTCCTCAAACACCTTGGTGAAAAAAGTTAGTAAATTCGTAAGGTAGGAACGCCCTTTTGTAAAACCGTGTTGAGATTCATTAATTAATTTATGCTTTTCAAGATGGCTGCGAATTGCCTCGGCAATTATTGATTCCATAAATTTTCCCACTATGGAGGAAAAGCTTATTGATCTATAGTTCGAATTTAAGGACCTGTCTCCGGCTTTGTAAATAGGTATTACATTTGCCATTTTCCACTTGTCTGGCACTATGCCAGTTTGTATTTATATGTTGAAAAGACTAGCCAGAGGTTTGCTAAGCTCCTCTTTACATTCCTTTAAAACCCTTGCAAAAATTTCTTCAGGGCCTGGGGATTTGTTCGATTTTAATTTCTTAATTTGTCCGAGGACCATGTCACTTGTTACCCTAATCGTACATAGTTTATTATTATCCTGTTCTTCATAATTTATAATTTCAGGAATTTCGTTAGTATCTTCCTGCGTAAAAAACTGAGAGGAAATAAGAGAGAGAGAGAGAGAGAGAGAGAGAGAGATGAAGACACCCAAGTATAGCCCTAGTCTCTAATTCGCCCATCGATGTGTTCAGTCCGTCAATCAAGACTGATGGGCTGAACACATCGACTCCAGGCTGAGGGACTGATTACCTCAAACTTCTCCTCATCTTTCTGTGCATTGGACTGAAGAAGCCACAGCGTGGTGTAACATTTCCAGAATAAAGATACCCAAATGCTTCACAAGTGTCTTTATCAAGAGGAATTTCATCAAAGACTTTATGTAAATCTGCGTAGGATATTTCGGACCTAATTTATTAGGTAGGATAGTTTATCCCTAAACTAGTAAGGGTCACACAGCTCCTAGGAATGAGAGGTAATGAAGCTGAACCTGGGGAAGGAAAGATTACTTCCAATTCCTTGAAACAAGAGCCATTAATTTGCATCAAGTCGCCCACGTGAAGGGTTAGCGTCAATAGTGTCAATTCTGAGTGTGACTCGAGGGAGTAGTCCCGGCCCGGGTCTTGTCCATGAGGTGGCCCGGTGTTGACTCTCAGTTGGGGAAGTGTCCTGACATCTCCTGCTTTTGACATCTTGAAGTCTGCTTTGGGAAGAGGAGTCCCTCATCGTCTTGGGCAGTGCGTCATTCCCCGACCCTGGGAAGAAGTATAGTGATAACGTATCTTTACGGCGCTGATACCCCTCAATGTCCTTGTATTGTTTGTAACGGCTTGACAAAGCTCCTGGAGAGCGAAACGTTGCCACAATAAAATGATGTCGCAATAGTTGCACTTGTGTCCTTTTACCTAACATTCTAAAGACTTCTCTCGGGATGTCAGTAAGTATATTACTATCATCGTTTCTGTGTATACTATTAGTGTCCATAAGTACACTAGTATCACCCTCCTGAAGTATACTTCTAGGGTCGCCCATTAAAAGTTTCTTGGAATATTCAGTTTCCTTTTTCTCGTATATTAAAAAAAACTTATGGAGGAACTTTTTTGTATATTTTCTTTCCAGTACACATTTGCCATGGTAGATATTTGTCCTATATTATCTTCGTAATCTTGTAATTTAGTTTTCTCTCTCTCTCTCTCTCTCTCTCTCTCTCTCTCTCTCTCTCTCTCTCTCTCTCTCTCTCTCTCTCTCTCTCTCTCTCTCTCTCTCTCTCTCTCTCTCTCTCTCTCTCTGTCTCACTATTCATAAATTTCAATCATATTTCTAATCTGTCTTATCGTTTTCACTGTTGTTTGTTTGTTTGATATCCAGCACACCCGTTTGATTGATACTCGTTCTTAACCCGTTTGTTTACACTGAAATACGCTGACGATTTTCAGGTCCTATTGGGAGACTATTCAGGTCTTCCTCCAGTTTTTTTTGTGGTTTTCATAAGCATTCATTACCCACCTTATTTTAGCCTCGTCGTCAGATTGATCAATGTTGCTATTCACTTCCATATAATGACCGTTTAACATATATGGTGAACAATAAAGATGCCAAGATAAAGCCTTGAGGCACTCCTTGAAAATATTTCCCATTCTCTCTCTCTCCTGATCCTCGTTCTCACGTACACTATCGCTGTGGAATATCTTTTTTATCATATTTTTGACAAAAAAAGACACATGCAGCATTTGGTTATATGTTTTTTTTTTTTTTGGCCGAAGTGCTTCGTCTGCACAAGAGGTTTCGTTTAAATACAAGAGACAAACATTATCTCTACGTCCATAACAGGACTCGAACTTGCAAACTCTGCATCAGAGTACACAGTTCTTTATCCACGACGCCAGAGCCCAGATGGGGTCTGGCGTCGTGGTAAAGTACTGTGTACTCTGATGCAGAGTTTGCAAGTTCGAGTCCTGCTGTGAACGTAGAAATAATGTTTGTAAATAATTTCGCTTGTTTGCAAATTGTTAAGCAAATACAAGCGAATATATATATAACACAAGCGAAAACAGAATTAGTTATGAGGTGACTTGAGAGACAGACCACCTTGAGACTTGCCCATAGGTCCCACTCTACAAGAAATCGAACCTGAAGCCTTTCGGTTGTAAGCTGAATACTCAACCACCGAGGGTTAGGTAGACTGATTAAACAAACGCTTGTCTTGCCCTAGTCCTTAGTGGGCTAATTTACCGCTATTATGAAGTCCCAGTTATCTACGGTGTTGCCCTATACACCTTCGTTACGGACTCTTCCAAATATGGCCCAATAAACATCAGAAGACAATTGCTGCCCACCATAAACATTGCGTCTCCGCTTGATGTATATGTATA